>JAOWBW010000122.1:47703-351925 GCA_026119855.1 Campanula takesimana | reverse complement strand
ATTATTTCATATAGATAATCGTCTAATTTTACCCACTTCACAATTTACCATGGCACATGCATAAATCGTAAAGATGCTACTTATGAATATCTACACTGGCACAGTCATAGAAAATTCTAGCATAAATCAATTGACAAGGATAAACAGGTTGATCAAGTCTATAAACCCTAGCAATCAATTTAGAATAAGCACAAGTAAAATTATGAATAGAATTAAAAGATGAAAAGAAAAATACCTCAATTAAATAAAAAGATAAAAGTTACCTCCAACCTTGCAACCCTTACAAATATTTACTAGCTACATTGTTTGATAAAAAATATAAGAAAACTAATCTAGTATTTATAGGAAGAAAACTAACCTAAATCTAAAAGGGAAAAGAATTGTAAAAAGAAAAGGAAACTAAAAAGAAATCCTAAACTAAAAAGAATAGTCAAAAGATATCATAATGAATTAGGAAATTAAATTCCTTCTCCAACTTGGGGTAATTTTTGGGCTGAATTCCGAAATTTCTCTAAGGTCCCTCATATTTTGATAATTTCCAGTTTGGTCCTTCAGTTTTCAAAAATTCCAGAACAGTCCCTGTGTATAAGAAATTGCAGTTTAGTCCCTGGATTTCAGCAGATTTTGCACAGCAGTCCCTGGCCTTTGCATCATTACTCAATTAAGCACTTTTTCTCCCTCTTTTTTGTAGATTGAGCACATAATCACCCTAGACAACAAAAAACACAAAAATACACAAATCAAATAACAAAAGGTTGAGAACAAAGCAATAATTAAGCTTAAAAGTATCTAATTAAATGAGTAAAAACTCACTCATCACTGCAACCACAGTTGCATACTATCAATTATCCAATGCCATCCGGGCTGCCCCGCCAAGATACGGGTCATACATCACATCACCCGATTCGCTCACTAGAACCCATATCATCAACGCCTCCTAATATCAGCAACAGCAACAGCAACAACAACATTCGAAGAAAGATCAATCCACATACACACACACACACACACAAAAACACACTCATCAAAATATTAAGAGTGTTGCTATTTGCACACTGTAATATTTTCAGAGGAAGTGTCTTGTGATATCAGAAGGGTCTCGATGTGGGAGAAAATGAGCTTGCTCCGCCCATCTCCTCCCACAAGTTTTTGTCATTAACTACTCCCTCCGTCCCGGAGAATGTTAAAGGGCTGTTGATTACCATAGAAATCATCGGCTCCGGTGATCGGATTAATTTTACAGAGAGGGGCAACCACCCTTAGGAAACTTCCCTTCTCTCTGCAGCCTCATTCTTTTGTGAGCTTTTTTTGGATGTTACCCTAAATTTCAGTCATCGTGGGTTATTTATAATGTGGCCGGATTCCAAGAAAGCCCTTGGGTTATTGAACAATGGGTTATGGACTGCCTTATGTTATGGGCTTATGGCCCACTAACGGGTTGTTTCCTATTCCTACCAGGCTTAGGCCTTATGGGCTTTCACTCAAAAGATTTATTCTTCTCAAATTACCTAAGTTTTTTTTTTTTTTTTTTTGATTGGGTTTTTATTAATTGATAATGCCAATGAAGGCTACAACTGAGCCTATAATAGGCTAACACAAATGCCATGAAGACTACAACTAGGCATGTAAATATGCTAACACAAATCTCCCCAACGGGATTCGAACTCGTGACTTCCGCATGGAAAGCTAACACCGGATACCGCTTGAGCTATAGCTCTTTGGTAATAATGATAATGATTCAGTGGCGGACTCAGAGCATTTTGCAAGTGGGTCCACAAATACATTATAAATATCATGTGAAAATAAAGTGTTATGTTTGAGAATCAAACCTACAACCACCATAAGGTAAAAATCTCAACATCTTAACCACTAAACCACACACTATTTAACTAAGTGGGTTCCCTTCTACCCTTTTGTTTTGTTTGGTTTTGTGTCCACCTTTATAATGACTGACGTGTAGTCGTGGCTTCTTATCCTATGATTATGATTTCCAGACTCAGGTATTGGTGTTTGACACGGGTATAGATCCAAGTGACACGTTGGATCCTTCAAAATTTTACATTAAATATAGTGTAAAATAAGCACACCAACACTCATGTCATTGTCATAGATGTTGGACGTTGATGAGACCGAGCCTCCTAGGCCGGATGTTTCTCGGTTCAAACCGATGCGACCTAATCCGCCCGAACCGGTCCTGAGCTCTTGGGGCCGAACCGCCGAGGACCGCGGGCAAGCAAGCCCGATCTCCCTGATTTATATGCCCGAGATGACTCTGTCTCCCGTTATCCTGAGGAGCCCGTAGTGCCCAGCTGGCACAAACGTACACAAGACGTCGCCTATTCGTACCTGACACACCATAACGGTTGGTGATGGAACCATGCTTCCCTGACAAACACGCCACCTTCCTAGCCACTCTCCTGACCGATACACTTGGGACTCGCCACGTGTCCATCCAGTACCAGGGCAGTTAGTACCTTGTGCAGGTTTCTTTCTCCTGGTCATATATATACTACTCTTTGCTCCCATGGGCAAGGTACGTGCTCTATCCTACTCACACACACAAGGTCTTCATTGAACCTTCCACTTAGGTTTTCCTCAGAGATCTTACTCTCACACCCGAGGGCCTAAGCCGGATTCCAACCCGGCCTTGGTCTTAACGGTGTTCTTATCTGTGTTGTGATCAGGATCAAGAGACAGCTAAATAGGAGTTCCATCTCCGTGACCCCAGATCCTCAGGGCGTCATAAGTGGTTCCATTGCCGGGAAATGAAAATTTTCCCAGTGCAATCTTCTTGCTTCGTTTGCTTTTCCAATCTAATTCATTTAAAATCCTCATCTAGCTCTTCCGTCTTTCACGGTTCTAAAAGGGTATTCCGTCCTTTCTGTTGATTCTTGACGTACAAAATCTTCAAAATGACTGGGAAAGAAATCGTGAACCCAAATGCTAGCCCTTCGGGACAAGCGCCCCAGGGATCAGTCTTCGCCAGATTGAGAAATAAGACTCTTAGCGGCAACTCCTATACCCCTTCTCAAAGGGCAAGGAGAGAGGCGGACCTGAGAGATCGTATAGAAACCTCTAAGGCTCTCAAGACTCAAAAAACTCCCGTCACTCCCCTTACTCCTGATCAAATCCAAAAGAAAATCCAGATCCTGACAGACAGTCAGAATCTGGTAGCGGAGGGGCTACAGTTGAATCTAGCCCTGGAGGAGCTGTTTAATGCCGAGGCCAATGCTGGAAGCCCCCCTGAAAAATCAAAAACCCATGATCTGACAAGTTCTAAAAGCAGAGCCAGCAGGGTTGTAGGAGAAAAAAGGCAGACAATCCTCGTGGACGATGACGAGGAGAGGGGAGAAGAAGAAGGGGAAAGTGAAGAAGGAGAATCACAACCCAGAAAGCCTAAAGGCCAATTTAAAGGGAAGGCAGTTGCTAAAAACGGCGATAAGACTACAGAAACAGTAAAAAGGGCTATAACGGGGGACATAATGGATCAAAAGTTCCAAAGAATGATCGCGGAGCTATGGGAGTCCAAGCAAAACGTAACAAAGTGCGTTGGACCCATGGACGCTTTCGCATCATGGATCAATGATTCCCCAATCCAAAGAGGAAAGGTACCCACGCTGGACGCGTATGACGGCTCATCTAATTCAAAAAGCCATGTTGGGCGATTTGAAGGGCAGATGGCTCTATTTTCAACAGATGAGGCCGTGAAGTGCAAAGCTCTCGCCTCCACCTTTAAAGGGAAGACGTTGGGATGGTTACTAGCCCATAAACCGCGCTCTATCTGCAGCTATGAGCAACTGCGGACTTCATTCTTGAACTCGTTCACGGGCGCTGGGGAGGCCGCAAGACCAAAATCGGACCTGTGCGGCGTTAAGCAATATCCCGGGGAGAACACGAAAGCATACATCACTCGGTTCCGAAAAATGACCGAGCAGATTGTGGATCTAACAAAGAATGACATCGAACTATGATTCCTAGGGGGATTAACATCCCACACTTTAAGGCAGGAGTTTGCTTGCCGAAAACCCGAGGGGACAGAAGAGATGTATAACAGGGCCATCGCTATGGCCGGAGTAGAACCCGCATTTATGGCTGACGCCCGCAGGAGCGTGAGGGAAAGAATCGAGCCCGCTCATGATCCCCGTCATCATTCAGGCTATACGGGAAAAAATGGTGGCCGAGGTAGAGGCAGATCAAGGGGCATGCCCAATTTTAAAAGAGGCGACGACAGTGCTTTCACCCCTTTGATCGCACCAAGAACTGAGATCTTGCGGGCAGAGGCCTTGCCTCCTCCACCTCCACTGGAGAGGAAGCCTTACAAGGCGAACAAAAAGAAATGGTGCGGATACCATGAAAGCCACGGGCATACTACGGATGACTGTTTCCAGTTAAAGAAAATAATACAACAAAAGGTGGAGGCCGGGGATTGAAGAAATGGATCACGGGGTCCAGCAGTAAAAGTGAGACCCCGCGGGGAAATGTTCAATACGTCAGAGACAATGATGCAGATGGGGAAGGACGTTACGACATTCAGTACATAGGAGAGGAAGCCCCAAGCAACACCCAGCTTTCCATCCAGATCAGGCGACTGGAAAAAGTATTCTTGATACCCACTTACCCGCCCGAGCAGGAGGAAATGATCGGTTTCAAAAGGAGTGAATTGGCATCCACCCTTTTCCATTCAACACAACCATTAACGATCAAAATGGCTATAGGAAGGGCGGACATTGGAAGAGTCCTCATTGATACCGGGGCTTCGCGGGATATATTGTACTTCCACTGCCTGGAAGAAATGGGAATGTCCGAGGCGCACTTAACTCCGTACGCGGGTTTGTTAGAAGGGTTCACAAACCACACAGTCTATGCCAAGGGGACAATTGACTTCGAAGTGACCATCGGGGAAAGGCCGTTTGAGAAAACAGACCACGTTACGTTTATGGTGATCGATCTGAAATCCCAATACAACGCGATACTGGGCGTCACGCACAAGCCGCCCTTGGAATAATGGCCTCGATCCCTCACCAAAAAATCAAGTTCAGTACCCCTGCGGGGACCGCGTGTATTGAGAATAAACCCGAGCTCTTCCTCAAAGTAATAGAGAGGAAGAGGAAGGAAAGCGCAGCGAAGCAAAGACTGGGAAGCCCGAGGGAGGCAAAAAGGGCCAAGGCAAGTGAAAAGGAGGTCGCAAACGCGGCCATGATCGGGATGTTGTCTTTCCACTCAACAAGGGCAGAATTCAAGCGGAGCAGGAGAGCCCGCCGTATAGCCTCGGAAACCGAGCACATTAATATTGTAATTGATTCGCTGCATGACCGAGAAGTTACAGATATTCGCCCCAATGATGCTTTGGAAGATGTGGTGATAAATCCGGCATACCCCGAGCAAACAATAAAGGTCGGGCTAGAGATCCCCGCAGAGGAAAGGAAGGTTCTGATAGAATTATTGAAAGGAATCCTGGACGTGTTCGCCTGGACCGTAGAAGACATGGAGGGGATAAGCAGAGAGGTGATCGAGCACGAACTGAATATCGACCCCACATTCACCAGGGTACTTCAAAAAGAAAGATATTTTTCCCCGGAGAAGAAGGCGGCGATCAAGGTCGAGGTGGATAAATTGCTGAAAGCGAAGATCATAAGCCCTATAAAATACCCGTGTGGTTAGCCAACGTAGTAATGGTGACCAAAGCGAATGGGAAATGGAGGATGTGCGTAGATTTTACGGATCTAAATAAGGCCTGTCCCAAAGACTGTTATCCCCTCCCCCGGATCGACCAGTTGGTGGACTCTATCGCCGGGCATATGGTATTGAGCTTTATAGATGCATACTCAGGCTATCATCAAATCAAAATGAAGGAGGCTGATGTTCCGTCCTGCGCCTTTTACGGTGCGGGCAAAACTTACACTTTTAACAACATGCCGTTCGGTCTCAAGAATGCGGGCGGTACATATCAAAGAATGGTGGGAATCGTTTTTGACGATCAGTTGGGCCGAAACCTGGAAGCGTACATCGATGATATGGTTATCAAGACCAAGGAAACCTCTCATGATATTGATGTAGCAGAAACCTTCACCAGCCTTCGAAGAAATAATATGAAACTTAACCCATCCAAATGCGCCTTTGGAGTAAAGGCAGGAAAGTTTTTGGGCTTCATGGTGAACCAGAGAGAGATATAGAGGCAAACCCGGAGAAGATCATGGCGTTAATAAATATGCAACCCCCCAGATGTGTTAAGGAAGTACAGAAGCTGAATGGCCGCATCACGGACTTAGGGAGGTTCATCGCCAAGTCAGCAGAAAAATGCCTACCTTACTTTAATACTTTGAAAGAAGGAAGAAAGGAAGGTTTTGAATGGAACGAGGACTGCCGGAATGCTTTTGAGCAAATAAAAGCCTACCTGGGAAAACCGCCGCTGTTGAGCAGCCCTGTTTTAGGTGAAGAACTCTATGTTTTCTTGGCCGCAACCGATCACGCAGTGGCTGCGGTTTTGGTAAGGGAATAAGGCGACCTTCAGAAGCCCGTGTACTATGTCTCCAAGGCACTATCCGCGGTAGAAGGACGCTACTTGAACATTGAAAAGCTGGCTTTCGCCCTGCTTATAGCCGCCCGGAAGCTGCGGGCATCCTTCATCGCCCACCCTATCACGGTTTATTCGGATACCCCGCTGAAGAAAGTGCTCCATAAGCCCGAATCCTCGGGGAGAATGCTGTCATGGTCTATAGAGCAGACTGAGTTTCAGATTACCTACTCCCCGCGAAAGACCATCAAAGCACAAGCACTGACGGACTTTGTGGCAGAAACTACGTTTGAAGCAAAGGAAAGCGAAGCGGACAAAGTCCAGCCCGCTAAAGCAAAGAAAAGCGGGGCAAGAAGGCCATAGATGATGGGGAAAGACCGGAGAATTGTTGGTCATTAAGTGTTGACGGATCCTCAGGAAAAACCGTTAGTGGCGCCGGAATCCTATTGATCGCCCCAGAAGGTCAAAAGTTTAAACGAGCTTTGAGGTTCAAGTTCGCGGTCTCCAACAACCAAGCAGAGTACGAGGCATTGATAGCGGGCTTGGAATTAGCCCGGGACATGAAGGTATCCAAGTTGATCGTGAAGAGCGACTCACAGCTAGTGGTAAATCAGGTCAAAGGGGAATACGAGACAAATCACCCGGTGCTGCTCAAATACAAGGAACTCGCAGCAAACCTGTTAAAGGAATTCGAGTACCACGAGCTAACCCAAGTTAACCGGGCTGAAAATTCCGAGGCGGACTTGCTTTCGAGAATCACAAACGAAGACATTGCAAAGCTTAGTGTGGACTGCTGGATAGAATTTACGGAGCGCCCGGCCATTGACAGGACAGAGATCCACCAAATAAGGAAGCCCGAGAAGGATTGGGTGGACGAGATTAAGGAATACATCGAAAAAGAAATCCTTCCCAACGATCCGGATCGAGCAAAAGTTTTGAGGAGACAGGTCGCTAGATACACGGTCATTGACGACGTGCTTTATCGAAGGTCTTTTACCAAACCCCTGCTGAGGTGCGTGAAATCCGAGACCATTACCAACTTGTTATACGAAGTTCATGAGGGCGTATGTGGAGGGCATCCCGGTGCCCGGACACTATCCGATAAAATCAGATTCCTCGGGTATTACTGGCCGACAATGAAAAGAGACGCAGAGGAATATGTCCGCAAATGCGATCAGTGCCAGAGATTCGCCAACATACCAAGGCAGCCATCCACGGAGCAGAATCTGGTAGTCCCAACTTGGGCATTTGATATGTGGGGGATTGATTTGATTGGGCCTTACCCCAAAGCGCCCGGCGGAGCACAAATGGTAGTGGTCGCAGTAGATTATTTCACAAAATGGGTGGAGGCAAAGGCATTAACTAGCACTACTGAAGCAAGTATTATCAAGTTCATCCACGACCATATATTTTGTCGGTTTGGTTTGCCGCGGGCTATCGTCTCCGATCATGGACCCCAGTTCCAAAACAAGTTTACGGCGGAATGTAAGAGACTCAACGTAGAACATCGGCAATCCTCCGTCGCAAGACCGCAGGAAAATGGACAAGCCGAGGCCGCAAATAAGTTGCTCATGACCGCTTTACACAAAAATTTGAAGGGAAGGG
Organism: Campanula takesimana; assembly: GCA_026119855.1. NCBI lineage: Eukaryota > Viridiplantae > Streptophyta > Magnoliopsida > Asterales > Campanulaceae > Campanula > Campanula takesimana. The sequence continues at coordinate 343,806 of JAOWBW010000122.1, read as the reverse complement.
GTGGTCGCTGGATGGAAGAGCTCAGTACTGCTCTATGGGTTGTCCGAACCACAACGAGGAACTCAACGGGAGAAACTCCTTTTTCCTTGACATATGGATTAGAGGCGGTCACGCCAGTAGAAGCAGCCCTACCCACCTACAGGGTCGCCCATTTTGATGAAACAAAGAATGGGGAAGCCCTGAGACAAGACTTAGACTTTCTCGAAGAAAAACGGTTGAAAGCACGAGCAAAGATGGTCAATTATAAGCAGAAGGCCAAAGTTCATCATGACAAAAGGGTAAACAAGAGGTCGTTTTCCGTGGGAGATTGGGTCTTGAGAAAAGTTGAAGTCACGAGTCACGGGGAGACAGCCCGGATATAACAAGCTCTCGCCCAACTGGGAAGGGCCTTATCAGATTGCCCGCGTAATCAAAGAAGGAACCTACAGGCTTCTAACAGCAGAGGGAAAAGACTTGAAAAACGCCTGGCATAGCGATCATCTGAAGAAATATTACCTCTAGAGGACAGAATTATAGAGCTTGAAGTCTTTTTGCAAACAAGAGCAGTTAGAAATTGTGAAATTACTCATGTATTGTAAGGAAATCGCAATGTAATTTGTTCAAGTAAGTAAATAATACCGCCCTCGTTCTCTGAAAAAAGTATGTTCGCTCTCAAGCACGGTCATACGCCCTCGAGCTAGATCGGATGCCCGCAAAGCGGATGCCGTTGTGTAAATCTTTGCGCACGATGCGCGGTCATACGCCCTTGAGCTAGACCGCAGGGCCCATGTCATACGCCCTCGAGCTAGACAAAAGTGGGAGAACAAATTCCTTGGTAAAAATATTTCCTTGTGAAATATTCCTAAACCCAAGATGCGCGGTCATACGCCCTCGAGCTAGACCGCAGGGCCCATGTCATACGCCATCGAGCTAGACTAAAGTGGGAGAAGGCGCGGCCATACGCCCTCGAGCTAGACCGCATGCCCGGAAACAAAGATAATTCATGCAAACAGACCTGATGATGTATGAAAATAGAACAAAGAAACATGCAAGGCTGGAAACAAATGTACAATTACAATCCAAACAAAAAAAAGAGGTACTTGTTCAAATATTTCAAAAGCCTACGCTATTACAAAAAATACCCAGGGTACAACCCGGTCTGATCTTCAGGAAGCCGGGGGAGGAGCGTTCTCCACTTCTGGAACAGAGGCAGAGGCATCAATGTCAGGTATAGATTCAGGCTGATTCCGGGAAGCTTCTACAAGTGCGGAGGCATAAGAAGAATAAGGAAGAACCATACCATCAATATAGGGGCCGCCGGGGCCAAAAGTTCTTTCCAAAGCTGCGGCCAGAGGGAAGACTCCTTCGGTAGAATATCTGATTCCATCGATAGTAGAAAGAAGATCTTGGACGATGACCGGAGCAACGGGAGGGAGAGTTGATCTGACAGACTCGGGAAGCTCAGAAAGTTGGTCCGTAGTGAAAGGCACCAGAGCATGGCCGGAGAAGCATTCAGGGTCTGTAGCTGTGATAGCACAAAGAATCGCAATCTCTTGCGCAGTGTATTTGCCCGTAGCTGCCAGATTACGACCAACGGTGTGGAGGGATGAGTTATATTGCTCTATGCTTGCCTCCTCCACTTTCTCTCTATATTTATCAGATGCCTCAATCTCGGCCACAGCTTTCTCTCGCTCTTCCTTCAAAACGAGCTCCCGGTCTCTCTCAAACCTCATGGCATCCAAAACCTTGCCATCCAGCTCATCAACTTTCTCAGATAAGCCCCTATTTTTCTCCCTCTCCTCCTCCAACCGCTTGTCAGCCTCGGCCAGGCGAGCTTCAAGTCGCTGCTTCTCAGACTTAACACTTGCTTTTTCAGCCTCAACTCAGTCTTTGGCCTCACGAGTTGCGTCGAGATCGTTGCTCAATTTAGAATTCTCCTTGACCGCAGTCATCAACTCGGCATCTTTATTCTTCGGCTCCTCTCCCGAGCCCTCCAAGACCTTGGACAAGCGGGCAATCTCATCCTTCGCCTCCGCCAATTTCTTACCCCTCGCTGCGACCAAAGTAACTTCAGCCTCATACTGAGACCGCATATATAGCAGGTCATTGCTAACCTGTTTTAATAAAGGAGCAAGTAAAGATTATATTAAAAGCGGGAGGAGGGGTTAGAGGGTCAGAAGATCGATATATAAAAAGAAAGGGTACGTCGACTTAAACAAGGAAAATAAAACACTGACCTCAGCCATAGCCAAGCCCGCATGACCCAGGGCGGTCAGAAAGTTGGTCTTGGACAGAATAGAAGACCCCGAGCCCGTTGGGCCTTTGCTCCGTACACTGACACGGGGGTTCAGAGGAAGCTCACCGGTGGTCGGGATGACAACAGCAGCAACCTTTTTAGATTTGTCCAAAAGGTCCGTGATTGGCAACTTCCTTCCCGAGGCCTCCGTTTTCTGCATAGCAGCCTGCCTTTTCTGCTTCTCCTCGGCCTCCCGCTGCTTCGCGGCCAGTCTCAAAGCGTTAATGTTTTTTGGAGGCATGGTATCGGTGGGATCTGCGGGCAAAAGCAATAAACAGTCAGATAGGCCCGTGCAAATAAACAAGTAAGAAATTTGTATTTACAAGTATGAAAAAGACCGGTCAATCCCGGATCCGGGCATTGTTCCTTCGATTGGCAAGCAGGGCACTCATGAGGAAAGGAAAAATTTTGGTGAACTTTCCAACTAGGATCTCGCCACATAGGGGCCATATTAACCCTACACACAAAGTCAGAGCCTTGGCACGGGGCCACCCCAGCAAAAGCCAGAAGACTTTCATTGTTGATAATAGCTTGAACGTCAAAGACCTGCTCAACATTAATCACGGTCTGATCTTCTAAGGTAACCGATCTTTGGTGGCGGGCAAGGTAATCTTGCATAGCAGATGCGAGCTCGAGGCCCCCCTCAGAACTAGGATAATCTTTAGAAGATATGGACACCGGGGAAGCATTAACGGGCTTAGAAAAAGGCCACCCAAGGCGATTCTGAATCACCAAGGGATATTTCTGCCACTGGTCGAATTTATTAGAAGCCGCAGAGAAAATCTTCTTCGACTTGGGTTTCGTTTTCAAACTCAGGCTATTAGCCGTGACCTGGTGGGTGAAGAAAACATACAATGCAGGCAAAGAAGGTTCATAACCCAGCACCCTACTCACAACAATAAAAGACACCAGATAACGAATTGCATTGGGAGTCAAGTCCATCGGGAGGCACTTGGAAAACTCCAGGAATTCGCAAATGAACGGGGCCAAGGGAAGCCGGAGGCCATTCTCAAATTGAACGGGATAAAACACACAAGCGACATTATCCGCCTGAACGCGGGCAGGACCAGTCAAATTGCTCCCTGAAGGAGAGGTATAGTCATCAAGACCGCCGACGAGGTAAATTTTGCGGTCAATATGGTACACGGCTAGAAACTCATCATCAGAATCTTGCTCTTCGTTGCCCGTGCCAGAACTGGAGGCTCCAGCCTGACTCGAAACCCTATTGTCAGCTCCCTCGGGAAAAGAATCCAAAATTTGGACAAGAGAGCGGATACGCTTGACCATACGCGCGGTGTCTGGGGCCATTCTCTCTAGACCATCCCGGGCATCAGTTGGTGTCTCAGATGACTCAGATTCGTCAACCAACCCGTGAGCAACGATCGCTCCGGCCCCAACCTCGGGAGCAGATTCATCATCAACCCCCATTTCGTGATCAGAGGCTTCCGCGCTGCTCGTGACCTCAATAATACCAGGGGCCAGGCCCGGAGATTGCGCCTGTTCGCCTTCCTCATCATCGAAAGGAGCATACATCCAACTCTGAGGATCAGGACCACTTGAGCTTACGCGTTCCCCGCACAACCTCACCAACCTTCTAGCATTACCTGCCATATCTACATTATCGGGGAATCAAGTTAAAACGGCCATGACAAAAATGCCCAAGTGATTCTCTCCCCCCAGTACCCTTATCCTCGTGGAATCATAATGAACGGATGGACCTGTTTCCCACAACATGGGTAAGACCCAGGTTTCCCAGCTATATGCTAAACCTATGGCAGTGAATTCATTCAAAGACAACCATTTCCAGGCATTCAACAGGAACCTGTATATCCCACCGGTCCTCCGGCAACAACCAAACAGGTCAGGACGGAGTTTACTGATGAGACCAATTTTATACCATTATTTCCTATGTTTTTATGAGCTTAAAATAATTATTTTATGTATTTTAGATAGTTTTTATGTAATTTTGGGCAATTATGTATTTTTGGGGTTTAATTATAATTTGGGTGTTATTTTAGTATTTTTTATATTTTTACCCAAATTAGATATTTTATTATTCAAAAGAAACTCAAAAATGGAATTTAAATGTAAATGCCCAAGTTTAATGAAGAGAGATAGAGGGATTGAAGAATTTCACTCAGCCCTTGTGCCACAAGTACCCAATTCTTGTGCCACAAGGGCTGGCCAAAAGAATTAAATTGAGGAGAATCAAGCCCAAGTGTTGAGGAAGAAGGAGGAGAGGCGGCCCAATTCGAAGATCCCATCAGCACAACCCATATCACCAGCCCAGTTGGCCCAACACTACAAACGGCCCAAGAAGTGCTGGAAGGGAGAAAGCGCATGTACCAGACACGTTTTCGGCGAAAGTGGGCGAGTGGACGAGGCGAGCTGGCGCGTGGCGGTTGACTGGCGAGAGTGGGCGCGCGTGCACGGCGCGTGTGACGGCCAGACTTATTTTTCCTTATTTTTCCCTATTTTTCTTATTTCTTTTATTTCTTTTTATCTCCTTATTAGTTTAGGACTTATCCTAGGTATAAAAACTAGGTTTTTATTTTTGTTTTTGGGGGGAGACTTCGAAGAATAATTTTTTAGATCTAGGTTTTATTTCTTTTTCATGGAGATTTCAAAGTTCCATATGAGGAACTAAAACCCAAACTTTGGGTTTGAATCTTGAACCATCTTTTGTCAATTTGAGGTATTTTTCTTTCACAATTTGATTTCTATTCATAATTTTACTTGTTCTTAATTCTAGATCCGTTACTAGGGTTTATAAACCTGATCAATTTATTTATCTTTGTGATTGGATCTTTGCTAGAATTCTCTGTTCTGTGCCAGAATTAGGGTTTTCACTGTAGCAATTTCATGATTTATGCATGTGCCATGGTAAATTGTGATTAGGGTAAAATTAAGCAATTATCTATTTTAATAAATAGAAAGTGTTCTTGATCTTAGTTTCTTAAATCTTGAATCAATTAATTTTGCGATCTAGACTGTGCCAGTTAGATTAATTTATTAATTAGGGTTTCTAGTGAGTGTGCCACTGCTAGTAACTATTCTGAAAGAAGAAACAGAGATTGAAATAAATCTCGGATCAAGTGAATAGGGTAAAAAGTGAATTGATGTACCGATGATAATTGATTAAAAAGGTGGGGACGGAAACAAATCTGAAGTATTCTTTAATTATTGTTTTTGCTCATATTTAGTTTAATTTATGTTCTTAGGATTTAATAATTATAATTTTCCCCCAATCTGGTCAAGTGACTGTTCGTAAATAAATAACCGTTCTTCGTGGATCGACTCTGGACTTGCCCTAGCTATATTTTTAGAACCTAGTCCAGGTTTAATTTGTAGGTGTGCGATTTAGCCTATCATTTACGCCCTAAATCCAGCCCTTCCATGGCTACAACAATATTTCAACAAATTTTCAGAAATTAGGAGCCAGAATCCAGACTCGAAGACGCAAGGTTACGAGAAATCACACAAATCTCGTATAAATCCCTAAGCTCGACAGGAGCAAGTTTCTAGGGTTCGCGCTCGAAAATGGCGACGAAAAGAATGGCAGAAATTAAGACGACGAGTCGAAACAAAGAAGAAAAAAGTGAAGTTCGGAACAATACCTGTAAAATAGAAGTGATGAACGAGAACGAGATCTTCGAAATCAGAAATCCGGAGAAGCAAAGTCTTCGTTAAACTGGAAAGTAGAGAGACGGGAATTGCGAAAGTTTGGAATGATTCAGCATCCGTGATATTTATAGCGCCAGAAACGGGTCGGATCGACCCGAAATATCTGGTAACCCGATCGAGACCCGAAAAGTGAAGAGGCGGGAGTTGCTTTTTCGAATACCGATAACGATTCGCATTTAATGAACGTGTTCCTGGTCATGTCAAAAGGCAGACGGCTACGCCACTAGCCTGACACAAGGGGACCACCTGTCCTTTCGTCAACCACTATTCTAAGACTCCCGTCCCCTTGCAGTCCGTGCCCGCATTTATTGCGATTCGCCCGAATCGAGCTTAGGAGGTATAACTCCTCGCACCGCTCATGAATGAGCTGGCCATCGGAGTTAGGGGCCACTGATGAGACCGAGCCTCCTAGGCCGGATGTTTCTCGATTCAAACCGATGCGACCTAATCCGCCCGAACCGGTCCTGAGCTCTTGGGGCCGAACCGCCGAGGACCGCGGGCAAGCAAGCCCGATCTCCCTGATTTATATGCCCGAGATGACTCTGCCTCCCGTTATCCTGTGGAGCCCGTAGTGCCCAGCTGGCACAAACGTACACAAGACGTCGCCTATTCGTACCTGACACACCATAACGGTTGGTGATGGAACCATGCTTCCCTGACAAACACGCCACCTTCCTAGCCACTCTCCTGACCGATCCACTTGGGACTCGCCACGTGTCCATCCAGTACCAGGGCAGTTAGTACCTTGTGCAGGTTTCTTTCTCCTGGTCATATATATACTTCTCTTTGCTCCCATGGGCAAGGTACGTGCTCTATCCTACTCACACACACAAGGTCTTCATTGAACCTTCCACTTAGGTTTTCCTCAGAGATCTTACTCTCACACCCGAGGGCCTAAGCCGGATTCCAACCCGGCCTTGGTCTTAACGGTGTTCTTGTCTGTGTTGTGATCAGGATCAAGAGACAGCTAAATTGGAGTTCCATCTCCGTGACCCCAGATCCTCAGGGCGTCATCAGACGTGAAAGATAAAATATGCTAGGGGAAGCATTGAGAAGAACACCGTTAATGAAGAAGAATTCTCCAGACTCAACTTGAGAGCCTCATTGTATTGATAGCTCTTATATAGAATAACTAATTACAAGAGTCCTATTACTCTATGATTTATCTATCTAAGGAAAAGATCACTACAATATATTACTAGTTATCTATAGCTCTTTGGTAATAATGATAATGATTCAGTGGCAGTCTCAGACCATTTTGTAAGTGGGTCCACAAATACATTATAAATATCATGTGAAAATAAGTGTTATGTTCGAGAATCATACCTACAAGTACAACCACCATAAGGTAAAAATCTCAACATAACCACTAAACCACACACTATTTAACTAAGTGGGTTCACTTCTACCCTTTTGTTTTGTTTCGTTTGTGTCCACCTTTGTAATGACTGACGTGTCGTCGCTGCTTCTTATCCTATGATTATGATTTCCGGACTCGGGTATTGGTGTCTGACACGGGTATAGATCCAAGTGACACGTTGGATCCTTCAAAATTTTACATTAAATATAGTGTAAAATAAGCACACCAACACTCATGACATTGTCATAGATGTTGGACGCATATATAGGGATGGCAACGGGGCGGATACGGAGCGGGTTCGCTCATTACCAAACCCGCCCCTCAACCAAGCCCCCTTGTACCGAACCCGCCCCGCCCCGCCAACCGCCAAACCCGCTGCCGCCCCGCCCCGTATGCAGTAAAATCTTACTAAATTTGGGCTTTGGCCCAATCTTTAAAAAGCCCAGGAAGGCAAGAGCCCATTCTTACTACTTTTTCTAAGCCAATGGAGCATATATTGAGGTAATAATTGAAATGTGTTAGGGACATTATAGTAATTAAATGCATATACTAGTATACGGAGCGGGGCGGGGCGGGGCCCCGCAGGTTTTAGTGTGCAACCGTACCCGCCCCGTGACCCGCCGGGTTTTGAAAAAAGGTTACCAAACCCGCCCCGCTGCGGTGCGGACTGTCACGGATACGGAGCGGGTTCGGCCAAATTGCCATCCCTACGCATATACTTAGACAAAACTGAAGGGTCTAAGCATCACAGTTCTCTTGTCAAACACTAAAATGGGGAAGAAGCAGAACAATGGCCTGATGTGTCCTTTCGTTTATGTAACTTTCAACTGCCAGCAGGTAATATCAGAATTCATTACAAAGTTTGTTATGTATTTTTGTAAATAATACTTGGCTATTTTTTTTTTAAAAAAAAAAACATGCGTAAGCACCCGTATCAGATACAAGAAATACAAATATCAGAAGTTACATTAACCTTCAGAATGTACAATGAGAGTATACATGAGTAATACCATGTGTACCAAACAAAAAAAAAAAGAAAGAAAGAAAGAAAAAGAGTAATATTATATACATGATGGTAAATACAAAAAATAAATAAATGAATTAATCAGCAATTAATCAAAGAATGAACAAGTTGGGATTGTGCTATGCTATGGAGTTAGCAAAGAAACCAGGGATGCTTTCTGATAACCATTTTGTTCATCAAGAGGATCTTGAATAATGCACGACGAAGCCGTGGTTCATCTAATTAATCAGTAGTTCGTGAAAGGACCCGAAAAGTCTTTGATTCAACTAAAATGGTCAAAGACGCACGGATCATCGTAGTAGTGAATGAGAATGCTTGAGGAGATTATTGAGAGGTCGACCTTGGGCTTTATGCAGTATGTTCTTCACCCCTTCTGTCATCTGCTTTTCAGAATTTTGTAAATAAGTTTATGATCATCAGCATTAATTGACTATAGCAAAACATAAAATGAACTGTAAAATTAATAGGAGATAATTAGAAATAAAACCTTTCCAAGACTTCCCCTCGGGTATGGAGAAGCTCTTTGATGCCCAACCGATAATGGAGGCGATTTCCTACTACTTTCCTCTATATTATACATAAGTTTCCCATCATTTTTGCTCCTTGTTGTCATGGACGTCGGAGAGCTTCGCCACTGATTATTGTATGTGCTAGGCGTGCTTGAGTCCTGATTGAATTAGCACATTCGTGAGCCTCAAAATGTTGTGTCAAGAAAATATATATACTTCCTCCGTCCCAGAAAATACTGTCTATCTTTGACAAGTCAAACTTTTAAAGGAAGTAGCTTTACTTTCTTTTAAATTCATAAAATTGCACTAATTAAGATTATTGCTTCGTCAAGAAATGCAACTCTTTCTGTTTTTTTTTAGAGATAAGAAAATGTTTAGTGTGAGACTTTTTTTTTTCCGGGACAAATAGTTAATAATTCATTGAAGTTGGCATAGTATGTTGATGGATTACCATTAAGGTACTTCTGCTTCTGGTTGTAATGCTGGGAGAGTTTTGCCATTTTCCACTGAGTATATCAGGCAAGCTTGATTCCTAAAATGGACCAGTTTTTGTATGAATTAGTATATAAGTACAAATATGATAAAGCATAAAAAGTTGCATTTTGCTTTTAAAGTTAAATGAAAATTCATACCAAAAATAGCACCGTCGCACAATTCTTGACGACTTCAAGATTCATCCGAACATCGTCTAAACTCCTGCAAATGGAAGTTCATGAACAATCCCCTCCAATTATTTCACAACAAATAGTTCAAATTCCAAGTTATATTTACTTGATTATGTATATATACATACCTATGCTTTTGCTCTCCAAGTCCAAAGTAATCAGCTAAGCTTGCCATCTAAAATGAAACAAAACAATTCAAATTTTAAATTCTGGGAAATAATTAACAGGTGAAAAAAAAAGGAAATTTTTTGCAGAACAATATCTATATATATTGTATACCTTCATATTACCAGCTCTTCTACCAAATTTATCAGACAAAACCCACAAAGAATCAATCATCCCAATAGGCACAGGTGCAGGCCTTCCAATCTCAGCAAACGCTGCCCTAATTCGAACACAATCAAATCTCTGAATATTATGTCCTGCCCATACCCTCCCATCCAAAACTTCAAATATTTTATCCGCTACTTCCTCAAACAAAGGAGCGTTTGCAACCGCACCTCTCGTTATCCCACCAACCCTTCCTGATTTCAATCCAACCGCTGTCAAGTCCCCTGGCCTTATCAACGTGCAGTAACTCTCCAGCTCAACTAGCTTCTTAGGACAAACCACGATTGCACCAAATTCGAGTATCCAAAACTTCTGTCCTGGTTTTCTTGGTACGTTTGTTTCTAAATCGAAGAAGACGATTTCGTTTGTGGGTTGGTTGGTTGAAGTACTAGAAATGCTTGCTATTTCTTGATCCATATTTAGAACAGTTTTTTATTTTATGTTTGGGATAATGTGAGATTGTAAATGAATAGGATGGCAATGAACTGTATGTATATGTGTGTGTATATGTATATATATATAGTATTTGCATGGGGATAAAGAATATTCTTACATGGTTGAGATGGGGTTTTCTTTTAGTTCAAGTTAAAGTTTGGATTGGGCTTTTGGACAAAGGTGTCCTTAACTTCTTGAGGATGTCCTTTGTAAAAGCAATTCCAGGTAGACCAGGAATCCTTTTTCAATGAATTGCTGGATTCACCTTTCATTTCCTTTTGTGCAGGATTTCAGTTTTGTTTTAACTTTCTGCAGATTAAGATAGAAAGTACTCCCTCCGTCCCGAAATCATCTTCTCATTTGGCATTTTTTATTGTCCCCAAAAGTTCTTATTTCTACAATTTGGGCTTAAATGTGCATCAACACAATATAGCTAGTGACGCTAGTGCTCACATCATTTTGGGACGGAGGGAGTAATATTTAACCTTCTCTGTTTTTTTTTGTTAAAAAAAAAAAAAAAAAAAAAAAGCTGAGTTACAACTATGAGGACTAAATTGATAAGAAAATGCACATATCTTCTATTTTTGGTCATGAAAAAATAAGAAAGAAAACCATAGAAGTTGGAGCGAGTCTAAGACGCTTTAATAAATCTGATAATAAATCAACAGACAAGATGCAAGTAAAGCTAAAAACGTGTGTTTTACCCTTTAACATGAATTGATGTTATAATATGCTAGATTACAGTTTAATCAGACTGCTGTGTAATCAGACTACAGAAATCCATATAATTTAACCTATAAACAACGTACAAATAAATAAATAAATAAAATTGATAGATTAAGTAGAAGGATACATTACAAGCAATGTGGAGTGTGTTATCCTCTTGGCATACGTAACTAGAAACCTTTTTTAGTTATATTACCCAAAAGAGTGGGTCAAGTTTTCTACATGCCACCCATTTCAAGTATTCGTCACGTGTCATATTTTGTGATTTTTGTGATGGTTGAATATTGACTCCGTATAATACCCTCTTTGTTCGCATTTGCAAGCCAAAGCTTTTAATTATTTACTTTTACACATTTCTACTTTTATACTACCTCCGTCCCAGCTCAATGTGCACTGTTTGACTTTACTGGTCAACTTGACTGAACTTTGACCTTAATTTTATGAAAATCTATATATCTCTATGCAATTTGAAAGATGTTATTAATACTATTCCTAACAATAAAACAATAACTTTTAAATTTGTATAATAATAGCTAGATTTTTACAAAATAATGGTCAAAGTTCGAATGAATTGACCACATGAACAGTATAAAAGTGCACATTAAGCTGAGACGGAGGTAGTATTAAGGTTATAACCTAATTATTAAAAGTGGCATCTTTTGTGTGCACGGAACAAACTTCCATGTGCGCAGAAACAAAAACAACAAATAACCACCCTCCCAAAATGAATGTCCAAAAAGAAAAAAAATGATTTTTTTTGGACACCCATTTAAAATGGATACGGAGGAGGTAGTAGGATGTTCCTGGAAATACCCAGTTGTATCAGCTATCAAAGTGAGCATAATGCAGAAATACCAGGTCAATAGGGCATAAAAGTTCCTGTACTTATTAAGCCCCCAGTTTAACCAAGAATGTCACAAACATTTGAAATTTATATTAGTTCAATACATTCTAGTACGAGTAACTCGGTTCAGCGTTATTTAAGGTACAAGGATGAAGAAAATTACCAGAAACCAAAATTCTAAGTCATTTTACAGTGAACGTATGCTGGAGCGCGCTTAAAAGTTAAGCAACAAATCAATGGTTTGTAGTACTCCACTATTTAAGAAGATAAATAAGAAAGAATCAAACATGAGAAGCGGGCTTAAGAGCAACCAGCGCTTTCTTGATTTGGTCCACTGCAGCCTCTAGTGTAGATAACGAAGCTGCGTAAGATATCCTAACACAAGTGTCATCCCCAAACGCATCCCCGGGAACAAGTGCAACCTGGTAACCAAACACCATTTATTCAATAACTACAAATATTTAATACCAAAATATCGCAGACTCATCTCAAATATCCCTATGTTTGGATAATGGCGATTTTGTAAATGGTCATTAAAACAAGAGTAACAATATCGATGTTCATATCTGTTAAGTTACCACTTGATCTAATAACTTAAGCTGTCAGATCAGAACTCAACACACTTGCCAAACAATAAAAATATTTTCTTTTGTAAAAGATTTACTCACTCCGTCCCAAAATAATGTTCCTACTTTTTTCGATGTTAGTACAAAGGAACTTTGAGCAATAGTTTTAGTTTAATTTAATTATACTAATGAAAATATAAAACTTGTTATTGATAGTATATTAGTATATCAATAACAACAAGTTTCGTATGTTCATTAGGATAATTAAACCAAACTAAAATTGATCAAAGTTCCTTCGTACTAACATACAAAAAAAATGGGGACATCATTTTGGGACGGAAGGAGTATTCTTTTTTAATATAGCCAATTATTTTTTAAATGGAACCTCGGACTTTATCAATACCTACCTGACCCTTGTCCAGCAAATATCGGCAGAGTGATTCAGAATCCTTGACTGCACCAAACCCATCCGCCTCTGTTCCATAGTAATAGCTAAAATCAAGAAAGAGATAGAAAGCTCCCTGGGGCTCTGATATTTTCACTCCTTCCAATTCCCCAAAGCTCTTAACCAGAAAATCACGTCGCTCTTGAAACGCTTTCACCATTGTTGCAACTGCTTCTCCGCCAGCATAGCCTAGTCCTAAAGCTGCAACACCTGCTTTTTGAGATATACTGCTTGCACCTGATGTGATCTGGTGGGACCATAAAACACAATAATTATAACACAAGTGGAAGATGACTTCTACTGAACTTCAGGATTGTAAAAGATCTATTTTAACAATTGTTTTTTCCCCTCAATTGATGACTTAATATTACTTCCTCCGTCCCATAATAAATGTTGCCCTTCCCTTTTTGGTATGGCACTAAACAAATTTCGCCGTTCTAAATAAGCAAAAAATCATCGTTCAAGTTTACCATGGTACAAGTGACGTACAAGCAAAAAAGAGCATGATCCTTAAAAACTTTGACATGTCAAAATAAGACATTTATTATGTGACGGATGGAATGGTGGGGATTGAACCATTGTTAAAGGTCTAAAGTGTCATAATTAGAGATGTTACCTGGCTTTGAATCTTATTGCATGCGGTAATGAAGTGTTTAGGACCAGCAACATAGCCAAGCCTCCAACCCGTCATTGCAAAAGCCTGTTGGAGTTCCACACCAAGTGAGAGACGCAATTCACACACTAAAAGATAAAGAGGTCAAAAACTAATTCACGCCCGAGATATACCTTAGAGAAGCCATTGACAGTCAGAGTTCTCTCCCACATGCCAGGCAAAGATGCAAAGCTTGTGTGTTTTGCAGGTGCGTAAATAATGTGTTCATATATTTCATCAGACAATACCTTAATAGAAAATTGAAAAACAAAGAAAGATTGTTATGGTTCATATTAATAAAAAAAGCGGTTCAATAAAGGTAGGACCTAAGGGTGAGTTTCATTTATCCTACCAAAAGTCGTGGATGCTTCGCAATAATCCGAGCAAACTCTTCAAGAAGTTCTTTAGGGTAAACAGACCCAGTTGGGTTAGATGGAGAGCAAAGAATCAGCAGCCTTGATTTTTCAGTAAGCTTTGATTCAAGAAGCTTGGGATTTAAGAGAAAATTCTCAGATATGGTGGCTGGAAGAATAACAGGTGTAGCATCAGCCAACCTTGCAATTTCTGGGTAACTCACCCAAAATGGAGCGGGAATAAGAACCTGAATAATGAAAGATGGTATGGGGTGAGTTCCTTACATAATAGAACACTTGATAAAGTCGACAATCCACAAGTGGTTAATATTATACACATGATTTGCATCGTGAAAGATACATAAAAAGGATTAAAACAAGCATATTTATGAGACGCTGCTATAACACAATTGTTTGTAATTTCAATGTAGAAATTATAAACAATTGTGTTGTTGTTTTCTATTGTACATTATATATTATATAATAAGAATATTTCCTAAGTGAGAGCCGTTGTATTCTCTCCTAAGTGAGAGCCGTTGTATTCTCTCATTTGTGAGAGCCTATGTTGGTTTTGTTTGTTTATTTGTTTGTTTGTTGTATTTTTCTTTTCAAAATTGTGACGATTCTAGCATTTTCTCACAATGAGGTGAGTTTTGATGTTCCAACTACACAAGGATTGTTCGGAAATTTTGAGATGCTTGGTAGGCGTATTCTCGCCAACCCGGATTCTGCATATCTCGTGCTCAGCGCAACATTTTACCCGAGGGGGAATTTCGTAAATGCCAGATTGAGGCAGTCTCCAAGTTTCGCTTGGAAAGGAATCCGTACGTCTCAAGGTTTAGATATCAAATATAATTCTTGTAAGTTACGAAATAGAACTACTATTGTAATTCTGAGTGAGCATCCAATCTTTGTGGTGTGCCATCTCTTTTTTCATTGTGAATGAAATGAATTATCGTTTGACTTCCAAAAATAAAATAAAAAATGAGACGCTGCTATAATTAGATATTTAGATATGCTTATTTTTTGTATATATTTGTTTGCTTGCTTTTATAGCAAGTGTGTGGCTTCAAATCAACAACAAATCCCAAACCAAGCGCTTCATTAACTGCATGTTAGGTATAGGCTAGCATAACAGAACATGCTTCTAATTATTCCCCGTTTTATATGTCCAAACCTCGTTAGATTTTTGCATCAAGTCTAAATAACAATAAAACTTAGGCTCATTGCATTTCAGCGCGAAGGAATTTCAACTAGCGGGCATTGGCGGATGGCATTTAGGCAACACCAAGGGTTCAGGTTCATGGTAGTACTATTTTTTTTTTTTAAAAAAAAAAAAAAAAAGCACTAACATTCATTAACTAGAGAACAGTAGCCAAACAAATCATGTGAAAAGACTATTTTTTTTTATAAACAGCTAGTCTTGAGGCCGCCTACAGTTATGTGATGCGCCAAACACTTATAGGTCAAATAGTAAAATGGAACAATTAAGCAGAATTATGAATGTTTGTCCATTTTTGACTTTGAGGAAAATTTAATAAAGTCGACCGAGATAGTTTAGCAGCAAGCTTTCGTAAGCACCTTTCTCTCCATCTTATAAACCCTTCTCTTAGTTGATAGATAAATTCAGGATACCTCTCTTTCACCCTGCCATATATCACATGGTTTGAAACTATTGCGTTTTCACATCTGTTTCGTATCTGGTAGATTCATAACTTACTATGTATTAAATCATATCTTACGTTCTTACGATATATTCATATCTAGTACTATGTTAGATTCATAGAAACCTATTTATCGATTCAATATAAGCCTCAAGAATAGAGTCCCAAATAAAAACCTCTACTGAGAGAAAGAACGAAATTAAGTAATTTGGTCATATCTATGAAAAAAAATTAGGCAACATTCAGACTGGCAAATGTTCATCAATTCTGGATAGATAACTCTTATCGCTTTCTACTGATTCAAGTGCAGATTGGCTTCTTTACAAGAAAAAAAATCTTTCATAACATCTGGCGTGGCTTTAGCGCGAATATATGCTCCTGCCTTATCTCCTACAGAGTAAAATGTTCTCAGACTAATAGATCACACAGGTCACTTTAAAATTGATTAACAAAAAAATAGAAGACAAAAAGAAAAAAGAAGGAAAGCAGCTAATAAAGCGGGGTTTAGTAACTTCTTTGATAATGGACACTAAGGATATACGAACTAGTACTTCTTAATCTCCAATTTCCAGATTTAATATTTTTTACAATCCAAAATAAACAAATACCCATTCTATAGAAATTGATAAACCTAATGCTTATGGAAAGTACAAATGACTTAACCTCATCTCCGGGAGCACAAACTGCAAGCACAGCTTGAAGTATACTCTGCTTAGCCCCATTGCTAACAACAATTTGATCTGGTGTGTAAGAGAGCCCATTCTCCTCTGTCAACAATAATAATAATAATGAAGAAAAAAAAAAACTACAATCAGATATGAGACATCATAAATTCCTATAAAAGTTGACTGGAGTTCTCTAATGTATCACGGCACTTACCTTTCAATTTATGACAAATTGCGGACCGCAGTTCTAGAGTACCTGCATTTGGTGTATACCTTGTATAACCTTCACGAATCGCATTTATCCCAGCCTACATTTATAAAAGATCATAAATAGAATAAATGAAAACGCTTATAGGCTTAAGATTTGCAAATTTTAGGAAATAAAGACAAAAAATTAGTTACCTCAGCAATAGCAGCAGGGGTATCGAAATCTGGTTCCCCAGCCGCTAGCCGAATAACAGGCACGCCAGCTTGTACAAGAGCCGTTGCCTGATCAGTTATGGCCACCGTTTTTGAAGGCTTAACCGAGTTAACTCTAGGGCTTAGAGAAATATCTATCTCCATTTGCTCATTACCACTCTCAGCGTTCACTACTGCACTTACTCTTTGTAATTGTGGCTGTCTTTTTGACTCCAAAGATCTACCCACCATAAAGATTCAAAAAATCATGCATAGTAGAATTGGAAAATACAAAAGAAAGAAAAAATAACAGAATCAAGGAAGCAAAAATATATTCAACGAAATCATGTTTAGGAAAGGCAAACATATAAGACATGGAATGCTGGTCGCTCATGTGAAAGTTAGTAGCTGAAGGCTTATGAGAAGCATGAACATAAACACGTGCGCAATTGTTGTTAGTGGAGAATGATGGCAATCAATCATATCTCGTTTGTTTACACGAAAACAACAAACAATATTCCAATTAGCCTCTTATCTACATCATAGGGTGCCTTCATACTTCTAAGCTTTACTAAGCATCTAATAATTCTCTCAGTCTCCTAGCATAAAAAAAGAATTCACCCGGAAATTGTACTAACAAAAGAAAGCGGGAAAAAAATTGGCCAAATGAAAACAATACATATGTCCCCTCACGTGACAATAGGCGTCCCCAATAAAAAAGGAATCCTTTTAGATTCTTTTTGACCCCTTCAAATAAATTCCAACACTCTAAAAGATCAAACAAAAGCCAAAATGAACAAGGCAGAGTTACCAACCCTATTTACTGATTTTGAACATTTTGAGCAATCCAACCGTGTCAATATATTTTTGCAGTAAATGCAAGGGTTAATCTCGCTTTACTACCCCAATATTTACATGATGTATCGGTTAGGGGCCTATGGTTTTATATTTCTCACTTTAGGGCCCAGGCTATCGTTTTTGTATCAATTCAGAGCCCAGGCAAGAGTTTTGTTAGGATTTAAACGGAAAGTTAACATGTGCCATCTAAAATCCATTTTCTCTGGTGTTTTTTGGTCTTTTCAAATCATTAGTATATTTAAGCTTTCAGACTCTCGACTTCTGAAACATTGTTCCAAACAAAAAACTCATAAAGTCATTCCTTCTTATTTTTTTATTTTAAAAAATATTTCCCCTACAATTTAATAGACCCAATCAGGAGTCAATGTGAAAGTTCTTTTAATTGTGAGCATTATTTTTTTATTTTTATTTCTTTTTCCTGGGTATGGCTATAACTTAGAAAGAAAGTAGCAACATCAAGCATAAACTAGTTATCACACATAAATTGGGAAAACAATTACAAAAAACATTAGTATTAAAAAAAATCTTGAGAGAATTATTAAAATTATAAAATTCCAATTTCCCCAAATTTTTGAAAGAAAAAAATTAATTTAAGAATTACTCAAACATCAAAAGAGTGCTATAAGAAGAACACAAACATAGTGACTTAAAGAAAACTCATGAGTCAATTGATCACTTTTGGCATTAAAATGAGTGATAATTTGAGCAACAACATCACCGAAACTCCCAAATCAAACCAAAGCTAATGAACCTGGGATTGATTTGGGTGTACTGCCAAACTATTTTGGTTCAACCATTATTCCTGTGAAAATATCAAATGCCCAAGAGAAAATAGGTGTTAGGGTGTGATATTCCCACTTTCTATTCAAAATATAACGGAATGTTTGTTTAGGCCCTAGATTGATGCGAAAATGAAAGTTCAGACTCAAAATTGAGAAAAATAAAACTATAGGCCCCAAAGTGATACAACATGTAAACCCTGGGGTAGTAAAGTGAGATTAACCCTAAATGCAATAATTGAAAGTATAATCAACAGTGCACGGTACAAGTCAATCAAAACTTGCCAATTTTAAACATTACCACTTGAAGCATTCAAGAATTGTGATATATGGTTTCTGTCATTTTTACCAAATGTAGGTATACCCAGTAATATCTAAGCAAAAATAAAACTACAAATGAGTTGCAGTAGCAATAAAAATAAGTAATTAACAGGAAATCTTAAGATTACAGAGAAAACAAACAATAATTTCAAGTTAAGGAAAGTTATAAGAACAAAATAAGAAGCAGAATCAACAGAAAATGGGATGAAATTAAGAAATAATTAAAAGAGGATTACTTGATTGAAAGGGTGTTAAGTTGGGAAGAAAAGGAGATTGATCTGAAGCTTTGAGAATTTGAATGGAGACCTAGAAATTGATCTCTCAATCCAACATGAGCGGCTCTAGAAACAATGCTTGAGGAGCCCTGTAATGAGTGACCTGCCATTTTCAAAAATATAAATCAAATCTTTATTGGTTTTGAGGGTTTGTTTTGGCTGATAAAGTTTTCAAATATTGGGGTTTTCTATGAAGACAAAAAAAAGGGGGAAACAGGGGGGATGAAAGTTGGGGGGTGGGGGTTGGTAGGAGAAGACGAACTTGAGGAGGAGTTGGTGTAACGAATGCGATGGGGATGTTTTGGGGGTGGGGTGTGGGGGTGGGGGTGGGGGTGGGTGAGGGGGGGGAGGGGTTGTTGGGGGCGGCTAAACAAAACAAAATTAAATTAAGGTAAACTTCAAACAACCCCCTTGTAGTATGTAACGACACTCTTTTGGCCCCCAATAAATTTGACCTTTGGTGAATAAGCACACTTGACGCAACGTCGTCAAATAAATAAATGCGTTGAATGGATGGGTGGGCTTTAATAACGCTGGTGACAATTGCCGAAATCGGCCTCGTGTGAGAATTGTATTGGGATTTTGGCTTGAATTCTAATAGGATTGTCTAAATCATGAGGAGAATTTAGGGGTGTGCTCGGTTCGGTTTAGTTCGGTTTTAAGCCAAAACTGATACCGAACCGGAAATTATCGATTTGTAAGGTTTACAAACCGTCACCATTCGGTTTTAGCTCAGTTCAGTGTGGTCAGTTTTCGGTTTTCGATGCGTAGCGGTTCGGTGTCATTCGGTTTAGAGCTAAGAAACATCTTGTATTTTTGATTAGCAGTCTAGGTTTTAAAGAGCAGAGTGCAAAATGAAGAAAAATGACATCAAAGAAACTATGTCACTACAAGCAAGTTAATTTGTAAAATTAGCAGCCCAATTTGTAAAGAACACTTGTTGTATCTTTTATTAAAAGCACCGAGGACTTTCATGAGAACAATAGCAAGCAAAACATCAAATAACAACAACAGTCAGAGTTTTCGTCAATCTATCATCTTTGGAAGTCATTAATTTCTATTAATTTATAAAACCAATCAATTAATTTTGGATTTGAGTATTATGGGAGGTATATTGGTTCGGTTCGGTTTTATAATTCAGTTTTTACCCTCGTCTCCGAAATCGAACCGACTTTGTTCGGTTCTTGAAATTCTATAAACTGTGCAACACCAATTGCCCTTTGGTTCGGTTTTTCAGTGTCGGCCTTTTCGATTTTTTTTCGTTTTTTTCGGTTTTGTTCTTTTCGGCTCACCCTAGGAGACTTTATTTCTTGGTTGGATTAGGGGTGGAATGGTTGTTTCCTTGTAATGGTTTCCAATTGCAAGAATGAATAAGTGACAATCCTAATTGTACTAAAAAAAAAACCTAAGGCTTTTTGGCTAGTGGTATTTGGATGGGTGTGTTAGAGGCTTTTATATGGTAGAGGTCCTAAATTTGACTTTTATAGATAATAACGTGGAGAACTTTGTGTTACTTGCACCCCACATGGGGTAGGTTTGTGTCTTCCATGGGTGAAACTTCTAGAGTGAGCGTACTTTGTTTCTAATCTGTAATAGGCTCTCTTACGGATTCTGTAATCGATTAGGGATCTATGTAATATAGGGATTCTGTAATAGAATAGGAGTATATGTAATAGACTAAACATTTGATCAATATGATAGAAATTTCCTGATTTGGTACCAAACTTTTAAAAAAATTGTACTCAAAAATGGTTTTGTTTTAGCCTATATAAAGGATATGTGGGAAATTTTTCGTGTATTCAACAATCAACTTATTACAGTAACATATACAAGGATGCCCGACTAACTAACTATCCTTTATATAAGCTCAAGCTTAGGTTTTTTTCTTTCTAAAAATGTCTTTTTAACGAGCTTATCGAGTCGAATTCAATCTTATCGGGTCGAGTTGGAGTCAGTCGAAAACAAAATTCAAGTTTAATTAGCTTATCGAGCCGAACTCGAGCTTTAACGAGCCGAACACCGTCGGCTCGATTCCTTAACCAGCTTGAAACTCGGTTTGAGCTCGAGTCGAGTTACAACTCGAGCCCACTCGAGTTCGAGCTTTTTCGAGCCGATCCCGAGCCGGGTCGGTTCGCATAACAACCTTACCACCAGATTATAACTTAGCACGAGGGTGGGGCTTTAGTTTTTATTTAAGGACATATTCCCTCAATTTCGAAATATATGACGTTTTATGAGTTCAATTTTGTTCCAAAATACTTGACGTTTTACTTATTTCGAGACATTTTTGCCCTTTTATACCAATCATACCATCATTCATTAACTGCAACCTATTTCTTGTTTAAGCATTTAATTGCATAGGTAAATGAATTCTTTTAGGGGTAGACAACATTTTCTTATATGCATTAATTACATTTCTTAATATGTGTGAAAAAGACTAAAACGACATGTATTTTGAAACAGATGGAGTATCAACTGTTGCACGAGCCCTTCCTCCATATATGTATATTATATGTATATTATATATATTGTAAATAATTATTTTAGTTTTGTGCAAAAAGAAAAAAAAATAGTAAAAACCCTTCCATTTTGATTTCGCCTCGGATTCACAAATGGTTAAGAACGAACCTGCCACCGCCTCTAATCCTTACAATCTACAATGGGGTGTTGAATTTTTTTTTTTTTAGCAATAGTTGAACAACTACAATGGCGACGAACAGAGATTAAAATGCAGCGGAATTTTAAAGACAAAAATTAAACACTTCAGCAAGAATTACTTGCTGGAAAACTTTCATTAATAAAGAGGTCTTGCAGAGTACAAGACAATGAAAGAAACAAAAACAACGAAAAGATCAAACCTATTCTAGATCTCTAGAATAAACCAAACACTAAAACACTTGAAGTCTTTATGAATAAGAACTTCAAAAAAACAATGACTCTCTCTTAAAAAACGAAATTCTCTGAATGAATGCACAAAATCCGTGAAGAATAAAATGAATACAGCGTTTGTATTTATAGATGCGGCATATTTGAGGTGAAGATATTCTTGAACAATACTCATCCAATCACCTTCCAAGAAGAGAGTCCATCTTTACCTAAAATACAAAACAATAACTACCAAAGATAAACATTAGTAGGTTAGTCAAGTAAATCAAAATCAATATCCTAAAATAAACTACTCCTAATATAAACAATTATTTAAACTATAATTGAATAAAACTAAATATTCACATAATTATTAAATTAATTAAACTCTAAATATATACACAAAATAAATCAGAATCACAAAGATACAAAATAAAATATAAGAGTATTTCATACTCTTTCAATCTCCCTTATCTTTGTGGTTCTGATCAAAACATCCAAAACAATAATCTCTCCCACTGAATTTGTACATTGGATTATATTCCCCCTAAATGCATATTTAGAACACATCTTTCTCCCCCTGAATATGAAGACCACATCTTTCTCCCCCTTTTTGAGAAGAACCATCAAACTCAAAGAAAGAAAATTTTGAATATCTTTCACTCCCCCTAAATTTGAATCTCCCCAACAAAAAAAATACCTTTATAGACCAGAGAGTTCTGCAGAAGATGTACTTACCCCTTAAAACAGTAGCAGACTTACCAGTTGATTGTCCAGTTGAGTGACCAGTTATCCGCACAGTTGCACGAACAAGTTGCTTAGCACCAGCTGGATGCTTAACAAAAAAAAAATGCCTGAGCTTGATCAGAGCAGCGGCAAACAATCATTTTGTGTCACAATCACTCAGTGATTCTCCTGAATTCTCGGATATATCTGCAAAAATATTAGAGAGAGAGCATTTACAGAATAGGAACAAGATGAGATGAGAGAAAAGTAGCTAGAAAACATGAGGAAGAAGATACACTAAACCACAATTCACAATCAGATTTGATAAGAAGGAAATATCAAGGGAGGACAGTGATTCTTCCTAAGAACTCGGGTAGGCCAAGGAGTAGGGAGAACCGAGTGACTTTGAAGTACCAATTTGAATTCCAAAACAAACAAGGATTTGATTTTAAAATTCAAACTTTTTCCATGTTTTGTGATAAATTGTCCGTCCTAGAATTAGAACTTGTCAAAATCAACTGAATCCATTTATCCACAATGTACCATAAATTCCACCAACTGCACAATGAAACTTGAACATCACGCCATTAGATTATCGTTAATCACATGAAAAACATCAATCTTTAACACATAAGAACAACAATTCAATTTGCTGATGTTAATACCAAGGGAGAAAAAAAAAACTTAGAAAAATTATGCCTAAACACACAAAGTGAAGATTGTCTCAATTTTGGTGTGACATTGTATGATCAACTCAGTCCACGACTCGGTTTCAACTCACAGGAATTCAATGAGAATTACCTTCAACCATGCAGCCTCTAGAACACTCTCATTGAAGGCTTATGACTTATGAATCAGTTACGGGGAGGAGCTCTTCACTCTCACAATACAGTGTTACCCTGATTCTCAAGTTATGTATGGATACACGTCAGCAATTTGCTTAAATGAGTAGTAACTTCAAAGACTGGAGGCAGCTTGTTTTCCCCGTAACCTTAGATTAAGTTCCCACTCCATGATAAACAACACGAATGAATTAACAAGACAATTTTCATTATCAGGTTAAGAAGGGTCTCACATTCAAGGGTCAAAGCTCGTAGTCAAGGGACTGAAGGAAACCAAGTGGTCACAAGAGACAATCGTGCAAAGATGGATGCAATCTACACTATTTATTTTTTATTTTTTTTAAATTAGTGTGAACTATAATATACAATTGTACAGTTATGCAGTCAGTTGTCTGCACACTTGTGCACTCAACTGGTATCACATAACCCGAGAGAAAATCTCTCGAAATCCAAAGCCTTGGTAAAGATATCAGCAAGTTGATCCGTTGTACTTACATGTTCTAGAGTAATGATTTTTTGTTCAACGAGATCTCTAATAAAATGATGCCTAATATCTATGTGCTTTGTTCGGGAATGTTGTACCGAATTCTTGGCAAAATTCTGAGCACTTAAACTATCACAAAATACAGTCAATATTTCACTTCTAAGACCATAATCCTTGATTATTTGGTTCATCCTCAACAATTGAGTACAACAAGTAACAACTCCCATATAATCAGTATTAGATGGCCTACGAACCAAGAACCTAATATCTTTCCTTTCAAATTTTACCACTTCCTCTTGCATGACATTGATCAAATTATTAACTTTTAGGTTTCTGACTCATTCTCATGCTCAAAATTAGCAACGAAACAACAAGAGCTTACCTGATGGTACGCGGATTGCATGCATACCAAACTGGCTAATTCCCGGTAGTTTATTCGTTTCCCTCTTGTTTTCATTCCTTAATCCACTCCCCCAATGACCTGGGAAGTTGGATGATCTCCCTGTATCCTTACAGCAGCATCAGTGCCTCTGCTTTCCTGATCTTCAATGATTTCAGAATCTGAACTGGAATCTGCTGCTGTCTGACCATCTGTCGTGGCAGTTGACTGTTCATTTGGTCTGTCAACTGACCTCACAAGTGTTAAATCTGCAGATTCTTTTGTACTCTTCTGTTCAGATTCATCATTAATCTGTTCAGGCTCCCAAGTGCAACTTGCAGTACAATTCTCAACATAATTGACAATAAGATCAGGAGCATTATCAGAAATTGAGTTAAAACATGAATGATTGTCAACTTGTAACAATGATCAGAGGATCTTACACCTTTTAAAACACATCTGTTTGAATCATCGAAGACCTCACAGATCTTCTTATCAAACTTGACATGTAGATCATCATCACACAATTGGCTTATGCTAATTAGGTTTGCCTTTAACCCATCAACATGCAAGACATTATGCAAGTTAGACAAACCATTAACATTCAGCGTACCTTTGCCAATTACCTCACCTTGAGCACCTCCACCAAAATTGACTTTTCCACCTTTAAAGGCTTCATAGTCTTTGAAATGCTCAAGAGAGCCAGTCATGTGGCGGGAGCAGCCGCTGTCAAAGTACCAGGATCCTTCCACACTGCTCTTGAAGGAGGTAAACACCACTTGACACTTTAGAGTGTCCTTTCTTACCCATGTGGCTTTTGGAGCAGACTGCTGTTGACTGAGCAGTTGAGTCTCGAACTGTTCCCACAACTGTCCTGTCAGGTGGCCGCTGTTCTTCTCCAAGCCAAGTTCCTGTTTCAACTTGTAACAAAATGGACGTATATGTCCAGGGGCAAAACAATGGTGACACACGTATCTCATTTTTCTATTTCTTCTGTTTTTGTGAGGAGACACGTGATTAGCATTAAATCTCTCATTGTTTTTCGAAGTGCCCTCACCTTCCTTAACAAAAACTGTATCTCCATAGCCTAATCCTGATTTTTCTTGATTCCCCATTTTTAGAACTTCATCTAACTTAGCCTTACCATTGTTAAACTTTGTGAGAGTGTTAGTTTATTTTTTAAGATCACTTTTATACTTTTCACACTCATTGTCTTTTTTGGTAAGCATGACTTCTAACCTAGCTATGGAGTCCTTTTGAGTATCACTTTCACTCGACAATCTCTCATTTTCAGCCTTTAATTTCTGATTGTCAGAGGTGAGTTTTTCATTTACCTGCCTAAAAACCCTAAGTTGTTCCATTCTTTTGGACCAATCTACATGAAGCTCAACATATGTATTGTGTAGATCTTCATAGGTTGTACTATCTTCATCCTCTCCTGATTGGATTGCTCAGTTTCACCTGCAGAAGTGGAGTTAAAACAGGAATACATGTTAGCACCATCTGAGTAGTCAGTTGTGCTGTCAGTTGACAGCACATCCTCACTATCAGATTCACTGTCAGAAATGGAGGATTGTGATGATCGTAAAAATGACAGGTCTGCTGTCTGTTCGTCATCATCTGAATCACTTAAGGTTGCAGAAAAACTCATCCCTCTCTTTTTGAGTGTGTTAGCACACTCATTGGCATAGTGTCCAAATCCTAAACATGCTCTACACTGAACGGACTCAATAGATCTTTTGTTTTCAGAAGAAATTTTGTTCTTACTTGTTTCTTTCTTGAATGATTCAATCTTAGGGGAAGAAGCAGTAACCTTATTAGAAAACCTTTGTTGACGTTTTTTGTTCAACATATTGTTGAATTTTTCAGAGATCAAGTCACATTCATCTTCCTCTAAGTTTGAGTCATCAATATCCTTTGATAATTCAACAAGATCTTTGGACACAGTAAGAGCACTAGCAAGAGCAATTGAATTTACTTTGCTAGTTTGTTGCACTTCAAGGTTCAATTCAAACGTAGTTAGAATACTTAATACCTTTTCAAGACTCACGGTCCGAGTATCACAAGTTTCTTCAATGACAGAGACTTTGTGTTAAATTTTTCTGGGAGAGTTATTAAAACTTTACTAACCAACCTTGCATTGGAGATGAATTCTCCTAATGCAAATGATTCATTTGAAATATCCATTAATTTAGCAGAATAGTCTTGAATAGTTTCATTTTCTCCCATTCTTAAATTTTCAAACTCTGTCATCAATCTCCTTAATTTTGTTTGTTTGACACTATCAGACCCTTCACAATGAAGTTGTAAAATATCCCAAGCAGTTTTGGCCACGGTATGGTTAGAAAATAACCGATACAAATTGTGATCAACATGATCAGATATGGCAGCCATTGCCTTTGCATTGTAGTTTGCAAGGGAAATTTCTTCCGTGTTCCAATCTTGCTCAGGTTTTGGGATAAAAATTTGTTCCTTTTTCTCCTCACTAGTTGCAGGAGCTTTTGCTTTTGGATCAACTACTTTCATAGTAGGGGATGTATATCCCACAAGAATACTGACCCAAGCATGATGATCTATGTTTCTAATGTACATGATCATCTTTGCCTTTCAAATGGTATAGTTTGAACCATCTAGTGTAGGCGGCTTATTACGAATATGAGTACAGTCCATAATGGCCACTTTCAAAGATCGATCTCAGTATGTCGAGACCAGGCTCTGATACTAATTGAAAGAAATAAGCAGCTAGGACTGTTCTAGAAAACAACCACTTGACAGGACAGTTGTGCTCACAAGTGTCAAGACAGTTGTCATGTCAACTGTCCTATCAACTGGCGACGAACAGAGATTAAAATGCAGCGGAATTTTAAAGACAAAAATTAAACACTTCAGCAAGAATTACTTGCTGGAAAACTTCCATTAATAAAGAGGTCTTGCAGAGTACAAGACAACGAAAGAAACAAAAACAACGAAAAGATCAAACTTATTCTAGATCTATAGAATAAACCAAACACTAAAACACTTGAAGTCTTTATGAATAAGAACTTCAAGAAAACAATGACTCTCTCTTAAAAAACGAAATTCTCTGAATGAATTCACAAAATCCGTGAAGAATAAAATAAATACAGCGTTTGTATTTATAGATGCGGCATATTTGAGGTGAAGATATTCTTGATCAATACTCATCCAATCACCTTCCAAGAAGAGAGTCCATCTTTACTTAAAATACAAAACAATAACTGCCAAAGATAAACATTAGTAGTTAGTCAAGTAAATCAAAATCAATATCCTAAAATAAACTATTCCTAATATAAACAATTATTTAAACTATAATTGAATAATACTAAATATTCACATAATTATTAAATTAATTAAATTCTAAATATATACACTAAATAAATCAGAATCACAAAAATACAAAATAAAATATAAGAGTATTTCATACTCTTTCAAGGCCCAATCCCAATTTCCAACCCAAGCTCAAGCAATCCAAGCCCAACATCATTTAATCTACATGTCTTCTATCATCATTTTAAATTTTGAGTACATTAGAAGCATTTGTCTTTGAAGTTTATTTTTGTAAATTAAAGTGGGACGTAAAAGCATAAATCACGTGCAAGAAAAATGATTAGAAAGAAGACAGAAGAAGAGAAAAGAGAGATTGACATCAAGAGAAAGAAGAAGACACAACAGAAAATGGGAAGACCAACTTGGGTCTTTTGTTTCTTGTGTATTGAATATAAATAAGTATCTATACAAGTCTATTCTTATTGAAAAATTGTCAGTTTTTGTGATCGGGTAATCACGTCAACTTATCCCGTATTTGTCCCGCATTGTCCCGCGTCCCGAGGTGATTTGGGATGGGACAGGGAATTTTAGTCCCGCGATAAATTTGGGACGTCCCGTCCCGTATAGTTTGCGGGACATCATAGTTTTGTCTCGTCCCGAATTGACGGCTCTAGTTGAAAGAGGAGTTGAAACTTTTATGTGTTGTAAAAACTCAACTAGTTGAAACACTAGCAATAGTGACACTTGGCAACTTCTAATTGGTTTTGTAGGATTTCAGATTTTATTTCTCATCCCAATTATTTGAGGTCAATTATTTATAATAAATAGTTTTTTTCTAATTTTTTAACACCAAAATTCACAAAAAAATTTCTCTATAAATAGAGTCTTGTTTCATTTTATTTGGACACAAAAAAACCCGTCTTTTTTAATATAAATTACTCAATTATCCTTCATTAACTCTTATTTTTAATAATAATTATCATCATTTCTTATATTTATTTAATTGCAATTATAGAAAATTAATTAAGTGTGAAGTATTTTTTCAATTATGATAAATGATAATAATAATAATTATTATTTTATTAATCATAAAAATAAAAAATAAAAAATAAAAAAATGATATAAAAGTGGAGTATAGGATAATGAGTTGAAAGAGAATTGAATTTTATTAAACAAAACCGTTGTAGGGTGTAAAAGTTAAATGGTAGTTGAATTATTATGTGGAAGAGAGAGAAGATGATGTGGGGTGTTGGAAATTGAAAAAAGGGTGTTGAAAGAAAAAATATTGTACATAGGCCTTAACTTCTCATTAGGAGAGGAAAGTCACTTTTCTCAAGTATCAAGTGAGGAGTTCCCTCCAAGAAATGTCGATGTCAAGGGAATTTAAGTCTTCCTACATTTGTTGGGGGAAATTGTAATTTGTGAGAGAGTTAGTTTTGGGGAAAACTAATTCCTCCATAAATTATAAAAAATCTACTTTTTAACCCTTAAACTTTAAACCCTAACCCTAAATTCTAAACCCTAAACCTTTACCCCTATAAAAACAAGACTTTTTATAACTTATGGAGAAACTAGTTTCCCTCAAAATTTCCTCTTTGTGAGAAATTGGTGTCTAAGAAGGTGAAAAGGACTATTCTTTCTCTTTTGAATTATACCGAAAAAAAAGAAGTAAAAGTATTATGTCTGTAGAATAAGGTACCCTAAAATTCTCTCATATTATGTAATTTTAGTCATTTAGTTATATTTTTTCAAATAATCTTTTAATTGCTTTTAAATAGTCCATTTCAACTGATAAAATAAATTTTAAATACTCCATATTAATAGTTTGTTATTAAATATTAATAAAATATTTATTTGAAAACAAAAATTAATAAAAAATTAAAAATGAGAAAAATTGAATATAAAGTAAATATTCATTTTATTTAATGAATAAAAAAATTACTCTCCCTGTCTCAAAACAAATTGTACTAATTTTGCTTTTTGAGTTTTTCATTGATATGTGGTGAGTATGATACGTGTGCCCCATCATTTAAAAAGTACTAAAAAATTTTTGTTTTGGGATTTTGTAAATTAAAGTGGGACAACAAAAATGATATTTTTTTTAAGATTAAAAAAGGACGGAAGGAGCATTTCAAATGTTTTTTTAATCATTCTTATTTTCCGCCTTTTTTTTTTTGTACTCCCTATGTCCCTAAATGAATGTCCATTTAAAAAAAAAAAAAATCACCAAAACGAATGTACTCCCTCCGTCCCAGCTCACTTGACACTTATTTCCATTTGGTTCGTCCCAACTCACTTAACACTTCCCAAAATAGTTTACTTTTAATAATTTTATATTCACTCTACATCACCACTCATTCCCTCTCTTCATTTTTCATCACTCAATTTATTCAACCAACACTACTATTTACTCCCACTCATTCGCTTTCTTCATTTTCTACTACACATTTTCTTTATTTTATTTTTTTTCCTTAGTTATTATGCCCACCTCTTGGGGTATCAAGTGAGGTGGGACGGAGAGAGTATTTTTGAAAATAACTTTCTCCCTAAATATTTTTTTACCGATTTTTTTTCTAGCCTCTTTATCTTTGCAAAACTAGATGTTTGGGAATAGTAGGAAAAAGAAAGTGAGGTAGAGAACAAATATGTGGATAGTTGTAGTTAGTATGATATGTGGGCTCCATTATTTAAAAAGTATTAAAATATTTTTATTTTGTGATTATTTAAATTAATGTGGGACAACCAAAATAATATTTTTTTTTAGATTAAAGAAGGACAGAGGGAGTATTTCTAATGTTTTATAATCATTCTTATTTTTCCTCTTTTTTTACTCCCTATGTCACTAAATGAACGTCCGTTTTAATAAACAAAAATTGTACCAAAATGAATCTTTTTGGAAATAACTTCCTCCCTAAGTATTTTTTTTACCGAATTTTTTCTCTAGCCTTTTTATCGTTGCAAAACTAGATATGTTTGGGAATAGTATTACAACAATATATATGAATCTTGTCTACTAAATTATATAAAAAATATTTCTAATAAAATTTAAACTTTCAACAGAGAGAGTATCGTATTTAAAAAATGACATCGCCCTACATCGCCCTATATCGCACGGGAATACGGGATACACTAATTGGTATCTAAAGTAGCCCAAGCCCAAGGCATGATCTATTGTCTATACAGTCGCTTGTGACACCACACTAGAAAAGTAATTTGGGGCTAGTCAACTGGTCAAAGCACGTCCCAACCACTCTAACAGTCAGTATTTGTGCATGTGCGTTGCTAAAGTAAAGTAACAAGTAGAATACAAGTAGGGTCAACGTTCCTTTGGTGTTATGTCTAGTACTATATCAATACTCCCACTGCCTTTTTAGTCCGTTCACTTTTCACTTTTGATCAACGGGAGTAAACTTTGACCAAACATTTAATGTCAATCTAATCATCTTAATGAAATTGTAACAATTGTAATTGATAAAAAATCATTTAATTTATCAATAATAATTTTAAAAATTTCATTAGGATTGTTAGATTGAGATTAAATGCTTGGTCAAAGTTTACTCCCGTTGATCAAAAGTGAACAGACTAAAAAGACAGAGGGAGTATTAACTACGTGAACACAACTTGCTCTCACATGCTTATCTGAAAACCCAATTGGGGTCGGTTCAGTTGACTCATTCTAGTACTAATTAGTTTCACTGTCATTTCGAATTCGAAGACACAAAATTTGGTTTACAAATTGAGGTTTTATTATTTTATTGGTGATTTTAATAAAGGTGTGCCGGATCTACAATCCTTACAACAACAACAACAAAGTCTTAGTCCCAAAATAATTTGGGGTCGTCTAACATGAATCCTCATATGTCATTGTGATAAAAGGAAGAGAGAGAGAGAAAGAGAAAGAGAAAGAGAAAGAGAGATTGAGAGAGAGAGAGAGAAAGAGAAAGAGAGGAAAAAGATGGAGAAAATAAAATAAATAAATAAATAATAATAATAAAAAGTACAATCAACCCCCATCATTCACATGAATTTTCGCCCTCCACTCCGGCCTCTTCAACGCCACATCTTCATCCACTCCGAGTAAACTCATATCATTTTCAATCACATTAATCCAAGTTTGCTTGGGTCTTCCCATACCCCTCGCCATTTTATCACTTCTCCACTCTTCAGGCCTCCTAATCGGTGCATCACTCGGTCTCCGTCTCACATGACCAAACCACCTTAGACGATGCTCCTTCATTTTATCCTCAATGGCGCAACTCCTACTTTACCCCTGATCACCTCATTTCTCAATCGATATTTTCTTGTATGCCCACACATCCATCGTAGCATACGCATCTCCGCCACATTCATCTTATGAATATGACACTGTTTCACGGCCCAACATTCAGTGTCATAAAGCAGTGCAGGCCTAATTGCCGTACGATAAAATTTTCCCTTTAATCTATTTGGCATGCCACGATCACAAAGAAACCCTGTGGCACTCTTCCACTTCAACCAACCTGCTTTAATCCTATGAGCCACATCTCCATCTAATTTTCTATATTTTTGGATAATAGATCCAAGATAGCGAAAGAATTCGGAAGCTTGGACAATATTTCCATCGAATGTGATCACTCCTGCCTCTTTGTTTCCAACTTTGCTAAATTTACACTCCATATATTCAGTCTTGCTTCTGCTTAACCTAAAACCTCGAGATTCCAAAGTGTGTCTCCACAATTCCAATTTACTTTCAGCACCTTCTTTTGTCTCATCAATCAACACAATATCATCTGCGAACAACATACATCATGGAATATCATTTTGGATTGACCTCGTCACTTCGTCCATTATCAGGGCAAAGAGAAATGGACTAAGTGCAGAGCCTTGATGTACTCCGATCGTGATAGGGAACTCTTCTGTCTTCCCAACGCTTGTCCGTACACTAGTACTAACTCCATTATACATGTCCTTGATAATATCAATATATTTCTTTGAAACGCCTTTCTTTACTAGAGCCCACCAAAGTACCTCTCTTGGCACTTTATCATACGCCTTCTCCAAATCAATGAAAACCATATGCAAATCTTTATTTTTATCTCGATATTTCTCCATGATTTGTCTCATAAGATAGATTGCGTCCATAGTCGATCTGCCGGGCATAAATCCAAATTGGTTATCCGAAATATTCACAATTTTTCTTAGCCGTTGTGCAATCACTATTTCCCAAAGTTTCATAGTATGACTCATTAGTTTGATCCCTCGATAGTTGGTACAATCTTCGACATCACCTTTGTTCTTATACAAAGGGATTAGAGCAGGGGCGGACCTACATGGTGCTATTTGGGGGCCGCGACCCCCGTTTGATTTTTTTTTTCTATGTTTACAAGTGCATTTTTTTAAAAAGGTTGGAGATGTTAGTGCAATTTAGTATACTTTGCCCCCCTAAATGTGAAGTAAAAAGTACACTAATATTTTTTTTGCCCCCTTATACAATTTTTGCCCCCGTTTACAAAAAATCCTAGGTCCGCCACTGGATTAGAGTGCTTTTTCTCCACTCCAATGGCATTGTGTTACTTCTCCATATCTTGTTGAATAGTGTTGTTAACCAATCTATTACCCTCTCCCCGAAACATCTCCACATCTCAATTGGTATTCCATCCGGCCCTACGGCTTTCTTTAATCCCATCTTTTTCATCGCCATTTCCACTTCACCCTTTTGAATTCGCCGCATAAAATCTCGATTAATCATACTCGAAGGGATAGTTATATCTCCAATATCCTGCTCTTGATTGCCATTAAACAAGGTATTGAAGTACGAACTCCACCTATCTTTTATCTCTTTATCCCCGACCAACACTCTTTGGTCTACATCCTTCACACATTTAACCCTCCCAATGTCTCGTGTCCTCTTATCCCTCATACGAGCAAGTCTATAGATGTCTTTTTCCCCTTCTTTTGTATCCAATATATCATAAAGTTTCTGATTCACCTTTGCTCTTGCATCTTTTACTGCTTTCTTTGCTTCTCTTCTAGCCTCCTTATACCTCTCATAGTTCTCCTCACTCCTGCATTTTTTCAATAATTTATAGCATTCTCGCTTGCTCTTTATCGCTTGCTTTACTTCCTCGTTCCACCATGATGTGTCCTTACTTGGTGGCACACTTCCTTTAGATTCTCCAATGACTTCTCTCGCCACCTCCTTTATGGTATGCTCTCCATCTTAGTCCAGGTTGAATCTATATCCATATCCTCCATATTACCCGACCAAATACCAGTAGTGGCCATCTTAACTAAAAATCTCTGTTGATTCTCCCCTTGAAGCCTCCACCACTTGATTCTAGGTTCTAATTGTTGGAATTATGCTCTAGACCCTTGAGAAAGGCCTTACGTTACATCATTTGTTTTGGAGATAACAACCTTGGGTTATTATATGTTTTACATGTTTATTATAATAATCCCCGTCCCTAGAACTTATGAAGAACTAGTATAAGTTTAATTGATGATCATGTGATGATCATGTGTATTAGATACAGATTAAGCTTATGGGTACATGTTGGTGACCATGTACTGGACATGACCCACCTATGAGATTTATGTCATGGTCAAATGTCATAATTAAATCTCATAATAGTTATATCATTGATATCCTTAGACCTGAGATTATTACAGTCTTCCACATGATGAACATTATGTTTGACGTACTCAAACGTCACTCCTAACCGGGTGGTTATAAAGGCTACGATTGGCATAATCGGATTCATGTAGGGAAAGGTAATAAGTCAATATGGGATTTGTCCCTCTCTCAAGAGAGATATCTGCTTAGGCCTCTCGTGGAGTGAGATTGATGAAATGCGTGGCCGCGCTCAAATGAATTGATGAGATCAATACCATTTGCTCATTATCAA
This sequence comes from Campanula takesimana, assembly GCA_026119855.1. NCBI lineage: Eukaryota > Viridiplantae > Streptophyta > Magnoliopsida > Asterales > Campanulaceae > Campanula > Campanula takesimana. The sequence continues at coordinate 309,512 of JAOWBW010000122.1, read as the reverse complement.
TCTACTCAAGATCGAGAAAGCATTGAACAATATAAGTTGACATGGACCATGACTTATGTTCAATATGATATCGTGAGACAAAAGGATTGTGATATATTCTATTGAGGATTACGAACTTCTTTAAGTTATATTAATTGGGTAGTCATGATGGCTTGCTAGAGTCCGCTCATGATTTATGAGTTTGACCTTGGTTGGACTCATTGCCAACTTAATATAATCCTATGGGGTCACACACAAAAGAACGAATTGTTTAAAAGGCTAAAAATGACTTTTGCTGATGCTCGGCCGAGCACCTCAAAGGACTCGGCCGAGCATGAGAAACAGAAAGTTTTGACACAGAGGTGCTCGGCCGAGCACCTTATAAGACTCGGCCGAGCAGGCCCTGTTTGGGCCCAAAATCTGATTTCGTGTTTTGACGGGTTTTGACCTATTTCTCCTAAAAGGTTTAGGACTAATGAGTTTAAATACCTCTCTCTTAACCCTAATCAGTATGGATTGATATTGTATCATTATTGGTAGCCTCCATGTGTTTGAGAAACATATTCTTGAGTTTAGATTGAGAATCAAAAGCTCAAGAACACCAATAAAATCATATAGCCTTTGAAGATTAGAAAAGCGTGTTTTCTAATGGGTCTAGCAATCCAGATCTAGAATCGTTCTAGATATTCGTTCGCGTGTGGATAAACATAGAGGGCGTTGGCATCAACTCCTTCAAAGTTCGTGATCCAAGTATTACGGTCGTTCCTGCGTTCGTGATTCGAAGAAGCGCGAAAAACAAAGATTGAAGATCTCAGAATTTTAAAGCTCTGTCACGGTTAGTGTTCTAAATTCATCCTCGTATTAATTTAATCATCGTGATCGGATCTAGGCTTTTGGGTTTTAATTACGCTGCGCATGTTTGCTCAAAACCCAACACTAATAGTGGTTTTCTCTTCCTTGAAATTCTTCTACTTCGAAAATCAAGTACCACAAGTCTATGTTGAGTTGCAATACTTTCACCTGGAATAACCTTGCAGTCAGTGTAACTCTTTCTACAATCATTTCTTACTAAGAAGAAGTCAATCTGACTCGCATTACCTCCACTTCTATAGGTCACCAAGTGTGATTCTCTTTTCTTGAACCAAGTGTTCATTATACTCAAGTCATATGCCATCGCAAACTCCAGGATCCCATTCCCTGCTTCATTCTTCTCCCCAAAACCAAAACCTCTATGAATGCTCTCAAAGTTATGGATGGCACCGGGGCGGATAAGGGGCGGGTTTACCAAAACCGTACCCGCCCCTCAAGGAACTTCCCTTATACCGAACCCGCCCCGTCCTGTATGGTTCATAATCACAATTTTTTTTGGGCTTTAGCCCAGCCTTTAAAGAGTTCAACAGCCCAACAATATACAACTACAACACAATTACAACATTGTATCAAATTTAAGCTCAATCTAATAATTTCAACCACCCCATTCACACTCAAAGTATACAATTACAACACATTTATAGTAATTTACTACATATATTAGTATACGGGGTGGGGCGGGGCCGCGCGGGTTGGGGTGCGCAACCAAACCCGACCCGCAACCCGCTGGGTTTTGAAAAAAGACTACCAAACCCGTCCCGCTGTGGTGCGGAGTGTCCCGGATACGGAGCGGGTTTGGATTGATTGCCATCCCTGCTCAAAGTCGTGTCGTAGACCCAACATGTCCATTAAGATCGCTACCAACGACTAACTTCTCACCACTAGGTACGCGTTGCACAACCTCCTCTAAATCGTCCCAGAACTCTTGTTTAATAGATGCGTCCAACCCTACTTGTGGTGCATAGGCACTAATAGTAGTTATAATCTCATCATTAACCACAAGTTTAATACCAATAATCCGGTCACTCTTCATGTACACCTCCACAACATCATTGATATACTCCTTATCAATAATGATACCTACTCCATTCCTACCCTTATCCTTTCCTGAATACCAAAGCTTAAATCCCCAAGGTGCTCTTTCTTTAGCTTTCTCTCCAACCCACTTAGTTTCTTGTAGACACATTATGTGAATCTTCCTCCTCCTCATAACCTCCACCACTTCTGCTGATCTCCCTGTCAAAAAGCCTATGTTCCAAGTTTCAAAGCGCATCCCACTAATCTTACCCCCACCATGGACTAGCTTCTTTACCCGCACTCGTCCGCAACGCAGGAACCCTTGCATATTTGACACCACCCCAGGCGCCGAGGTGGCGCGTCGCTTCCGGGCGACGACCTAGCAACCTTTGCATACTTATCACTACACCCAGGCCTAGGAAGTGTAGCGCGTCGCTGTGAAGGGAACGACCTAGCAACCTTTGCATACTTATTGGACACATCGATTGTGGACCCGCCACACTCTAATTAAAAGCACCAATAAAATCTTGACGCATTATTTTGTGAGCCAAGTTTTGTGTAAGTTTTTTGTGACTTTATATTTACCCTTTTCGAAAATAGAAATTTCATATATTCCGTATTTATTTATTTGATGAGAACACTTGTCATATGCACAACAACTATCTACTACTATTCCCTACCCCCACTATCATTTTTTCTACTTCACTTTTCACACTCACAAATTGTGAGTGTCAGCGGTTCGGTTTGAACCGCGGTTCGGAACCGAACCGAACCATGCGGTTTGGTTCGGTTTTTGAACATGAATGATTCAGTTCGGTTTGAAAATTTCGCAAACCGCGTGGTTCGGTCTGCGGTCTGACCCCTCCAAACCGACCAAACCGAACAGAACCAAACCGTTCTGAACCAAACCGAGGTCTGAACCGCGAGACCGAACCACGGTCTGAACCGCGAGACCGAACCGCAGTCTAAACTGACAAACCGAACCATATATAGACTATTTGTATACATCTCCTTACTCTCCCCCTTACTTTCCTTCTCAATGTGGGAAAATTGTTCATCAATAACCACTCTACCTAATACCTATCCAGAAATCAGTCTATCCCCCAATCACAACCTTTTCAAATTCTTCACCAAATTGAAAATCTAAAGTCAACCCATTTCAGAAACCTGGATTTCAAAATAAAGGGTACTTTTCAGTTTTGAATTTTGATTGCCATTTTCGTATTTTCAAGGTGTTGGTGATTTTAGTGTCATCAACGATTTTATGTAATTGTGATTTACTAGAGACCAATGCGATTTCATATTCTGCTCGGATACGAGTAAGGGAAAGTGTGGAGTACACACTCGTTTGAGTTAATATGTTTTCGACCACGATAAAGAAGCAGGGGTCAAGGGGGCTGCGCCCCCTTGCGGGGTCAAGGGGCAGCGCCCCTTGTGGGGTCAAGGGGCAGCGCCCCTTGTTGGGGTCCCGCTCGGCCGAGCACTTCCTTAACTCGGCCGAGCATGATTTTCACAGATTACAGAAGCCACGGAAAAAGGCCTGCTCGGCCGAGCACATTTCCTTGACTCGGCCGAGCAGACTCTGAATCAGTGAAAAGGTGCCTTTTCTGTTGACAGTCATGACTGTTGTGAATGTAACCATTGTCTCTCTTCTGCTCCAGACGAAAATCTGTTTATAAACAGATTATTTGGACTCAAATTAAGATAGAAAAACACACAAATTCTCCAAGTTTTGATCTGATCTCTTTTGCCTAGAATCAGATTGCTTGATTGTCTTATCCCATACAAAGATTTCGTGTAACCTAGGCATAAAGGGTCGAAATACTTTGTTCGGAAAGTGAACATACACAATTCAATCATTATCCAAGATTATCAACAAACCCTATTTCCCCAACACAAGGTGTATGCACAAAACAAAGACTGGATAACCCATCTTCAAGAATCTTTGAGAGATGTTCGACCGATGGAAGCCGGAGTTTGTGAAGATCGCCGGCCAGAATACATTTGATTGCCGCCGTGTTCTTCTTCCGTAACGTCGGCGACTCCGCCTCCCTTCCGTGCTTCCAATCTCAAACCCAGCAGCTCGAAACAATCCATTTCCCCCTTTTCTAATTCGTCTTGTTTGAGGTTTAATGCGTGTCTATGCTTCAGTTCTGGAGTTTGAGAGTTCAAGAATTGTTCACTCATCAAATGACAGAATTGTGCAATGAATGGGAGGAAATATGGTGAATTGAGAAACCCAGAAAGGGGTTTTGGGAATTTGATCATTGTTAATGGGATTGTTGAGAATTGATGGGGATTAGGAAGTACAGATAGAGATAGAGCACATTCATGGAGTGAGGGAAAGAGGGAAGACGTTGGTTCTTGGTTGGGGTGTATTTTTCCCACATCGAAAATGAAAGAAAAGGAAGGGGAGAAAGTGGATATAAACATGAGGTGGGGTGTTGCTGTTTAAACTTGAGTCAATTGGCTTAAACGTTTGGGCTTTGGTTTGGGCCTTGGTTTGGGCTTTGGTTTAAACCGCGGTTTGAACTGAGTTTTGAACTGAGTTTTGAACTGAGTTTTGAACTGCGGTTTGAACCGAACCGTGCAGTTTGGTTTAGTTCGGTTTGGAGGTTGCTCTGGTTCAGTTCGGTTTGGTAAAAGGCCAAACCGATGACTAGCGGTTTGGTCTTTAAAAACCCCCAAACCGAACAAAACCGAACCGTTTACACCCCTACTCACAATAACTATTCACTACTATTCTCTCTTTAATTCTCGTGCATTCTTTATTTTGTGTACATTGTTATGAGACAGAGAGAGCATTGCTCATTTTGTTTCGGAATATAATTTTATTTTAATTTTTATGATCATTTTAATTGAATTCTACCATTTTAAAATAAAAATATAATTATTTTTATACATTTTTTAATTGAAATTCTAATATGAAGCTATATCATTTTTAAAAAATATGTATAACTGATTTCATTAATAAATGTAAAATTTAATTTCTTTAATTAATTTAAAAAATCAAATTAAACAAAATATATTAGAGAAAGGTAAGGGAAGGGAGGATTATAAAAGATGATCGTTAATCCCTTTGTCACGTAATTAATCTTATAATTGAAAAATCAATATTTTTAAGTTTTTAGTTGTGTTTTTTTTATTTCCCCAATCTATTCATATATGTATAGAGTGATATCTACTATGATTTTGCAATGCTTGTGCATATTAGAATGGATAGTAATTATAGTATAGGAAAATCACCAAACGTTATACCTTATTTTCAGTAACGACATTTATTTTGAGACAAACGAAAATGTCATAGTTGACAAATAAATACTTTTAAGCTTTTAGTTATATTTTCTTAATTGCCCCAATCTATTTATATGTGTAAAGTGACACCTCTTACCGCGTTGCAATGCTTGTGCCTTATTAATTTGTAGTATAGGAAGATCACCAAATTTCATACTCTATTTTTAGTAAGACAGTATTTATTTTGAGACAAATGAAAAATGAAAAGAAAATGAAAAGTAGAACATTTATTCTGTGATAATAGATGGAGTATGTAAATTATTATTTTTTCCTTTTTTTTTTTGATTAATGAGATTTCGTTAAACTTAATCTCGTCCCATTTGAAAAAATTACGACTCCGTCGTAGCTTCTATAGTCATAGTTAGTTTGCATGTGCATTATTGAAGAACAAACAAGTGTTAAATTTTAAAAGTTTCAAAAGATAAGCAGCAAAATGGTGCATGCATGCACGTTTATCGTTTCTTTGTTTATTTCATTTTGACAAGAACGTTCTTTTCTTAAATGTTAAATTGCAGACTTCGTCAGGTACTAATTATTGCTTATATTTATCAATATTTTTTTTTTAAAAAAATTACTCTCTCTGTCCGAACCTAAAGTTCTTACTTTCCTTTTTGGTTTATTCCAGACTAAGGTTCTTAGTTGCTTTATTACCTAAAATAGACAATGGGACCCACTTGTTATTCTCACAACAAAAACGTTCTACCCACTTTCCCTCTCCTACTTTCTCCTACTTTACTTTTCATACTCACAATATTTACTTTTTCTTAAAGTCAAATTAAAAACCTTAGTCCGGGACGGAAGGAGTATGTTAATACGTACTATCATAATATTGCATATGGCTATTCTTTGAGTCAGTCTAGTCTTATGAAAAACCTCTTTTACACGGGATGAAAACAAGTTTTACACTAAAATAAATGTAAAATAAGTTTTTCTCAAAATTTTCAGCTATTCTTTTATTTTAAAATTAAAAAATTAATGATTTCTTATGGGGAAGGCAATATAAAATTGAGATACAACCATTTCGGTGCAAGTGCAACTTGTAAAGGTACATTATGAACCATTTATTTAATTTATGCAGTCACTATATATTTCACATGCTAGCTTAGCTGTTTGACCCATAAACTTTTGGAACCTTCAAAAATATATTTCTATATTGTTAATTTCCAAATCAAATAACGCGGTTCCGTGTCCTCGCCAGGTCCATTTCTATGCTTTATATGACCCTACCGACCCAATAGATAAACATTATTTAGTGAGTTGGAGATATAATTGTTCAAAATACTATTCATAATATTCATAACATAAGTGAGTAAAAAGTAAGCTAATAGTAAGTCTTAACACATTAATCATCATTTACTATTTTAAGAATGAGACTATTAGACGTACCAAAAAGAAAAGTAAGTGGACCCGAAACCGCTCCACCGAGTTAGCTCCACCTCTCCACTCAACGGCTCCGATCAAGGCCACATACACACATTCATCATCTGTGCGGCTCGGATGATTTCAATTTTTTGTGGGTCCCACCGAGCTCGGCTACATCTCAGCCGTTGGGTGTAGCTAAAATGAGGTGACTCCAATCTCCACCATTGGGTAGAGCTAACTGGTGGATGGAGCGGTTCGAAATCCATCATTTTTAATATCAATATTAATTTCTCCATCCGTCTCAATTTAATGTTGTTACATTCTTTTTAGTACTTCCCAATTTAATGTTTGTTTTTTGCTTCATTCCTTAAATGACATGTTACGAACAGTTTTTTGACCATTTTATTCTCATAAGGTTGTAGAATTATAGAAAAACCATCACTTACTTTTATCTTCTTTTATTCACTTGAATCACAAATAGTGTTTTAGACAATTATATTTTCAGCCCACTTGACTCATTATTCTGTTTTACTTTGATTTTTAATAAACGTGTATAATCAGACTAGAAACTTTATACTCCCTCTGTCCCAGAATGACAGTCCCCCTATTTTCATGGGTTTAACGAATGAACTTTGAGTAATAATTAAAGCTACTTTTAATTATTCTAATGAAATTTTTGAAATTGTTCTTGATACACCATTATAAATACTATTAATATTAATTTTTAGATTCACATTAACATAATTATAAGTAGCATTTATAACTGCTCAAAGTTCCCTCATAGTAATAATGAAAAAATGTGGACTATCTTTCTGAGACGGGAGTATTAAAATAAATTAGAGTATATTGTAATTTTATACTAAAAACATTACCATGTCAAATGAGATTTTTCTTGTTGACCGGCCAAAGTAATTTTAACGCAAAATAGTCAAGAGACTTTGTCTACTCTGCTATCTATTCGTTACTTTTCAAAAGTACTCGGAAGGTTCATATAAGGAGCTAAATTTTGACTATTTTTTTTTTTTTTTTGACTTTTTATAACAATTCACAAAACCCCCAAGCATATAATATACTATATACGTATATAAATACACCTATAACCCATATCTAGCAATATAACTAGACATTCCAAATCAAAATTTCAATAATTTGGTCTGCCAACTATTTCAGTTTACAAGCATCAGCAGAAGAACTAGCAATATAACAAGCCATTCCAAATCAAAATTTCAAAGATTTTGACACATTTTTACATTTTATAAACATCAGCAGAAGATCTAGAAAGCCTTTTTAATCGAATCGAATCGAATCGATCAGGCGATGAATTTGGTGGCATTATTGTGTGTGTTCTTAGCTATATTAAGTATATCATCTGTAGAAGGTCGAGTTCGGAGATTCAAATGGGAGGCGAAATATGAGTACAAGTCCCCTGATTGTGTTCAGAAGCTTGTTCTCACCATTAATGGAAGATCTCCTGGTCCCACCATACTAGCACAACAAGGAGATACAGTCGTTATCGAGCTCAAGAACAGTCTGTTGACTGAAAATGTTGCCATTCATTGGCATGGCATCAGACAGGTAATTCAAATTGTCAGTCTCATACTAGTTTCAATCCCTTCCAACTTTATGAATCCGTCCTGATATGTTATCAGTTGACGTGGTGCACAACATGCTACTCGCATATAAGCAGAGACGGACCTACACTTACTAATGTGGGTGCAAGTGCACCCGTTTAATCTAATAGTTTTGTCTAGTTTTGTGGTGAAGTGCTAAATTTCTTACTTTTTGTGAGTCTGTATACCCGCTTAAAAAGTGCTCTGGGTCCGCCACTGTATATAGGGGCAGATATTGAGTGCAGTATCATCAGACATGATGCCGTGTTGTGACAGTATTATTGGATTTGTTTTTTCCTGAACATAGTCTTCGAAGTTCTTTAAAGTGTGCGGTAACGTATAGGATGCATTTTCATGTTATTTCTCAAATTGGTACAGATTGGAACCCCTTGGGCTGACGGAACGGAAGGAGTAACTCAGTGTCCGATTCAACCCGGAGAAATTTTCACATATCAGTTTGTCGTTGACAGGGTAAGTTCTGAATAAAATTTAATCGATAGAACAAGATTCACTGGGAATATGTGGATGCTTGAATCTTGATAATATATACTCCAGTGTTCTAATTTATTTTGAATTTGCTATTTGCAGCCCGGGACATATATGTACCACGCGCATTATGGTATGCAGAGAGAGGACGGGCTATACGGGTCAATCCGAGTGTCGCTCCCTGACGGAGAAATCGAGCCTTTCAAGTATGATTACGACCGGAGCATCATTCTTAACGATTGGTATCACAGAAGTGCACAACAACAATCTGCCGGCCTTTCCTCTATTCCCTTTGTTTGGGTTGGAGAGCCTCAGGTACAAAAAAAATCATTAAAATCTTGCTACTTTTTTGTGCGTCTAACATGGAATGATCTCGGTCGTTGAAAAAGTCAACTAGAGAAAGTCAATGACAGTTTTCGTCTTTTGAATTTTCAGTCGCTTTTGATACAAGGAAGAGGAAGGTTCAACTGCAGTACACCTGGCCTTGCTGCCGGACTTTGCAACGCCACCAATCCTCAATGCTCTCCCTATGTTATCACCGTTATCCCCGGAAAAACTTACCGTCTAAGAATCGGAAGTTTGACCGCTCTTTCTGCTCTTAGCTTCGAAATAGAGGTAAATATCATACCATTACTCAAAATAATGCTATATTGATTAGTGATCTGTCCGGCTGTCACATTATCACGACTCGGTACAAACAATTTATTCTTTTATTAACTAGTGTTAAATTTTCATTGTATCAGGGTCACAATATGACAGTAGTTGAAACCGACGGCCACTACGTGGACCCATTTGTGGTGAAAAACCTATTCATCTACTCCGGTGAAACATATTCAGTTCTAGTCACAGCCAATCAAGACCCATCAAGAAACTACTGGGCCACCTCTGCCGTGGTCAGCCGTAACCGGACCACCCCAAACGGCCTAGCCATCTTCAACTACTACCCAAACCACCCAAGAAGACCACCTCCAACAACCCCTCCTACCGGACCTCAATGGAACGACACTGCATCAAGGGTGGCCCAAAGTGTCGCAATTAAATCCCACCCTCAATTCATCCACCCACCACCTCAAACTTCCGACCGAGTCATCGTCCTTCTAAACACACAAAACACCGTCAACGGCAATATCCGGTGGGCGATAAATAATGTCTCCTTCACCCATCCTCATACCCCGTACCTTATCTCACTCAAACATGATCTCCACCATTCCTTCTCGCAAACCCCGCCTCCAGAAACCTACGACAATGTCACACATTACGATGTTTACAGTCCTCCGCGAAACCCTAATGCGACCATTACAAACTCGATTTATCGATTGAAGTTCAATACTACGATTGATTTGATTCTTCAGAATGCTAATATGCTTGCGCCGAATAATAGTGAGACACATCCGTGGCATCTTCATGGACATGATTTTTGGATTCTGGGATATGGGGATGGGAAATTTGATGCGGTTAATGATCCTAAGAAGTATAATCTGGCGAATCCGATAATGAAGAACACGGTACCACTCCACCGGTTTGGGTGGACTGCGTTGAGGTTCCGGGCAGATAATCCGGGGGTATGGGCATTCCATTGCCATATTGAATCTCATTTCTTCATGGGTATGGGAATGGTGTTTGAGGAAGGGATTGAGAAAGTTGGAAAATTGCCTTCTTCTATTATGGGTTGTGGGGATTCTAAGAGATACATGAAACCATAGGTTACATATTTTTTTTTTCATGTCTCAAAATTTTGGCTTTCATTTTGAAAGAATATTAATACATCAATTCTTTGTATTGGGTTGTAAACTTGCACTTGTAACCTGATATATGAAATACATTGATTTGTGCATTATTTGTAACATCAGCTCATCGCTCTTTCCTGGACCCCACAGCAACATCATCCAAAAGTTCATCAAACAGACAAGAAATTCTTGTAGGAGAGTACTAAATACAAAATTAAAACATGAAATTTTGGGTGTTGAATGTTGCCCCAAACATTGTAGAAATACTTCAGTCTACTTAAACAACTGTCTCAACAACTTTAAAAACCCCTAGAAAGTCGAGGAAATGAAAAAAATTTGGGCATTTGGCACATTATTGGAATGCTTACTTTGACAAATTGACCGCATCGTCAATCGGAGAAAAGTTCCTTCAACAGCTCGTCCCTAATCCGATCCATCGCCGCATTGTTTTGAATTCCTGCAGCCCCTTGATTTGTCCCTCCCAGAGCACCCTGCTGAAAACAAAGCAAGCCAAAGAAGCGAACAATTCACACTTCAGGAACAGGAAGCATGGTAAATTGGCAATAGAGATTAGAGCACATACAGTCTAATAACTTCTTCTTTTTTTTTTTTTTGGAAAGAAGTGAATACTCTATAACTTAGGTAGCTCTTTGAGCTCATATAACATGGGAAAAAGTCTCAACAGACATTGATAAAGAGAGTACTACATAAGGAGCTTACACGAACTGCAGGTACTGGACCAGGTTGATCAAGAGCTTGTGAAAAGCCACTGATTTCATGACTCGTACCATCATTCCACGTACTGAGGTTACAATCCATGTTGGGAAGGATTGACTGCGGGTTTGAAAAGTCAACTTTAAGCCCATTTACTTGGTCCTGTTGGTTTGGCTCTTGGATTTCCCAGTCAAATGGCACTTTATAAAGCTCAAATGTATTTGATCCCAATCCAGAGTTTTGCATGGACGAACTACTGGAATTATGACCAGGAAACGGAGGCAGCAGTTCATGGTTTGTGTTAAACTGATTCAATGGTACAGAACCATTTTTGTGGGTTTTGGTTTTCCTGCATCTAAATAAAAAGATAATACAATAACCTACGATTGAATATGTTGTGATAAAACAGAAGGTAGAAAATTGGTTTTCAAAATACTCATGTGGGGCCGTACCACATGGTGGTCAAATAAATGCGGCTGATGCTGTTGAAGTCCAAAGGGTGCATTCTGCTCAACCTGTGCCTGAAGGAGGATTACTTCTGATGTTAAGAAAAATGTACTTCCTCCGTCCCAAAATGAACGTCCAAAATGAACGTCCAAAAAAATTTCAAGTTTGCTCTTGATCAAGAGCAAATTTTAGAAATTTTTAGACATTCATTCTGGGACGTAGGTAGTACTTAAAATTTGCCTGAATCCTGCAAACAAGCAACTAGTACCTTCATTAAGTTGAATGGGTCTTCATTACTGACAACCTTTTCGTTTGACTCATCAAGAAAGCTTTGGAATATTTTTTCACGGACCCTAGCACTGTAAATGAGCCACATAAGTCAATGTTAATCTCCTATTCATCACAAAAAATCACAAAAATAATTTAAGGATTTTGTATAGTGGTACATAATGCACTAGACCTGTGTGGACTGATCCAAGGATCAAGTTCTGTCAGAAGATGGCTTGGGAAAGATGGAGAGTTATTCCCCTGGCCTTGCTTAAAAATCTCCATTTGCCATGGACCCATTGAATTCCTCTGTTTGTTCTGTCCCTGTCCCATGTCATTGAGCTTGAATGTTGCTGGCATGTCCAACTGATTAAAAATAGAAACAATTTAATGTTAATACATTATGAATGAATAAAATGATTCAATGTTAAATTTTGCTACTTGTCCTACCAAATAACTAGGCAGGCTGACGGACGAAGATGAACTACCATGAAACTTGCCCTGATGCTGATTTTTCAAATAAAGATTATTTGAAAGATTAGATCTTGACCTAGAAATATGAAGAAAGAAAATTGAAATAATAGAATGGGTAATGTGATTCACTTTTCTGGTCATGACACTCTTCAAGGAATGCGTCAGGTTTCTCTCACACCACAAATAATTATGCAAAGAAGGCACCAATTCCAGGCTTGGCTCATAATCACTAGTTTCAACATCAGAAGAAAAACATAAGGATACTAAAATTAATGTACACAAAATTGTTCTATTTAAAAGTAACTTACAGAAGATTGGCTTCCAGAAATTCCAGTACTTCATTGCTCTTTTGAATTTGATCTTCAAGACTCTATTTCAGACAGCACAAGGTATATCAACGCAAATTATTGAATATTGCTATTTATGAAATTGTCAAAGAACATTTTACTGAAAGAACTACAAGCACTCACTTCAACTCTTTAATGGGCAACACCATGAGCCAGATTTGAGTAGAGAAATGAAGCCACGGAAAACCCAAAATCAAAAAACAAAATTAGGTCCAGGGATCAAAAGCAACATATAAATGCATGAGAAAATACACATGCACTAGCCAACCCTTAAATGATTTAAACCTCAATAAATAACTTCAACACCATTGAATGAGAGTTTCCATCAAAGGGCATATAGATAAGAGACTGATGTTATACATCTAGGACATAAAGAAATAAAACCTGAATTTCGCTAGCCATCTATCAGTATGTTGGTGGTGAATTGGGTTGATTTGACTACCAATTCATCTCATAAAGAAATGAAAGTCTCTGGTAATTTACATTCATACAAGTGTGTACAATGGGTTGCATCAAAATGCATTTAGAAGTAACAATGGTTAAGTCAGTGTGTGTGTGTGGTCGTGTATGTGTTTAAAGCTGGTGGGGTCTTAAGCAATCTAATTAGCAATTAACTTCGTGGTAAGGATAGTAGGAAACTAGGAATAACGTGAAAAACGGAAGGATGGAATGTTGAAGCGGCAGAGCACAGAAGATGGTAGATTATCGAGTGTATTTTAGACAGAAAAGAGACTTTATTTATTTATTTATTTATTTATTTATTTATTTATTTATTTATTTATTTATTTATTTATTTATTTCGCTAGAAGAACATACATTGTAAATTAGGTTAATAGGAAGTCCAAACCAATAAGTAGCATGTAAAAAACAATAAATGATTTTGTTTATACACATGCGCCATTTGAGGTTGATCTAACAAAAGATTTCAAAAGCGGTAGCATATATCTTGTTCACAGTTCTCAAGTTTTACCCGAAAAGGTTTAATTGGTGAATGATAAATCTAGATATCACCCTGTCATCCACTTATGATAATTTGGCTCAGTATCTCACTACTTTTGGAAGAAGTATAAAGCCGAAAGTTTATTTTTACTATGAGCTCTAAGCAATTTGCTAAAGCTGGTATAATTGGTAAAACCTAATAGAGTAATCACCCTCTCCCCTCACATGTTTTGTGAGACAAAAGTATAGTTTATGGGTTACAACTAAGTAACTAATTGAGTATGGGCCGTAAGACTTATATATACCATGAGCCCAACCTCTTTGGTATTTAGACGGGTCATCTTAATTTTGCTTCAGCTATATCGGGTCAAACCATCAGAAGTCGTAACGGTTTGCTTACTTTTTACGTTACACGCTAACTAATGTAATATATATCCGGGTGCCTCCTCATTTTGGAATAGACCATGTAACACCAATCACTATCTTCTCTTTCTACATCATACGTTATTCCTAATTAACCACTTTTATACTAAATGAAAAATTGGTGAGAGTTGCTACCCTGTGACTTTGTCGAAATCTGAATGCAGTTAAAATGAGGAGGGTGACTAGATCAAGATAGTAGTTGGCAATCTATCCTTATGGCGGAAATCAACCTCTTCGAGAGAAAAAAATCCTGCTTTCCTCCAGTATATGGGTGAGATCTTTCTATTATTCAGATCTTTGATTTTATATAAAATTCCATTTTCATTTTATATGTTCTGGTATATGTTCAATCTTAATCTGAAGCGTGAGCCTCGTGTTTATTCCTGAAAAGTCATTTATAAGGAATTATTCTGAATATATATTAATATTTATATATATATATATATATATATATCGTATATATCTATATAAAATCAAGCTTTATTGGTTATTAAGATAAATCAAGCATTTAGTCATACCGGTCAAACTTTAAATTGGAGATTTTATCTGATGTCTTGATAGTTAACCTGTAGCAGATTACTCCCTCAGTTTCAAAATGATCTTCATACTTTTTTCGTTGTTATTGCGAAGGAATTTTGAGCAATAATTTTAGGTTGATTTAATTGTCTTAACGAAAACCTAAAACTTGCTATTGATAGTGTTGTTGATGGTGTATCAATAAAAAGTTTTAGATTTTTATTAGTATAATTAAGTCAATCTAAAATTATTGCTCAAAGTTCCTTCGCAATAACGGCGAAAAAAGTATGAAGATCATTTTGGGATGAAGGGAGTATTTAAGATGTAAATATAATAAGACAACTTACAAAATCTTATAACAGGTGTGAACACTTTAGTATTTACTACCTCCGTCCCAGAGTAAGAGTCCTATTTTTTTTTTGCTGTTAGCACGAAGGTATTTTGAGCAATAATTTTAGGTTATTTCAATTATGTTAATGAACATCTAGATATTGATATTGGTAGTACATATAATGGAGTATCAATAACAAGTTTAAAATCTCCATTAGGATAATCAGATCAACATAAAATTATTGCTCAAAATACCTTCGTGCTAACAATGAAAAAAATAGGACTCTTACTCTGGGACGGATGGAGTATCATTTAAAAAATTCAAAAAAAAATCAAATGGTTGACCAAGAAAGAAATATCTCAACAACAGAGGATCTGGAAAAAGAGAAACAAGAAATTACAAAACTACGAGAATAACTCTCTTAAATATAAAATTCAATTCTTTTATCTTTTCTGTTATGTGTTGAATCTTACGATGATATGTGAGCCTCACGGGTTGTTCAGTACCAAAATGTCATTATAAGGAAGTATTTTGATGAGTTATTCAGATATATAACATATATATGGTACATATCTATAAAATACACATCAATATTTTATTGGTTGTTAGATAAATCAAGCATTTAGTCATACCAGTCAACTTTAAACTGGAGAATTTTATCTGATATGTCGATAGATTACCTGAAGCTGATTATTCAATATGTAAATATAATAAGATCATTTACAAAATCTTATATCAGGTATGAACAGTTTAGTAATTACTAACTCCAGTCCAACATAACTGTCACTTTTGGACAAAATTTTTGCTCCAAAATAATTGTCGCTTTTAGGTAAAAAAAAAACAACATTAAAATTCCTCTTCTACCGTTGCTTTGGAAATTGTTACACATCATTATTTTTTTTTTTTTTGTGTGAAGTAATTTAAGAGAGATGAGTAATAAATAGGGGTAAATTGACACTTTTATCATTAATGAGTGGTAATCATTGCATACCTTAAAACGTGAGAAATGGCCAAAATCAACAGTTATTTTGGACCAGAGGGAGTATCACTTATAAAATTAATATATCCAAGTACAGTTGACCAAAAAGATATATATCTCAAGTCTCAACAACTGAAGAGGATTTGGAAAAAGAGAAGCAATAAATTACAAAAACAAAAGATAATATTTTCTCCAAAAAACAAAATGAATAACGAAATCTAGGCAGATTACCAAATACAAATCACCACAATATTTCTCGGGATTTTTTTCATTATTCCTAAAATTTAAGAAAAATATTTTGGCAATCTTTGGATATTGTACATTGTAATAGTATTATATCTGACTTAGTAAAAGAAAGGAAATAAAGGAGCCTTATGCAATAGTACTGACATATACTCCCTCCGTCCCGGAAAGATTGTTCCATATTTTAGAAGTAAATTTGACTTTTTTTGTGGTAAATTTGACTGGACTTGACCAATAATTTACATTAATTTAATTATCCTGATGAAAGTCTAAAATTGTTATTGGTAGTATTTTTAATGGTGTATAAATAATAATAAGTTTAAAAATTCATTGGATATTTACTCTTTACTAAAGCATTGGTCAAAATTCAATGCCGTTGACTCTAAAAAAGTGGAATTATCTTTGTAGGATGGAGGGAATACATTTTAGTGGTGATAACATGGACTTATGCACACGCGCGCGCACACACACACACATATAGAGAGAAAGAGAGAGAGACGAACTGTTTTGCAAGGTGATCTAACTTGTCATCACACATAATACGATTCACTCCACTAAGCCTTTCCAGCTTTTCCTGTGTTGGCAAAAGTTTTATGTACCCAATGAATAAACTTCAACATATGTACATACACACACAAAAAAAAAAGACAAAAAATACTAATAATAAAAATAAATATACATATACATATATATATACATATACATATACATATATATATATATACATATATATATATATATATATATATATACATATATATATATATAAGCAAAATGTACCTGAGTATTCCTCATTTGACTGTTTACAACCATAAGCAAAAAAAAAAAAAAAAAATCAAAACATTAATAACCCCAATTAATCAATCAACATTAAAAAGATTGACTTGTAAACAAAAATATGAAAAGAAAAAAATGTAAAACAACCATGAAATGCCCTACACATTTATGGATCAAGAATAATTTCTTACATTAGCCTCTGTTGTGTCGGTAACGTAATGTAACATTGAAGCGCATCCTCTATCCTGTGTTCACATTTATGACATTTGCAATGGAAACAAACATGTTAGTAATCTTGTAATTGAAGCATTTTAGCGACTATACTCTATCAATGATGCTTGTAGCCTTTATTCCAGGTTAAACATTAGAAACTAGAAGTAAATAGTCTTGCATGTGATGTGATTGAAAAAGTAAAGAAAAGAAGTGGTGCCTCTACCATTACAAATGCATAAATAAATTGTTACCAAGTGAATGCTTATATACATAGAGAGATATACAAGATATAGGCTATAGATTAACCTTGCTACGCTGCAAAACTTGTGGACACGACCTGCTGGGGAGAATGCAACAAATGCAGCATTCACATCACACAACATGGCTATTTCTTGAATCTTTTTCATTAGGCTGCTTCGACGTTTTGAAAACGTCACTTGACGTTTTGCTACATCCGTGATCTTTGTCATTTCTATTTTGCGACCCATCCTTCTGTGAATTAAATTATTTATGTATAAGACAGATGTTTATGTATATAAAGATAGAGTGAGATGTAGGACAAAAATGTTCAGTAGAGGGAGGGCTACAAAGCACAAAAATCAAAGAAAAGCCTAGCTGATAGAGAGAGAATGGGAAGAGGGGAAAGAGATCCAGAAAGAGAGAGAGGGTGACAGAGAGAGAGATGAAGCAAAGGCCTTGAAAATGGTTGGGTTGCTAAATGGGTGCAGAAAGAAAATAGAGCAAATGCCAATTTATAGCCTGCTTAGCTAGGAGATGAACTAACATTTTCACACTTAAAAACTTCATGGCATGGCTTATAATTAGTCATGTACCTTTACTCTAAAGTCTTTCACATGTAAATTTTGCTAACAGTATTTTACGAGGGGTGTTCCAATTGAAAATTAGAGTGCTCATTGAGTTTTCCATATAAACATTTGTCAACAATACTAATAACGAAGAGAATTAATTTGAGTAAATAAAATATATCTATAATTGATATAAAGAACCTTTGACCAATGGAACAATTTGGGGTGTGAATGACCAGATATTGATCTTATCTTCTGTAATTTAAGTATAAAAAAAATTGTAATCTAGTTTAGAATTTTCTTATTGATTTGACTTAGATGGTATGTTATCTAATCAGAATCCTTCATTTTGTTTTGTTTTCAAAGGCTAGCCAAAAGCAGCACCGTGTTATTTGTGGAACTCTTTGACTAAACCAAAATCTTTGATTAAACTTAATTACTATTCCTCGTGGAGCTTATGGCACTATTATAACTCTTTTGAGTAAAAATGATTCAATCAAATGATGATGTATGAGAGTATAATTACTAGTTTGTTTAATATTTAGGTGATGGATAGTAAAACAGCAAATAAATTTGTCTTTCTTATTTGAGAGTTTTAGTTATAGACTAGTACACTAGATCAATAGATGAATATATATAGAACAAAGGGAAAGAGAGAATCAAATTTTGAGGAACTATGAGTTTCCAATTGTCTCGAGGTTTAACAAGATGGCACTGAAACATCAATTTATAAGCAATGACATGAAGTGGCTAAGTGTTCATATGTAATGTGTAGTTGTGTACTTTGATCTAAGTAGTTCTAATATGAGTGAATTATAGGCATTTTAATGTTCACTTCACATTTTCGCACTTAATCACAATTAATGTGTGGGTTTTAGTTTGGCCTTTCAATCTAGCTATGAATTTTCCTTTTGCCAGTTGGCAACTTGAATATTTTCAAGGCCATTGATTCATCTCTCTCTAAGATTTTGTTTACTTTCGTTACTCTCGAGCTCCCCCCTCTATCTACATAATTTAATCTCTCCTTGCACCTGTGCTTAAATTTATCTATGTACTTAATAGGTAGGTATATACTAAGAATAATCAAAGATATATAAGATGGCTCGTAAAATATAAATAAAGAAGGTAGATGCTAGAAAAACGTCAAGTTACTTTTCTAAACGTTCGAGCAGCTTAATGGAAAAGTTTCAAGCAGTAGCCTTTGTAGGGAATTTGATGTAGCATGTCTTACAATCTCCCCCAGGTTATGTTTCCAAGTTTGGCAGCAAAGTGTGCCTGATGTACTTTTAACCTACATCTATGCATATCCACATATAAAGCATTATTAGTAAAGAGGAGCATATAGTTTTTCATTTATAATAAGTAGACACAAGATTTTTTAGAATTCATAGTTAACTTCTTTAATTACAAGACATACAAGAATTTTGATCCTTAATTTTTATTGTTTGACTACCAAACCGGCTTCAATTATCAAAGATACATGTCCCTTCGGGGACATCCGATTAAATTATCAAAGATACATTACACTTACCAAGTCATAAGTAATGAAAATAGGGGCAATTCCCATTTAGTCCCTCATTAGAATCTAAACTACCACCTAGTCCAAGGTATTTTCAATATTACCACCTAGTCCAAGGGATATTAAAAGGGCATGAATGCCCTTACTAAATGACTGGAAATTACATGATTACCCCTCCCTCCTCAACCTTTCACCTTCTCACCGGTCAACAACTTTGACCGACCGGCCACCACCTCCGGCCGACCACCACCTCCGGCAACCTTTTTCCGGCAAGTTTTCCGGCAATATTTTCCGGTGACATTTTCCGGCCACCATTTCCGGTCACCGTTTCCGGCGGCCATTTTCCGGCGGCCACCTCCGGCCACCATTTTCCGACGGCCACCTCCGGCCACCATTTTCCGGTGATCACCTCCGGCAACCATTTTCCGGCCACCATTTTCCGGCAACATTTTCCGGCAACCATTTCCGGTGACCACCTCCGGCCACAATTTTTCAGTGACCACCTCCGGCGACCATTTTCCGGTCACTTTTCCGGCGACAATTTCCGGTCACCATTTTTTCGGCGACCATTTCCGGCGACCACCTCCGGTCACCTTTTTCCGGCGACCACCTCCGGGCACCTTTTCCGGCCACCTCCGGCGGCCATTTTCCGGCGACTACTTCCAACCACCGTTTTCCGGCGACCATCTCCGGCCACCTTTTCCGGTGACCATTTTCTGGTGACTATCACCGGCAACCATTTTCACCACCTCCGACCACTTTTTTCCGACAAACATTTTCTGGTGACCACCTCCAACGACCATTTTCCATTGTCCATTTTATTTTTATGAAAAAAAAACAATAATTCTTTATTTAAAAAACAACTACACATTTTCTACAAGAACAAATTAAAAGCTCTTAGCAACAAATTCACATTTTTTTTTAAAAAAAATAATTTTTTTCAAGAACAAATTCACAGTTGTTTCAGAACAAGTTCACAGTTGTAAGTTCGCATTTGTTCCAAGAACAAATGTAAATTTGTTCTTGTTCCAATTGTAAGTTCGCATTTGTTCAAAAAAAAATAAAAAATCACATTTGTTCTTGTTCCAAGAACAAGTTCGCAATTATAAGTTCACAATTGTAAGTTCGCAATTGTTCCAAAAACAAGTTCGCAATTGCAAGTTCGCAATTGTTCCAATAACAAGTTCGCACTTGTTCCAAAAACAAGTTCGCAACTGTAAGTTCGCAATTGTAAGATCGCACTTATAAGTTCGCACTTGTAAGTTCACAATTGTAAGTTCGCAATTGTTCCAATAACAAGTTCGCACTTGTTCCAAAAACAAGTTCGCAATTGTAAGTTCGCAATTGTAAGATCGTAATTGTAAGTTCGCACTTGTAAGTTCACAATTGTAAGTTCGCAATTGTAAGTTCGCAATTGTTCCATTAACAAGTTCACACTTGTCCAAAAACAAGTTCGCAATTGTAAGATCGCAATTGTAAGTTCACAATTGTAAGTTCGCAATTGTAAGTTCACAATTGTAAGTTCGCAATTGTAAGTTCGCAATTGTAAGTTCGCAATTGTTCCATTAACAAGTTCACACTTGTCCAAAAACAAGTTCGCAATTGTAAGATCGCAATTGTAAGTTCACAATTGTAAGTTCGCAATTGTATGATCGCAATTGTAAGTTCACAATTGTAAGTTCGCAATTGTTCCAAAAACAAGTTCGCAGACCCCAAAGACCCCATTACCTCTGTTCACAGACCCCAAAGACCCCTCCCTCTTTAGTCATTTTTTTTCTTTTTCATAGCTACAAGTGAGAGATCTATCATCTTTTTCTTCTTAACTGAATACATGTAATAAAAACCCAACGAATTATTGGTTTAAATCAACGCAAATCTTCAACTTAAGAATAAAAAATTACCTTCTAAAACCACACATATGTTGGGTCCCAAGGAATAATGTTCACTCGAAAACAACATAATATGGGTTGAATGCACTAATAATAAACCAATAATAACCAGAAGCCTCAAACCAAATAAAAAAAATTGCCATTTCTTTTGAGTTCTTTTGAGTGAGTAACTACTCCCTCCGTCCCAAAACACATTACACTAATTTTCTTTTTGGGTGTCCTATTGGTAAGTCCCCTTTTTCTAAAATGTTCAAATTTTATTATTTTTCTATTCTCCCTACCCCACTTGTTATACTCACACACTTAATTTTGGACCACTCAACTTATCATATTCACAACCTCTTTCACACTCACAATACTTTTGAATTTATATACTCCTTCCTTAATTACCGTGCATTTTTAAAATGGTGCTAGGTGTTTTGGGACGGATGGATTACTAACTTGAAATGAACTCCAAAATACACATTTTATTGTACGAGAGGATTCCACTTATAACCTTAAATCAACCAAACACATAACAGATTGGGGTCAAAGACACAAAATTCATCTAATTTCTAGCACGAAACAAAACTGAAATTCTTTGTTAGGACAACAAACAAAATAGGAATGTGATTGTGTCCCCCATGATTAACCCAAACAACAGGTATAATTCGTTCAATGATTTAAATTAAAAGAGTTCAAACAAACAAAGATAAGGAATTAATGAGACAAAAACAAAATTCAAAAATTATATCTGTGACACTATTCGTGTTACGAACAACGTTGATGTCTTGCCGGAGGAGGTGTTAGCCGGAGGTAGGGTGGAAAGGCGACCTACCTGTTAATGACGCCGCAGAGACATCTTGACGTTGAAGCAGGTCCGCCAGTCGCCGGTGTTGTTAGGGATTTGAGCAGATTTGAAACAATCAGGACTTTCCTTCGTTCCTGCCATTCCCGACCTCGGGAAGTGATCGGAGGTGTGGGAGGGGGCGATCTGAAAGAAGTGAGCTGAGGGGGTGGTTGGAGTTGCGGGGGTGAAGGGTGGGGTGGGGGTTCGGTTGAATTCAGAGAGAGAAAGTGAAAGGAAGGGAGATTTGTGATGGTCGGAGGTGGGGGAGGGGACTACCGGAGATGGGCAGGGGAGAGGAGAGGGAGGCCGAAGGTGGGGGTTTCCGGAGGAAGAAGGGAGGGAGACCATAAATGGGGGTAGATACTTAACTAGAGAGAGAGTGTGGGTGGTAGTGTGGGCTTTGTGTGTGAGAGATTGTAGCAGGGTCTTCGAAGTGATGAAGGTATGACATTGTGGCTGGGTTATATACGAGGGTATTTTTGGTATTATGAGAATATTTAAATCTAGCGAGGGACTAGGTGGTATTATATTTTCTGGCGTGGACTAGGTGGTAAACAGAAATATTGGGTTGGATTAGGTGGTAATTTGGCTTAGGATGAGGGACTAGGTGGTAATAATCCCATGAAAATACTCCCTTTGTCACGGTGAGATAGTCCAACTTTGACTTGGAAGTAAACTTGGTTGAACTTTGACCAAAGAGTTTAAAAAAAAATCATGAAATTTTAATGATTGTTACTGATATTATTATTAATCGTGAATCAATAACAATATTATATATCACGAAGATAATTTTTATATATTTTTGGTCACAGTTCAACAAAGTTGACTGTCAAGGTCATAGTGAGACTATCTTTTCAGGATTGAAGGAGTAGCTTACAAGTACGAGCCTTTTAAAATTTCATAGTTTCATGAGTTCACAATAACGGATGTGCTCATTGCATTAATTTGCCGGCAAAACTAAGGTGACAATAAAAATTCAATTTTCATCCTTAAATGTATAAAATGTTTCTCTCTGTACTTTATTTATTTGCAACAATGTTTATTGTCGTATACGGTAGTTCATTCATAAGAACTATGGATGTGTTTTAACTTTTTTCTTGATGGTTTATTCTAGACAATTAGATGTGGAATAATTTGGGTACTTCTATATTGATTATATTGACTTCTTTTCCTTCTTCATTCTTTTTTGTTAAGGTTGTGCCAAGCTCAAGAACATCTACTAGGCGCATAAATGTTTTGTGCATGTAGCTGAAGCTACTACAACTCGGCCACATTAATTAATATAACAGGTTTGATCACCTTGAAAAATAATTAGTCAAACTCTCTCATTGTCTATTCCTCCCTCCGTTCTTCATATTTTTAAGATGGTTATCTTTTGTTATTTTCATGACAAATGTACGAATGCTTATGAGTTATCCTTCACTTTGATGTTTTATTTACAAAAGATTCCAACAAATTAATACTCCCTCCGTTCCAAAGAAGTTGCAACATTTTGCCATTTAGGGTATTTCACAAAAGTTGCAACAATCCAAAAATGGAAGCTTTTTATTACTTTTATAATCCTCCACTCATTCTCTCTCTTCCTCTCAACCACACATTATTCTCCACTCATTCTCTTTCCACCCCCACTAATTCTCTCTTTCTCTCTACCTTTCATTCTTAATATAATATTATATCCTTAATTTCCCAACTCCAAAGTAAATGTTTCAAATTTTCTGGAACAGAGGGAGTACTCCTCTATTCCACAACATATGTCTCACTTTTCTCTTTGGTTTGTCCCAAAATAAGTGTCTTGTTTCTAAATTAGAAAAAAATCTTAGTGCAATTTTACCATGGGTCCATGGCACAAACAATGCGGAAACAAGTAACAGTAACACACAATTACGAAGTTCAAGTCAGCTACAACACTTACCATGGAACAAAGGGATCTTCATTTAGATTCCAAGATTTTAAAAATTTCTAGTTTACTTTGTCGCAAATGAGCTATATTCATGATATTTAAAGCCAAATTATGGTTTCAGGCATTTCATTCCTCATTTTATTTTGAAAGATATATCCCTTTGTTGTTCACGTTAAAGTTTAATGTTTACCTTCTTCATCATCATAAACCTTTTACCACCGGTCTCTAGGCATATTTTATTGCTAAAAATAATAATGAGATAGTTGAGCACATTAACATCTTTATACACATACCATCACACCCTAAACAACTTTGTCAAAAATATAATCCGAGCTAAAAAATATAGATGGAACCACTAACCAAATTTTGATGAAATCACAAGATGTCTAAAACATCAGTGTTTTATTTATCTCAGTTAGAGGTATATAGGATTAATATCCACGGAGGTTCCTATGAAGCTCACACTAAATCTTAAGCTTAATTAAAAATAGAAAGATCTCACCAAAGACTTAAAAGGGAATAAGAACTAGAATATATAAATATATATACACACACAAGTAATTTTGTTGCAAATGAGTTGCACATGGAATTTTGAATCAAACATAAAATAGAAAGATCTCACCAAAGATTACAAGACAACAAGATTTTTCCATAAACTCTTTCACTTTCGCACACACACGGGGATATGTCCAAAATTCTCCTTTATCTTTCTATTAAGTTTTTTTGTCCCTTAATATTCTCTCAAAATTTATGATAGCACTGATTTTGTAGATTACATGGACTTTATGGAGCTTTCATGGAATTTGAAACAAAATAGTTTCGAAGTTGAGCATCAGGCATTTATTCAGGTTTGTTGTGCATTTGAAGGCAAAAGAAGCTAACATAAATGAAGTCATGGGCCACGGAAAGTGCAAAATGTTTTTGGAATATTATACTCTCAAGGATTAAATTGAAATCCTATGGAACCACTTGAGAAGGCTAATTTGCTGAAGTAATCTTCTTATCCAATTTAATCAAAGCTCGTTACTGAAATCAAGCTTGGGCACTATTCACATGGCTAAGAGTCAAAGCTCGTTACTGAAATCAAGATTGGACACTATTCACATCGCTAAGGGACTGTTAAATGGCCTTCCAAGCGAGTGACCTCCTAGGAATGTGATCGCATTGATGAGTTGGTAGCCTTGAAGCTTGCCATGTAATCTTCTCATCCATTTTCGTCAAAGCCCGATACTCGTTTTGTTATCATCAAACCAAATTATTGCCTAGCTAGTATATCCATCATAGCCCGATTTCGAGAATTAGCAAACTTGAATCCAATTCTTTCTTGATTCTATACTTGCTTATACAATAGTATATCATTTGGACAGCATGCATTACAGTCTTCCGTGTAGTTTTAGGCAAAATGGTCTATCAGGAAACCCTACTTTTAACCATATATTCACATTCTCCATCCAACTACAAAACAAAGGAATTAGGCCACTTTTCTAGGGATTTGTCCTCAATGTATCCCAAATTTTGAATCATTCTCTCTCTCTCTCTCTCTCTCTCTCTCTCTCTCTCTCTCTCTCTCTCTCTTCAATTGGCATGTAATCTGCACTTGTCCAGTTGCCCTTTTTTTATCATTTTCAATACCACCACAAACTAGCTGTAACCCCAACCAAAAAAAAACAGTCTGAACTATTTTGCAAAATTCACTATCATTCCAACAAATTCATTCTCCTGAGAACTTGTGTGTGGAGACATTCGATACCACAATCTTCTTGCTATAGCATTCAAATTAATAAATGACTGATCTTTTTCAAAGGAAATAAGTTAATACCAGTTAAATATAAATCATCTCTATTTCAAAACACTAACACACGAGACAGACAAACACACACGCATAACTGGAATCCTATGAAAGTTAAATTACCAGGGGAAGAAGCAAATTGAACTCACTACATAAATGAGAAAATTTTGGGAGAAACGTTTCTCCATGAGTTATAAAAAGTCCTGTTTTTATAGGGGTTAATGTTTTGGGTTTAAGGATTAAAAACTCTACATAAATTTCAGATTTCAATTTGATGGATTTTTTGAGTAGAGAAAATAACATACCTGGATCACGAGCGAGATAGATATGGCCAAATTCTCCCTTGCCTAGGGTTTCCCGAACGCGAAAACTTGAAGAAACCATTAATGGCGTTTGAGAATTCCGACCTTGTTTCTGTTGATGATGAATTTTCTTTCGAGGTTTAGAAATCATTTGAACGATAAGAAGAGAGGAAATTTGGGATTTGGGGAGAAAGAGAGAGAATTGGGACGATATTTTGAAATGTGGTCGTTGTGCTCCTGCTAAGAGAGATTCCTCTGGGGTTTCTGAGTCTAACATTAATGACTTATAAGGTACACATTTTCTACAATCTCTCAATAGCCTCTAAAATAAAAATACCACTGACCCCAACTCTTAGACCATACTCGTTTTCAACCCAATAAAAATAACATTTCTTAGGCCTCACTGTAAGAGTTACAACTCTTAGACCATACTCGTTTTCAACCCAAGAAAAATAAGAGGCATATCAATATGATGAGGTGGTTGCTGGTGGACTTGCGACGACAAAGATCTGGTGAATGGTGATTTGAAGGAATTCGAGAGGGGAAGAAAGACTATAAGAAAAGAGAGAAAAAAAATGAATAGGGGCGACGTTTGTTGAGATTACTAGAGATGAGCAGCTAGATGAGATGATAGGCTATGGTGGGAGGGAAAGAGGTGCCAAAATTTGGGGTGGATGGAGAAGGAAAAGACACAATGAGGTAAATTGAGGGGTCATGTTCTTAGGGTTCGTGGTACAAGGCATTATTAGCATCTATAAAAGCTAATACAAGTTACTCCATCTGTCCGGAATAAATATCGTACTTTTCATATTAGTTTATCTCAAAATGAATGCCGTCTTACTAAAAATAGGATATGAAGTTTGGTTATCTTCTTGTACTACTCATTCTAATAGGTACAATCATTGCAATGCCGCAGGAGGTGTCACTCTACCCATAGGAATAGATTAAGACAATCAAGAAAACTTAACTAAACGCTTAAAAATATTGACTTGTCAACTATTACATTTATTCCGAGACAGATGGAGTATAAAACTTATTAGGGGCTTTTTAAGAGTATAATGTGAGCCTAGAGGATCCGAAAGGAATATAACTAAAATATCTATCTTTTTAAAGAAATAGAGTTGTTTTGAGGAACCTTGGAGGAATAAGTTCTTAATCAATTCATGATACTCCAATTTGGGGCCCAAAATGTAAGCACGCGGGAAATCTCCACCCAACGTATCCCTCTGCAGATAGCTAAACCAATCCCTAGCGACGGAGAGAGAGAGAGAGAGAGAAATGGCGGTCTGTAGCCTTCGAACAGTAGTGACACCAACATCATTCCATAACATTCAAACCTTCAATTCAAGGCCTTCTTCTTCATCCATCATCGTCAAAGCCTCTTCCTCTTCACCATCTTCTTCTTATTCTGGGTCCAAAAATTCATTGAATTCCAACCAGTCAAAATCAAACAAGAAGAGTCCACTAATCAATGTGGGTATTGGGCTTTTAGCTGCTTCAATGGTGATTTCGTCGCCGTTTGAGGCAGATGCAACCAGGATTGAGTACTATGCTACCGTAGCAGAGCCATCCTGCGAGCTTAATTTTGTTCCTTCTGGCCTAGGTTACTGCGATGTTGCTGTTGGGGTCGGCGAGGAAGCTGAATACTATGAGCTTCTCAATGTGAGTTATGTACATTTATGTGGATATGCAGTTTTTTCATTTCCCAATTTTGATTGCCCAATATGCATATGAATAATTTTTACTCGTTTATTTGGTTCCCCGAATTGCTGGTCTAACATGATAAACTTTGACAAAAAGTTTTGAAAATTTGACAAAAAGTTATGAAAATTTGGGTGTTCGAAATAAGGTTGTTGGATTTCACTTTCTTGGTTAACATGATAAACTTTGACAAAAAGTTATGAAAATTTAAGTATCCTCATAAAATTATAAATTTTTATAATTTATTGATGCACCATTAAGAATATATTAGTAATATGTTTTAAAATTTTATGAGAATAATTAAAAGTTGATAATGGGGGCAATTGTCTCCCTTTGATTTACAAATAGTTTACTAGTGCAAATGTTTTAAGAATTTAGAGGTTTAGAGCGATTTATTGAAACTTGCCCCGTTTGTGTAAATTTTATTTTCCCACCTTTTAGTTAGTGAAAATAATTCGCCCCCCCCCCCCTCCCTCTTTCAAAAAAATCCGGGCTTCTCCACTGACGTATAGTTATCCTAGTTTTAGTTGTCCAATGTGAAGCCAATGGGCTATGGCAGACATGGTTCAGTTTCAGTATTGTCCAATGCTTTCTTGCAATTTTTGTTATGATGATTATGGATTTATACAAAAGTTGAAACATGTAACGTAAGCTCCTAATACTGGCTGTTGCTAATCGTTGAATTGACGCTGCTTAAAAGAAACGTTTCTAGTCATAGTTAGGGGACCATGAAGATGTTTGTTTAGTGGTTCATATTTGACAATGAATACTAATTCTGATAGATATCCATTTTTGTGCATCCACCTACCAACCCTTTAAGCATTCTCCCTTGTGGTTATTTGTTGATTTAGAAATTTTGATAGAACTGATCCTTCACCCTTTTTCAATTGTATTTTTGCAACAATGTCTACTTCCACTTTAATGGGGAGCATTTCTGATATCTTTTTTAGTATATTTAAGTTTAATTTTGTATTGCTTCATACTCTGGCAGACACTGTTACCAAATTCTTGTATAGTCATATGAAGCAGCAAGAGTGCCAATTGCCAACTCATACGAGTGTAACTCAAAGACTCTTCACTTGTGCATTTTTGATCTTTTGCATGAACAACTATTAACTCTGAAAGCTGAGAACGTCCTTGATAGATCTCTCTCTTCTCTGAATAGACCTTACACAGCTTTTATCCATATACTCTCCCATGACACGTCAGTATATTCAAAATCTTCTTACAATTTCTCCAAAACCATTCAACCTTCATTCAGTGTCTCCAATTCACTGTTAGCAGCAAATTTACCAGACATTCTTGTTCTCGATCTTTCAACTCTTGCGCTTCTACTAAAAAAGCTGACCCCCCCCCCCCCCCCACTGCAATCATTTTTGGGGGTACATAATTCTTTTGTGTTTGTGTTCAAATATTCAAATATTGGAATATACTGGGTGAGACTGAATCTATCTCGGAACAAACAATCATAGCTAACAAAACACCAAGACCATGTAAGACGTAGGCTGAGCTGTTTTTGAGTTTATCGTAAGTAATTTTTTACTCAGCATAATGCAAAATGCAAAAAAAAAAAAAAAAAAAAAAAAAGAAGAAGAAGAAGAAAGAATGAAAGATGAATGTGTAACTTGTTGTTGACTCATTACATACCTAATAATGGACTTTATGGAAGTTCCACAAGCGGGATAATGTGAGAATTTGAATGCTCCAGTAATCCATTCTCCCTCCGTCCCAAAATGATCTTTACATTTTTTTTCCATTACTACGAAGGAACTTTGAGCAATAATTTTAGGTTGATTTAGTTATATTAATGAAAATCTAAAACTTGTATTTGATAGACCATCAATAATACTATCAATAACAAGTTAGATTTTCATTAGGATAATTCAATCAACCTAAAATTATTTCTCAAAGTTCCTTTGTAGTAACGGAGAAAAAAATGTGAAGATCATTTTGGGACGGAGGGAGTATTATTCATTGGACAGTCTAGTACAAAAATTGTGAACCCATGACTGTAAATTGCACGTAGTACACAGGATATAACTATTCCCCAGATATGGTTAGCTGATTCACCATATTAGTTACAATCTGCCTTGACTGGACGGCATGTTCAATTAATGGTGCACAAGAGAAAGCAGCCTTGATGGTCAGAACTATAGTACATGTTATGAATACTAATCAAATTGGGTTATGAGGAACTTGTAAGTTGGGTCAGAAAAGGGCATTTGCAATCTTTCCTTGAGTATTAGTGATGAGCCTTGCTACTACAAACTTTCTGCTGATTTCAATTAGATTGAGTTTAAATTGGAAAGTTACAGGATGCAACTTTTAAAGCTATCACAGAATATTGTCCAAGTGTGAGGTTGATATTTGAAAACTGTGAAGTTGTCCGAAGCCTTTAATTGTCCATAATAATGTTATCTGTTACTGAATGTCCTCGTTATATGTAGTTACATAGCAAGCAAGCATACAATTGCAACCGGTTTACTCTCTTGGAAGCACTTGAGCTGCTTTCAAGTCCAGAATCTTGAAACTCTGAAATATTGTGCCAAGAAATTACTTTTCAATATGTTGACCCGCTCCTTCCCGTTCCTGATACTTGTAGCTTCGACATAGATTCTATACTTGTTTGAGAATTTGGTTGACTGAATTTAAATACTAGAAAATTGGTAGTCATTCATGGATAGCCAAAGAGCCTTAGCTCAAGTGGCATCAGATATTCCTTTCCTGGGGTTCAATCCCTACCAATGATGGACATCACTTTTCAAGTGTCATTCATGTAACAAATTAAGCCCTTGATTAATAAAAACCCAATTAAATAAGAAAATACTCATTCATGGATGGGATGTTGTTGGTATGTGTAACTGTGCTTTTTCCTTGGATGGGATGTTGTTGGTATGTGTAACTGTGATTTTTCCTTTTTCCTTATTCTTCCTCCCCGCTTTTTGAATTCCAACTTATGTGACATGAATTTTTACTCAGTGTCTTCAGTCTTCTCACATTTACGCCTTCATGGAACAGATTCACTACACAGCAAGATTTGCAGATGGCATAGTTTTTGACAGCAGCTATAAGCGTGGGAGACCACTCACTATGCGGATTGGTGTCGGAAAGGTGGAATTTTCTCATTGCAGACATATAATGATGTTATCTTTCTATAATAGTCGCCATTGATCTTACTTTTTACATTTTTTAAGTAGATTTTCAAAATCAGAGTTGAAACACCTTAGCGTATATATCGGCATACTATCTTGAGCAATAATTTAGGTTACTATTAATTATCCTAATGAAAATCTGAAATTTGTTATTGATAATATTTATAATGGTGTATCAATTACAAGTTTTAGATTTTCATTAGCATAATTATTAGTAACCCAAATTAGTGCTCAAGTTTCATTCAAACTATCAACGAAAAAAGTGGGACAAACTTTTCGGGATGGAGGGAGTATATTGGAAGACAAAACTGCAAAGGTAATTTGAAGTCAAGTCCCTGAAGGACGCAACAGGATACCAAAAGAAAGAAACTAAGAAATAACTGGATACTATGAACGTTTGTCATGGTGATGATTATAACTGTTTACATTCAGGTGATCAAAGGATTGGATCAAGGAATCGGAGGTGGTGATGGAGTACCGCCCATGAATGTTGGTAGGACTATGGAGATGCCTTGTTTATTTATCTTTAGTTGAATGTAAAGAGTCTTCTCTGTTATCATTGAAGCTATGTTAACTTCGGCATTCCAATATAGGTGGAAGACGTAGGCTTCAAATTCCCCCAGAGTTGGCATATGGACCTGAACCTGCTGGTTGCTTTTCAGGTACAGATTATAGTAACTTTTGGATATTATTATCATCCCTTTTTTGTGTTTTACTGCACCCATTCACAATAGGTGACACCGAGAACACAAGCAGATTAAAGTACCCCCTCTGTCCCATAATAAATATCACACTTTCTATTTTGGTCTGTCCAAAGCCTTTCTAAATAAGGAAGCAATATTAATGCAATTTTACTATGGTACAAGCAATTAGAATCAAGTAAAGCACAATCCTTAATAACATAGACAAGTCAAAGGCGACATTAATATGGGGTGAAGGGAGTATTAATTAGCCTCTTTTTGTCCAAAACTATTACACACTTTTCTCATGTACACCAAGTCATTATATGAAGGGTTTTTTTTTTTTTTTTTTTTGTGCTTATAAATTGCCATGAATTTTACCATTTGTGGAAGCATTTAATTGCAAGGTATGACTCTCTACGTTAAGCCCATGTGGGCCTGGTCCTTCCCTAGAGCTCTTGTAGCACCAGGTTCGCCTAGTTGGACCTACTTTCCTTTAAAATAATTTCGATTAGAAATAGTTTCATGCCTTTTATGTTGATGTAATGGATGGATTGACCAAACATAAACAAGATGGATGTACCTTAGTAGCTGGAATAATGGTACGCAGCTTTAGTGGTAGGTGTATGAATGGAGACAGAATTATGTTAGATGGTAGAGTAGTACCGTAAATGGAACAACTCTGATAATCAGGACAAATTAATAATGAGGATGGGGAGGTAAAAGACGATGTTTGGAATAATATGAGGTTGGTAAATGGGGAAGTGCATCTGGAGTATAATGTGATTGCCGTATCCCAGTTAACATCGTAATGTTATAACACATAAAAAGATGATATATTTGACACGTTCAAATGGAAAAATTGGAGTGCTGACTATCAACGGATGGATAGTGAATCATGAATTAGAAACAGCCCATAGTAAACATAGAACATGCGGAATTGCAGCAAAGTGATGCAGTGAGAGAGCAATATCTACAAAGAGGCACTCTAGGATTTAACTCGTATTTAGTTTGCAGTTCTTGAGTATCGAAAGTCCGATTTAGGTGTTTTTAATAATTGATAACTGGTTGGATGTTGGTTTTGGGATATTTTGCACAAGTTAAGAAGGTAGTAGAGGAAATAAGTACAACCGCTCCTTAGGATCATAAGAGTTAAGAGATGGGTCGTGATTTCAGTGTTTTGAGCTTTGTTTGAGATTTGTCTCAAGAACTGCCACTCTCTTACTTCTTACTTCTTGCTATTGCTACTTGTTTTTTGTTCTCTCTCTTCAGTTGCGTTAGATCTTGTATTCACTAAATATAGGAGTTTATTTGGAAATGTAGACCATAATAACTCGTCCATTCGGGAAAAGTGAACACTGTGAGATGAATGGAAATGCAAAAAAGGACATTTTGGACATAGCAATTTGAGAGGCCTGAACTTCAATCTCCTTGACAACGAAATTTCCGATGACGTAACTGAAATAAATGGAACTTGAAATGTTCATTGGCAAATTACTGTAGTGGATACTAGTGTACTCAGCTCAAATATTGTTAACTGGAATTCTCTCAAGATCAAGATTACTTATCTAGAATAGATTACTGAAACATCTTGGAGCTACTGTTTACTTCATTTGAATGAGGAAAACTCATACTCCGTACAACTATTTCTCTAATCTATTTGTTTTTCTTGTGTGTAGGTGACTGCAATATCCCTGCAAATGCAACTCTTGTTTATGACGTCAATTTCGTTGGTATTTACTCAGGCAATAGGAAGAGATGAGCACTCGTATACATGATGAATAAGCGTCGATAACCTGCAAGAGCACAATCAAGTGAGTATTTTACTATACCTAGAAATCTTAACTGAATTACATTTTGAAATGAGTCAGCATCAGAAGCTATCCTTTACACAGCATTTTCTCAAGTGAGAGAATAGTTTCCCCTGGATTTTATTGTTCCACTTTATCATTTTCCTTTTGGTAGTTGAAACTAATGACTCAATGTTTATGAGTAAACGTTCATCAAGTGCTTAAAATTGCGTTTTATCACAATCCAATCACCTTGCATCAAATCAGAAAACTTGCTGATGCATAAAGCGAGGATACTTATTTGTCTCGACCGCTTTGCCTCCACATCACGCTGATTTGGTGCAAGCTGATTGGATGGTGACAAACTTGATGTGCTTTCACCATTGCACTTGAATCTATTCATGTTTGGGTTTAATAATTTATTGAGAGTGTAGCAGTTGCACTGGGAGTTTTTGATGTAATGGTGTAACTGAAATTTTGTAATTGAATGGGCTTTTAGTGATTCTGCTTAGGAGCTTTCAACAGTGTTTGGTGTTAAAAGGATGTAACTTTCTTAATAATACTCCCTCTGTCCGAAAAGGATCTTCCCATTTGACTTTTCAAACTTTTTAAGAATATGAACACTTGCTTCACTAGCCATCTTTTGTTTACGCACTTACAAGCCCAAATTGTGAAAATGGGAAGAACTTTTTGGGATAATGAGAAATGACAAATGGGAAGATCATTTTGGGACGGAGGGAGTATAATTGAAGAAAATAAATTTTGGCCTTCCATTAAGAAAATCAGAAAAAAGTTAGTTTTTAGAGTTCAAATGAACTTTTTCTCTAGTTTGTCCAGCACAGATCATTAATGTTTCTTCAAATGTCATCTTCTCCTTTCAGTTTGGTGTCTTCGACTTCTTTTATGTCCAGTTTTCTTGCATGTCTAAACTCTAAAAGTATGGAGAAGCTAATAATACTATTCGTTGTCCTGACTATATAGTACCTAATTAATACTCTCTCTGTCCCTAAATGAAGGTCCATTTCAAGAAGAAAAAAAATCCAAAATGAATGTGTTTTTTGGAGACAACTGTCCCTAAATGTATTTTTACCATTTATTTTTTACTAGTCTCATTATATTTGCTAAACTAAATGTTTGGAAAGAGGATTAAAACAATATGTATGAATCTTTGCCACTAAATTGTATAAGAAGTAGAGATTTTCAGAATGCCCCTTAAAATGAAATTTGGACATTCATTTAGGGACGGAGGGACTAATAGTTATTGGTACAACCCAGAGAATTATGCTCTGTTAAAGCCAAATCTCTTGCAATTTTCTGTCTTCTGTAGTAAACTCAGTTGTTCACCCAAATCTATTGAATGTGTTTTTTGGAGACAACTGTCCCTAAATGTATTTTTACCAATTATTTTTCACTAGTCTCGTTATACTCCCTTTGTCCCAGCTCACTTGAGACTTCTTTCCATTTTGGTCCGTCCCAGCTCATTTGAGACCTCCCCCAAAATAGCCAACTTTTAATAATTTTATATTGAATCTACCCCATCACTCATTATCTCTCTTCATTTTCCACCACTCAATTTATTCAACCAACACTACTATTTACCCCACTCATTCTCTCTCTTCATTTTTTCCCACACGTTTTCCTTATCTTATTATTTTTCCTTAGTTATTGATCCCACCTCTTAGGTCTCAAGTGAGGTCGGACGGAGAGAGTATTTGCTAAACTAAATGTTTGGAAAAAGGATTAAAAGAATATGTATGAATCTTTGCCACTAAATTGTATAAGTAGAGATTTTCAGAATGTCCCTTAAAATGAAATTTGGACATTCATTAAGGGACGGAGGGAGTAATAGTTATTGGTAGAACCCAGAGAATTATGCTCTGTTAAAGCCAAATCTTTTGCAATTTTCTGTCTTCTGTAGTAAACTCAGTTGTTCACCTAAACTGGTATAATGGCTACTTTTTAGGGTGTCAGTGTATTTCTTAAGTATTTTAAATGTGGACATCTGGAGTGGAAATGTGGAAGGAGTTCATTTTTACTTGGAGAATGAATCTTGTGATGTACTCCATGTTGAACCAACAGAATGTGATGTAAGTTCTGGTGAAACCCATTGCTTTATGAAGTCACAAGGATGCTCTTTCACCAGAGTATCATGGTAGGTGAATAAAGTCTTGTGTAGTATAATTTAAAGGAGATATGTGTGATGCTCCCACTATCTTTTATGTTGTCTGACCTATACCCAAGATTGCGCTTTTTTGTTTTCTTTTCCATGTTACTTTTTTACTGCTTGGGTTATTTGTAAATTTTTCATATTCATTAGTTAAGAGATTTTTTATTTTTGAAGGGAGTCAATGTTGTACCAATCTGATTTCAAGTACCCCCTCCACCTGAAAATGAATGGCCAAAACGTTTTCAAATTTGCTCATGATCAAGAGTAAATTTGAACATTTTCTGGACTTAGGGAGTAACTTTTACCATTTAACTGACCAGAATTTCTTGTATGAAGGTTCAAATCAAAGACTGCAGATTTGTTTCTGAGTTTCATTCAGCATGTACTGTCGGAATTTCTTGGCCAAATAATTCATCTGGAGGGTGAGTTGGCAACATAATTGGGGCTTCCTGGAACCAAATGTCTCTCCCACGCAAGCTAGGGTAATGTCCATCCCACTCTAATATTGTATTTATGTAGCGTATGATATTTAAGTTCAAACTTATAACCACCTGTATATGTTGATGAGTCAAATATGTTACTTTCGGTGAAGTGCCACTTTTATGATCATAAAATACATAGTTTTAAGCAAGTTTCTCTTATGGATGCTTACGCCTTGTCCGTGTGTATGTTGGATGGATGAGTTTTTTGAGGTTTTTACCTAGTACATGAACACGAAGTCTTCCAAAGTAGATCATGCTAAACTATCCTTTTGGCCAAAAGTGAAAAGACGATTATTGAATTCTCTCTTTACGGCTGAATACAAGTCATTACCTCTTTATATACTCTAATGGACCAGATTGATGTCAGATGGTGATCAATATACATAACTGAATCTAAACAAACTCTACCTAAATCAAATTGAACTTACCACATTTAGAGCTGGTTGTGTTTGTGCTTGAGAGTGCGGAAGCAGTCTTTTGCATTTAAATGCAAGAAAATGCTGTCTGCATTAAGCATATGTGGACCCGTCCCTTTCCTAGACCTCCTGCTGTGAGCTTTTGTAGCACCAGGTTGCCCTTTTTGTGTTTGTGACTTTTTGTGACTGAGTGGATTACACAAAGTTTGATTTGTATCATGTGCATGGACTGTCCCAAATAAATTCAATCTTTCAGACAGCATGCTCACATAATGCACCAGATTTTCTCTAATAATTGTAGCATTTAATTTAACTAGTGAAAATGAACCATCATAGTCCCTACTTCTGGCTTCCTATGAAGAAGTCGTGAGTAAGCGACAACTGATTTGTATTTTTAGATTTCTTTGGTGTCCTGGTATATTTAGCAGCTATCTTCAATATCGCTTTCCTTCTGTTTACAAATACTCTTATTTAATGAATTAGTCAATGTAAAGATACGTACATCTAAAGCAACAAACTCATATTATCATATATACCAAATATTGAGTGGAACAGGAACAGTATCCTAAAATCGTGCGATTTGGTTGGACTTTCTAAACCTTTTTTGAAATCTGATATTTTCATTTGATGGTGATTAAGGCATCACCATTACGCTCAATTTGTTTTGGTGTCATACAACTTCTCATATCTAGGCTGAAAGTGTTTCCCATAAATTCCTGGAAGAGTTACGTTAAGTAGCTTGAAAGACATACTAAAACTTTGTCAGAGCTCTATTGCTAGACTATTGGGTAATTTTGTAAGTGACTATAGCATGAGAAGGTATAAATACTCGGTGTATGCAACAAGAAAATATACTTATCAGGTGTGTTATTAGTTACAACTATAAACACGACCCAAAAAAGTGCTCGTGTAAATGATAGAAAGTAACTTGAATGGTAGAATAAAGTTTTACTAGTAGATCCCGAGTTGATTCAGACTTCAGAACAAGGCCCAAGTTAAATTAATTTGAATTGAGTCATATGGTGTAGAATTCATATAAGTGACGTCTAGGACATTTATTATGGGACGGAAGAGTAATTTTTAGCAGCATCTTCTCCATCGTGGACTTTTTACTGTGTGTGTGCCCGTGCACATGTTTAGCCTTTGTTGTGGTCCGTCACAAGAACGTGAACTTTTTGAACTGATAGTGGATCAAAAGATAGCCATGCTTTGGATTCTTGGCAGGTATGGAGCTTTACCTTTTATTTGCTTCCTAGAAGTATCCTTTAGGCCAGAAGTGATTTTTTTTTTTTTCACTCTTTTTATGCTGAAAGATATAAAAGTCACTGCCCTCTTTTAAAACTCCCTTAAACACAGCATTATTTGAGGTATTAGCTGAATTATTTAGATTTCATTGTTGCGTAATTAGTCACTTGCGCACTCAAAAGTCTAATTTCTACCATTTACGCGACCCATTCAATGAAATCAAATAGATTAACTAAATTATCACACAGATTCATCAAATTTTGGAATGAATATAGTAGTAAAAACTGAACCATCACAGCCCCCACCCGCTTGTAGGAAGCGACAACGGGTTCATAATTTTTAAATTTTTTTAACTTTTTAGTCCCTAATAATTGGAGTTGTCCTGTTTTGTTTAGCAGCTAGTTTCAACCTCTTTTTTCTTTCATTTGTTGTTTATCTATTTAATGTTGTTGATGATAATTGTTGAATGAAAGATACCACCAGCTGTAATAACAAACTAACAAGTCCCCATGTCTTATAATACAGAAACTATAACATCATGCATGAACAAACCAAGAATAATAAAAGTAAATGCATGGCTAGTAGGTCTTACATAACATAACATACCCTTTCTATTTTCCATTTCCAAAATTAAACACCCATTAAAATTCATAACATCTCTTACAACATACCTAGAAAGATTACCAAATTGCCCCTACCCATGAGCTAGTTTGAGTGGAAGTTGATTATTTTCATGACTTATTCACTTGAGTTTGGGCAAAAGTCAGGACCACTTAACCAAAAGAGAGTGGATGGGGTGGGGGGGTAGGTAGGTGGGTGGGGTGGTGGTGAGGGTTGGGGGGGGGGGGGGGGTATGAGGGGGTTACATGATTGAGCAAGCATTTGGGTTATCATCACTGAACATGGTGATATAAGGGTCCTGGTCATATCTGGTAACAGTCCCACTTGTGGGGGCTGCAGAATTGTCAACTTTTCTGACAAAACCAGGAGGAGCTTTCTTGTCATAAGATTGAGCTGAATAAGGTTGTGCTACAAGGCTGTAAGGAACATATGGCCATATCTCTGACTTCTTTCCTGTTGACTTTGCCTTCTTCAACACCTTGTTTGACTCCACATACCCAGTCACACTCACCTTCTGTTGTTTCCTGTTTATTTCCACACTCTTCACCCCTGCAAATCCATAACCACAACAAATTAATTAAACCGATATATACACGCTCCCTCTCAAATTAATGGTCACTAAATCTGTATGCACGGAGATTAAGGAAATATGTTGGAAAAGTAGGTGTTGTGAGAGGGTGAAAATGAGGTATTGAATAGTAAGTGGATAGTTGTTACGAGCGGATAGAAGAGAGAACACTGAACATTTTGGGTTAATAACCATTAGTATTAGTATTGTACGCCCAAAACGGAAATAAGTAATCATTAGTTTGGGACGGAGGGAGTATACATATCTATATATATATGTGTGTGTGTATGTATATATACATATATACACATAGAGAAGAAGGGTAAAGAAGAATGAGTACCACTAAGAGAAGACATGGCTTTCTTGACTTTAAGCTCACAGCCATCACAGTCCATTCTAACTTTGAGATGCACAGTTTGCAATTGCTTCCTCTTCTTCTTATGATTATGAGAACTGCTCATCAAGTCTGAGAGGTATTCCAAGGTCCCACTAACTCCCATCTTTTCTTCTTAGAAAATGAAAGAAAATGTATTACAAAGATTTTCTTGGAGGAGAGAGAAAAGAAAATTGAATTGAACTTCCTTTCCCTCCCTTGAATAATTCCTTTCTTGGCTTTCAACAAAGAAAAAGGGAAAAGGGAAAAAAGGATGTCAAGTCTACTTCCTTAACTTTGTTTTTGAAATTTGTTTCCTTTTGAGATGTTTATTTCTTCACAAAGACAAGACCTGCTTATTTATAGGCATTTCTCCAACAGATGGAAACAGAGAGAAAGGAAGGTGGTGGGGGCCACTTAATTAATACTAATCATATGGTTTGTTAGGAAGCCTAATGTATTATGGGATTTGGACATTGTTTGATACCAAGACTAAAATATGGGTTTGTCATCTTGAGAAATACTTTATACTCCACATTACAACTTATTTAGGGTGCAAGAAGTAGTTGGGAGGGGGAGGAAGATATTTTGTACCATGCATATATAATATACTCCCTCCGTCCCACCCGAAATAAAAAATTTGGGTTGGGCACGGGGATTAAGGAAAAAGTGTTAGTGGAGTAGGTGATGTGAGTATGAAAAGTGAAGTAGGAGAGAGAAAGTGTGGTAGTAAATAATGATTGGAAAGTTGTTGTGAGTGTGAATGTGGGTCCCATTAAATAAAACACTTCCATTTTTGGGTTGTCCTAATTCGAATGGGACATCCAAAATAGAAATTTGTCCTAATTCGGGTGGGACGGAGGGAGTATGGATGATGAAAAAGTTTACCAAATGATGTGTCATTTGATAATAGAAATACTCCCTCTGTTTCAAAATACATGTCGTTTTAGATTTCTTCACACATATTAACAAATGCAATTAATACATATCAAAAATACTTTTGTACCCCTAACCGATTTCAATTTCCTAGACTAGACTGTTAAATGCTTGCACAAGAGACATCTTACAATTAATGAATAGGGCTATTATAGGTAAACAAGAGTAAATATTCCTTGAAATTAGTAAAACGTCAAGTGTTTTGAAACAAAAATTAACATCTAAAAAGGTCATGTATTTTGAAACGAAGGGAGTATATGATGCATAGTAATAGGTTAATTTTAGAGCCTACGACCATTAATTTTTCTCAAATTTCAGTGCCCCTATTTATTACTCACTCATATGTTCACATTTTTTCTCTGTCCCATCCAGATCCAGAGTATATGTCCACTTTTAAAAATGATAAATAATCTTTACTATTCCACCCACTCATTCTCTCTCCTACTTTACTTTTATACTCACAACACCAATCAACTTATTATTCGCACCCACTCATTTTCTCTCATACTTTACTTTTATACTCACAACATTTACATCAGTTTTACAATTTTTTAATCTCCGTGTAAATGAGATGGTGGACATATACTCTTCTGGATGGAGGGAGTAGTAGTTTTAAGCTTTATATCTTCAATTATATAACTATAAAAGGGTATACACTGAAATTGAAATGAAGCTCAGAAGTGGCACTTAATTAACTCGTCTAGGAATTGTTTTTTTTCTTTTTTAAAAAATTGGGTTTTTTATTTCATTAATGATAGATAAATTGTCCTAAGGCTACATCAAATGGCCATGACGGCTACAACTAGGCCTATAAATAGGCTAATACAAATCTCCCTAACGGGATTCGAACTCGAGACCTCCGCATGGGAAGCTAATACCGGATACCGCTTGAGCTAGAGCTTGTAGGTGTATACCTTTAGGGCTTTGAACTCTAGGCCCCCTGGGTGAGATCCAAATGCCATAAAAACCCAAGGTCAGATCAAAATCCCATTTAAACCCACCACAGCCCACAACCCGCCCCAGCCCTGCCCATGCCCTGCCCAGCCCAGCCCGCCCATACCCAGCCCGCCCATGCCCATGCCCGCCCGCCCATGCCCAGCTCAGCTCAGCTCAGCTCATTGTTTGGATGCAAAATTAAAATTTGGGTATAGGAATTGAACCCATGACTTATTGTGAAAACTAACAACTTAACCACTACACCAGCCTGCTGTTTGATACAAAATTTGCAATATATTCTATTACTATTGCGCCTAAATGAACTAAGTGAAGAAAAAACAAGATTCTAAATCAATTTATAAAATTTTTGATTATTCCCAAAACATCAACTTTTGTTTTTTTTAAAAAAAAAAAAAAAAAAACAAGATTTAAAAAAAATATATAAAGTATTTAAATATTTTATTAGAAAAAAATATAAAAGACCCAAAGATAAATTAAATTATAATTTTGTGCAATATCGAATTTTAATTTTAATTTTTTTTTACTAGCACCCTCCAGTAAACTATTTATATAAAATGACACTATTTAAGTCCTTATTACCAAATTGTCATTATTTGCACTTATAAGACCTTTTGAGAGACTCATGAGTCTGCTATGAGACCTTGTAAATAGACCCTCATAAGTCTTATATGAGACATTTTTACATGTCTCATAAGAATTTACAAAGACTTTGATACAAATTATAAGACCTAAAAAATACACTTATGAGACCTTTGAGAGACTCATGAGTCTGCTATGAGACCTTGTAAATAGACCCTCATAAGTCTTATATGAGACTTTTTTACATGTCTCATAAGAATTTACAAGACTTTGATAGAAATTATAAGACCTAAAAAATGCACTTATGAGAC
Organism: Campanula takesimana; assembly: GCA_026119855.1. NCBI lineage: Eukaryota > Viridiplantae > Streptophyta > Magnoliopsida > Asterales > Campanulaceae > Campanula > Campanula takesimana. Next base: position 267,485 of record JAOWBW010000122.1, on the reverse strand, counting down.
CTTTGAGAGACTCATGGGTCTGGTATGAGACCTTTGTAAATAGACTTATGAGTCTGGTATGAGACAATTTACATGTCTCATAAGAATTTACAAGACTTTGATACAAATTATAAGACTTAAAAAATCACTTATGAGACATTTAAGAGACTCATGAGTCGGATATGAGACCTTTATAAATGGCTCTCATGAGTCTGATATGAGACAATTTACATGTTTAATAAGAATTTACAAGACTTTGATACAAATTATAAGACCTAATTAATCATGTTTTTTAATGTAAAATGATATTTATTTTACAAATTTAATGTTTTTGTGAATAATCAAGAATTTCATTAATTGATTGGAAAGTTTTAATTGCTAACATTTATTTTGGCAAGAATGATACTTCTATTATTAAATGTTGTGAAACATTAATCAAGTTGTTCTAATATATTTTTAATATTAACTCTTATACCGAAAGTATAAGACTAGTTCTTCTCTTATACTTTAGATATGAGATTAATTTTCTCACATTAAATCCCCATTTTTTAAAGAAATTATATACCTAAAATATAAGACTAGAATTACTCTTATATTTAAGGTATAAGAGTTATTTAGTTTATTTTCTTATAATTCTCATATTTTCAGTATATAATAGACTTAGTTGGTGTCATTTATGTAATAAATGCCTTAACAGAAGGGTGATAATTAAAAACTTATAAATATTATGAAATAATGTATTTTCGCAAATATAATTTAATTTATTTTTAGGTCTTTCATATTTTTTTAATAAAAAGCTTTAGATATTTTATATTCTTAAATCATGTTTTTAATATTCTAACATATATTAAAAAAATTGTGTTTTTGTGAATATTCAAGTTTTTCATTAATTAATTGTAAAATCTCAAGTTTTGTAATTTAGTTTTGTCCAGATTTCAGTTAGTAATAATAAATATTGCAAAATTAGAAACAAGCAATGCATTGGCTTAGTGGTAAAGACATGATTGTTATTGTAAAAGACCTAGGTTCAAAACCTGGGAACAACATTTTTGCTTTTAATTAAAAGGGGTGGCTGGCATTGAGTTCTGGATCCGGGGCGGGTGGGCCGGGGCGGGTGGGCGGGTCGGGACATCGGGCCTGGGCATTGGGCTTGGGGGCAGCCTGACCTGAGTAGTGTGTGATGGGTTTTTGGGCTTTTATGGAATTTTGATTTGGACAATGGGTGGAGGTGGACTTTTGGATCTCAGGTGGATATTTATGGAATAATGATCTGGGAGAAGGGGCCTTGTGGAATTATGCCATACCTTCATGTATGTTTAATGTGATGTTGTATTTTGTCGTTGAATATTATTTTTTTTTGCAATTTTTTCTTAATGTTTGGATCAAGTGAGATCAGAAGCGGACTCAAGACATACATAATCGGAGGCGGTGAACCCGCTATATAATAGTTCTTGTAAGCTGAGGCGGATTTACGCCAATTTATACATCTACTAACATAAGTTGTTGTAGTGTACTGGTTTGTGCTTTACATTATCAAAGCAATTACTCATGTTTGAATCAAATTGAAGTTTTAGTTTTGTTCATCCACTCAAAATTGTTTCTGAATCCACCACTTTGAAGGATATTTTTATTTTATTGTTTTTTTTTTTTTTTTTTTTTATGTTGTAAATGAGCTGAACTTCACATTCTAATGCTGCCTTATGAACATATTGTCCTATTTTTCTGTTGCAATGACATATCATGCTAATAGATATATTCCTTTTGTTAGGTACTATAAAAAATGCATAAAATTGGTCTCTTTAAATATTTTATTTACAGGAAAAGTAAATAAAAATTGGTAGTATAATTTAAGAACAAAAATTGTGTAGTCCCTCTGTCCCAAAATGATCTTCTCATTTGACATTTTTCATTGTCCCAAAAAGTTCTTCCTATTTCTACAATTTGGGCTTAAAAGTGCCTAATCATATACTTAAAAAAATTGAATATTTAAATGTAAAGATCATTTTGGGACCGATGAAGGAGTACTAATAAATAATTTTGGCCTATCCAAATTGAGTAAAAGGTGAAAAACAAAGAAATAGCAAGTTGGTGATGGTTTGGCTTTGGCCCCGCTACCGCTAGCATCAAAGGGAGTTGTTGACATATTACGTGGGGCACATGCTCTAATGCTCTAATGAATGTACTGCCCACCATATAATAGCAAAAGTAGTTGCCACGTTTCGAAGCCTAAACACACCACCTTAGACCATGCACAATGGTTAAACCAAACTTTCCCATTCAACACCCACTTTATCACTCCACATCATATTTTCTCTCATCCAACTAATCCATTCAACACTCATTCAATTTTTACCCCTACAATGGTTTGTTTAATCCCCATTCAACACTTTTCTCACTCATCATCCTATACCCCACCATTTAAAATTATTTTATTTTATGATTAGGGTTGAAATGGTTATTATTGAGATCCATTTCAAGAAAAAAAGAGTTTTTTTTTTTTTTTTTGTGTCGAAATACAATGAAACTTACGTCAATTTAAAGAGAATTTTTTTTAGGAATTTTGGTGTAAAAAAAAAACATTAATAAAAACATTTTCTGTGAAATAATTGAGCTTAAATAATTGGGATAAAAGTAAGAAAGTAAAAGAAATACGGTAAGCCAATCACTTGGAGACATGTGGCATCACCAGCAAAAGCAAAAAAAAAAAAAAAAAAAAGAACGCAACCTGGCTTTGACGCTCTATCACTTGCGCGTGAGTCACAGGCGCTACGTTGGCCCAGTCCCAGATCGCCACGTGTCCGACAACTCTGCATTCACACCCGTTTAATTCATTCAACACTCATTCACACCTCCTCCATTCACACACCATTGCAAGCATTAAACCTTACATTTTGTGTGAATGGACCATTAAACACCCTAAACATTTGCCATTGTAGATGGTCTTAGAATGACCAATAATTGAAGAAAATTTATTCAAAGAGGCTGAATTAGAAAGAACAAAAAAGGGGTAGAACGCGTTTTACACTCGTTTTAGTGTAAAACGTATTTTTCGTATGCGGAGTGACGTTTTTGTAAATAAGTGAAACACTTTTGCAAGAAGCGGTGACATTGCTGTAAATAAATGGAACTCATAAAAACTTAGCAGACACTTTTCGACACTAAAATAGTCAGTTTTCAATAATACAAGAGGCAGATTTTAACACTAGGACAGACACATGTTTTGAAACTTTCAAAAACTCACCAGCCACTCGTTGAGAATGTAAGAGGTATTTTTCAACACTACATGAGGCATTTTTCAACACTAGGAAAAGCAATCTTAACACTACAACCGATAACACTACCTTTAAAAGTGCATGTTTGAGCGTATAAAAGTGTCTGCTTGAATATTTATAAGTGTAATATTACAACAAACACTTTGTAATATTAGAACAGACACATGATAATATTAGAGAAAGTAATTGTGAAAAACACGTTTTTTCATAGCTCGGTGTAAAACGCGTTTTTCACATGACCGACTCAAAAAAATGAAGTTAGGTTCTAAAAAAAAAAGGTGAAGTTCAAATTACATAGACGACATTGTAGGTTGTTGTTAGATGGATAAAGAAAATATTAGAGGGAGGTTTATACAGGAAAATTACATTAATAATATACATTAAATATGTTTATTAGTGTATGTACACCAAATCCAAATTGGAAAGCAACGAAGTGTGCATTTGTTTGGAATACAAAACAATTAATTGGATTGTTCTAATGCTTTTAGGTACAAAAAGGAAACACCTGGAACAAAGCTGGAGGAATTTTGTTATGATAATGAGGCTCAAACAAAACCACTAATTAACCACCGACTTGGTATATACTTATAGTTATAGACCTACATATATATATAAACAAAATATATTTTCTCAGTTTCAAAATAAATAAATAAATAAATATTTTTCATTTAAAAAATATTCAACATTTGAATAAATTTTGTAAGCAAAATATATAATTATCTTTACTTTCAAATATAAAATCACATATTAAAAAAGAAGATAGTAGAAGAAAATATCTAAAAACAAAGTTATTTTAAAGATATATATTCATTTTGATTCGAACAAATATAATAACATTTGCGAATTTGTATTCTATCCTACTGGTGGGTTAAATGAGTTGGCATATTAAACTTGCTTTAACTCGCGAATTTGGACAGGTTGATTTGTACGAGAAATGAGCTAAAATCCTCCGTACCATAACTTGTGTATAACAAGTGATCTGACGGCTATGTATTACTTGTGATATTAAAATCATTTCAGTCTTACTTATTTATAGCCATTAAATCACTTATGGTACAAAGTGGTACACAAATTGTTGTATAGAGAATTTCATCTCACGACGAGAAACATTATCATACTAAATTAATATTGAAAAACTAATCTGTATAAAAGTTTGATCAAAATTTAACCAAGTCTATGTGTATTGAACGGAGGGTGTACAGGTGTCTCAATGCATTGTCTCCTAACAAGCTTGTTTATGAAGTATAGAATCTATTTCTAATGTTTTGGTGGCTACACCACACCACCATTCATATGCCATTAACTAATCTTTAGTCAATAATTTTATGTTCTACTATTTGATAATTTATATAAAAAAGAAACTCGCAAATAAATTAGTTCTTTCACTAACAATTAATTACATTTTGCAACAAATGTAGAAATAGATAGGATAGGATAATTAAATATTGTCAATTACTATCTGACTACAGTTAAGTCATGTTTGAACACACACAAAATCAATACTGTCTTTATTCCAAGTTAATAGTTCACATATTAGAACAAATTTCCAGCAAAAATATACTTATACATTTAGTAATTAAGTACGCCTTCTATCTAGAAATTATCTTTCTATTTTTTTTTAGCTGTTGATACAAATGGATTTTGAGGTTTTAGATTAATTTAGTTATCCTAGTAATATTTTTTTTAGAAAAATAATATTATTTGTAATAGTATATCACTAATAAGTTTAAATATTCATTAAAATAATTAAATTAATTTAAATTTATTGCTTAAAGTATATTAGTGTTAACTAAAAAAAATATAAATATGTCCCCAAATGAGTGGCACAGTAGTAAAGCCAAACCTCACGCTCGGTGAGTGCTAGGGTTCGATCCCTCGTCTTGCCCCCTTCTAGTGTGGATATTGTCAAAAAAAAAAAAAAAAAAAAGAAAAAAAGATAAATATATCATTTTTTTGGGACGGAAGAAGTATAGTCAATTATCTCGACAACAATTCACATAATTTTTTTGAATCCATACCTCACGGGCAAGGAAAAGGAGAGGGAAACAGGAAACTCAATAATTGTGGAGCCTTGTCCTCATTCATCAAGTGCAAAAGCAGAATAATACTATTTTGTACCTTTAGTTTTATAAAGTGGGAAGCTTTTGTAGTAGTAGCTAGATTTGGCCCAGATGAGAAAAGATTGAAGCATTGAAAATCTACACTATGAAACAAAAATTATTGCAAGTTTAAATGTTTAATAGGCACTGAATAATTATTAAAAAAATTAACTTGTACTGGTGGAAAGGATAAGAGTGTTTTTTTGTTTTTTTTTTTTTTTTTTTTTTGACAATGTCCATGCCACAAGGAGGCGAGGAGAGGGATCGAACCCTATAAAGGATAAGAGTGTTAAGTTTAAAACATGCTCTTGTTGTCTTTTCTTTATTTCTTTCTTCCTTCAATATTTACTTGAAATTTTGTTTTGGGGTTTTTTTTTTTTTTTGTTGATATACTCTCTCCGTGTCAAAAAGATCTTTTTATTTGGCATTTTTCATTGTCCCAAAAAAAAAAATCACATTTCTATAACCTAAGCTTAGAAGTGCCCAAACAAAACATAGTGAACCAAGTGTTCATATTCTTAAAAAGTTTGAATAGTCAAATATGTAGATCATTTTGAGACGGAGGGAGTAGTTTTTAATAAAATTGATTGAGCTTTCTTCATTCGACATTTATTTGAAAGTTTAGGCTTTATCCTTGCAATTTTTATTTAAATATTGAGGCCTAAAAATAAGGCCTCATGTGAACAGTTGGCTTTGGGCCCCATATTTTACAAGACCGGCCCTGATTAGGGATGGCAAATCCCCCGAACCCGACCCGTTTTCGACACATTTCGGCCTGAATGGGGCGGGTTTGATAATAAATTTTTAAAACCCGTCGGGTACGGGTTCGGTAAGATTATCAGACCCGACCCGTACTGATTTTTTTAGTGAAATTCCTAATATGCCCCTCCACCCAGTTGTAATTACAAGTTTAGGGTATACCGTGTATCTCATTCTGCGTTCAAAACTAAAAGTCATATTTAGGGATTCTTCAAGAGGCGCACCTCGTCGAGCCGTCGATTTCGCCTTCCACTTCACCGCTGCTGTCCTACGACGCTACCACCGCTCCAGCCACCAAGGTAAAATCAGTCGGGTCTCACTCTCAGCATGGGTGCTTTTTCTGCTTTTATCTTTATAAGAACTATGTGAGTATGTTGATGTGTTGCTGTTGTGGAAATGGGCTAAAGCTAGGCTTAAGCCATTGAAGGTGGGCTGAGCATTGAGGCCAAAAAAAAAAAACTGGCATGCAACCGGGCCAGGTTCGGGCGGGCACGAGTTTGGTGTCCCTCGGGTCGGGCCGGGTCTAGTAGAAATGTTAGTTTTCTTGGGTCGGGCTCGGGTTTGGGCAAACCCGGCCCGTACCCAACCCGTTGCCAGCCCTAGCCCTGATAACCCCATCCTCCCATAATGATCTCATAATATTTTTTTGTTGATACAAATATACTTTAAATAATAATTTAAGTTAATTCAATTATTAAGATTTGTTCCAAAGATGCTCAAATTTAATGAGAAAAATTACTCAAATTTTCTTTTTATTCATTTTTAAGATTTAAATTTTATAAATATATAATGAAATATATTGAAGTATTTCATATATAACATTTAGAAACAAAGTTATTTAGAAAAGAGTCATTTATTTTGAGACAAATTTTCTAAAAGATAGACAATTATTTTGAGAAAAGGGACGACCATTTTAACAAATTACACTTTGTATTAGCTCTCTAAATACTACTCCCTCATTTTCAAAATAGATGTCATTATAAGAGTTAATTTGTGTTTTAAAATACTTGACGTTTTACTATTACAAAAAAATATGTAATTCTGTTTACCAATCGTACCGTCATTATTAATTGTGAATTGTCTCTTGTATAAGCATTTAATTGTCTAGGTAATTAGATTTTTTATTTTTTATTTACAATGTCTACGCCAGGAAGCGAGGAGAGGGTATACAAATCTTTTTTTTTTTTTTTAAACCAAGAAAGCCATTTTATTAACAACAACAAATGTTTAGAAGTCGACTATCCACAAACGTTGGAAGTACGACACAAACAGTGGGGCTCGCAAATTACAAACGATGCCCTATAAATTACATCTGCCAACAAATTGGCTTTTTGACCTGTTAGAGCAATAACAAGACTTGATAAGAAAAGCGAGCGATCACAAGAACACAGATATACGTGGTTCACCAACTTGGCTACGTCCACGGGGAGGGGAGAGAATATTATTATCAATCTGGAGAAACGATTACAAGATCTCACTATTACTGCTACACGAATTTTGATCACAAAATTCTTAACTGTGTAACTGTAGAATTACAGACCTATTCTGAGCACTCTAATAATTTATCTGAGACAAAATCACTAACTTTGATCTAGACTAATGGCCTCTATTTATACCGGTGAAGTCTATCTCAAAGTATACAAGGAACTTGAAATTCTAGTACGAAACTGACTTGAAAACCTTCCCTTTTACGTAACTGCTGAAATCTGCACGAAATAGGAATCTGGAGACCTTGGTCCGGTCGGGTACTCACCTTGGTCCGGTCGGATCTTTTGCCATGGTCCGGCCGGGTCCTTCTTATGGTGCGCCTGGACCTACTCCTTCCTAAAGCCCAGAATTTCCGACGTGCTTTGTCCTGCCCGGGTGTTGAGCCTGGTGCGCCCAGACCAATGAGGTCCGCCCGGGTCTTCTACTCTGGTCCTCCCGGACCTTTAGAGATGCACTGCCAAGGAATTGTGAAATCTTTCTATTGCTTAATCCTTTAACTTAGCGTCCCAAATTCAAAGGCATTAACCCAACAATCTCCACCTTGACTTTGAATCTCCATGACAACAAACCTTTTCTCCCCCTCGCCTCTTCTGCTATCTAATAGCTGCGAACATTCAGCAAGTCCAAACAATGTTGGAACTTGCTTCCCATCACGGGTTCGTGAACATATCTGCAGGGTTGTCCGCCGTCCCTACCTTCTTCACCTTTACCCCGTTTCTCATCCCTTAGGAAGTGATATCTGACATCAATGTGCTTGGTTCTCTCATGATGAACTTGATCCTTGGCCAAACAAATCGCGCTCAAACTATCGCAATAAATAATAGCCTGATCCTGATGTATCCCAAGATCGCTGATCAATCCCTTCAACCATATTCCTTCCTTAGCGGACTCTGTCAATGCCATGTATTCTGCTTCTGTTGTAGGCAACGTCACCATAGCCTGCAAAGTAGCCTTCCAACTGACCCACCAAGTGTGAACACATATCCGGTCATCGATCTTCTTGTATCAACATCACCTGAATAGTCCGAATCTGAGAACCCTTCTACTGCACATTCTGCTCCACCTCCATAGATGAGACCGACGTCACTGGTACCTCGAAGGTACCTAAAGATCCGTTTCACAGCCTGCCAGTGTTCCTTACCTGGATTACCCATGAACCGACTAACAACACTAACTGCCTGTGCAAGATCCGGCCTAGTGCACACCATAGCATACATCAAACTACCAACTTCACTAGCATAGGGTACTCGAGCCATATAATCTTTCTCCTCAACTGATTTGGGCTCAAACGCAACTGACGACTGTGCATTCGCTGCACTCGGAGTATCTATAGCTTTAGCTGTCGACGTACCAAACCTTTCTAAAACTTTCTTGATGTAACTTTTCTGGGATAAGAACAATTTTCGCTTGGCTCTGTCTCTATAGATCTCTATACCCAGAATTTTCTTTGCGTTACCCAAATCCTTCATCTCAAACTCTACGGCCAGTAAACCTTTCAGTTTCTAAATCTCTAACTTCTTGACTGCTGCTATCAACATATCATCAACATAAAGCACCAAATAGATGTACGACCCATTTACCAACTTGTTATGATACACACAACAATCATATGGGCTCCTCATGTATCCGATCTCTGTCATATAGCTGTCAAACTTCTTGTACCACTGCCTCGGCGATTGCTTAAGTTCATACAAGGACTTCTTCAACCTACAAACTTGATCTTCTTTCCCAGGAACTTGAAATCCTTTCGGCTATGTCATGTATATCTCTTCTTCCAACTCTCCATGCAAGAAAGCTGTCTTGACGTCCAGTTGCTCAAGCTCCAAATCTCTCTGTGCCACTATCGCTAGCAACACTCTGATCGAAGTGTATCTGACCACTGGTGAGAAGATCTCATTATAGTCCACCCCTTCTCTCTGCATGAAACCCCTTGCAACAACGCGAGCTTTATACTTGACCCCTTCTGCCGGTGACATTCATTCCTTCTTCTTGAAGATCCACTTGCAAGTCACAATCTTCCTTCCTTCTGGCCTTGTAGTCAATACCCAAGTCTGATTCTTGTGAAGAGACTCCATCTCATCACCCATAGCCGCATACCATTGAGTTGACTCTGAACATGTAACTGATTCCTTGAAAGTAGAAGGCTCCGTGAGATCGGGCTCTACTTCCTCAGCAACCTGCAGTGCATAAGACACCATGTCTTCAAATCCATACCTATCAGGAGGCTTCCCGAAATTAGCTCTTCTAGACCTTCCTTGTGCTAACCCATGTTCTTCGGGAACTGAACTTGAACTTTCTGGCGCTTCAGTCTCTGTCTCTGTTGGTGGATCCTGATCAACATCTGATTATGGTACAACTAACTCTTCAATATCTTATTGCTCCACATGTTTATCAACACCACCAACACTTGAAACAATCGTAGATCTCATAATAGGGTTAATAACAGAATTCTCATCAAACACGACGTTCCTACTGATAATCACCCTATTTTCTGATGGAGACCAGATGCGGTATCCTTTGACACCATCTCCATAACCCATGAATACTCCCTTTCTAGCTCTAGGTTCTAACTTCCCATCATCCACATGATAATAAGCAGTACACCCAAAAGCTCTTAGAATAGAATAATCAACAGGTTTACCGGTCCATACCTCATGGGGAACTTTGAGACCAATACCGGTATGAGGTCCACGATTAATCAAGTAACATGCTGTACTAACCGCCTCTGCCCAGAAACGTTTAGACAACCCTGCATTAGAGAACATGAACCTAGCTCTCTCAAGCAATGTCCGATTCATCCGTTCTGCTACACCATTCTGCTGTGGCGTGCCTCTGATGGTGTTGGTCCCAAAGGGGCAACAAGGGTATGAAAAATGCTAGAGGGGGGGGGGTGAATAGCGTTTTAAAATTCTTTTCAAACCCTTTTGCAAATCAATGGCTTATGCGCACAGTTCTCAAATAAGCTAAGTGTAGCGCGCAGAGAGAGTGTGAAATGCACAGCGGAAGTTTAAGCAGCACCTGCGCAGGAAATAGCTGCGCAGAGATAAAAACGCACGCGCTAAGTTTTGGCTTAAAGAGTTGGATAAAATGTTCTAAGGCAATAAGCAATAACAAGCACAGCAGCAAAGTATAGCAATCTGAAAGATCAAACAAAGCAGTAATTCATAAATGATTAAGCAGGAAGTAAATAGCGAGAATAATGAACAAGCTATTTGGAGAGGTTCGATCAATGAAAGATCTACGTCCTCTACCAAGATGGTTAGTCTTGGATTTTCTAATGGAGATCTTATTATATGAGAGAGTTACAAGATACAACAATGTAGAACAAACTAACTCAAAGATCTATAATCTATGAAGAGCAAATCCTAGACTAAACCGGTGTATCTCTAGAAGTATGATCGAAATAATCAAAGCTTCAAGAGGTGTGTGTGTGTTCAGAAATTCTGGGCTCTATGAATCTATGAGATGAAGAGCACGAAGAATTCTGGTGATATAAGGCTTATAGGATCTGGGCTTGGTTGAGTATGAAGGTATGAAGGTTGATCTTGAGAATTCTGGAAATGAGCAAGCAATCTTCAAATCTTCAAAGTTTCTCTTGGAAGCAAAAACTCAAGCAACTTGGAAATGAAGATGAGCAGGCTATTTATAGCAGAGAGCTTAAAACTAGCCGTTGGAGCTCTGAGCAAGGACGATGAGCTGGCACGATATGATTGGTGCGCAGGTGTCCTTTATAGCCGTTGGGGCTCTGATCAAAGTTGATGACCTGGCACAATATGATTGGTGCGCAGGTGTTTTAGAGCCGTTGGAGACTGAGCATGAAGACCAAATTCAAAAGCTTCTTCTAGAAGGTTGACAGCTGTCTTCATTTGAAATATTTCTCTTGAGCGCGTCTCCACCGTTGGATCTGCTAAGTGTGCTTGCTTTGTCGTTTCTGCACACCTCAGCACTTTAATAAGCGTGCATCTTCTAAGCGCTTTCCATGTTATGTAATCTGAATGTATCGAAAACTGAGCAAGGATGCATGCTGCGCAGAGGAGACCTGCGCAGTGATGTCCTGCGCAGAGACCACAGTCTTGCTTAGATCTTCATTCCTTTTCGCTCCAAGCTTCAAGAATATGAGGTTGTTGAAAGATAAGCATAAGGACCAAGTTAATCTGCTCTGCTCATAGAAGCCATGCATATAGAGAATGAGCAAGTGATGCTATGCGCGCAGAGAATAAGCAGGTGATGCTATGCGCGTGGAGAATAAGCAGGTAATGCTATGCGCGCGGAGAATGAGCAGGTAATGCTATGCGCGCGAAAAGTGCTGCACATGAAATGTCCCGCGCATTATACTTGGTCTTCAGCAAATGAACCTTCATTTCTAAGCAAGCCCTAACCGTTAAGCCTATTTTATAAAATTGGACTTAGCTAAAAATGGAAGTTATAAAACTTCTTACATAGGATCCTAAAGTCCATAAAATACTTAGGTGATGGTATCAATCAATTCTAACATAATTGGGAGGGTTAAGAAATAAGCATATCCAACAATCTCCCCCTAAATGATTGATGCCATTACCTACTATAACAAAGGCAATTCATTGTACTTGATAATAACATGACCATAAAAATGTGAATGGTAAATCATGCCTCAAGTCAATGCACACACTATCCAATGTTATAGATTTCTAGTCTAACTAAAAGATATAACTTACAATATGGAAAATACAGAAATATCATTCAGTGCATACAGATAATATGAGTTTAGGATTGGTATGCGTTTAAACTGAATGTTTAAAACATCATGCACAGAAAATATGAGCAGTTAAGTATATGCGCATGAAGTTTGAAATAATGCGTTCATTGTTCCACAAACAAACAGTTTGAATTGAACAAGGTTTTGGGAAAAGCAATGATGCATTATAAGTTTAGAGTTCACCTTTGAGAGAGCTTTGCACACTTCATCTTGTAGCTTCCCAAATTGCTTTGCGCAGAGTTTCAATATTTGAAGCGGGAGCATCAAATCGGAATTTTTTGCCTTTGATAGATTACTCTCCCCCTTAATCTCTCCCCCTTAATGCCTTTGTTCTCTCCCTATTTGCCTTTGTTAGATATATTTGCCTTTGTTAGATAACTCTCCCCCTTAATGGCACAATCAATGCCTTATAGCATACTGGCCTGCGCATCGAGCCTAGCATCCTGCGCATCCAGTTGCTCTTGAATCTTTGCCTGCACAGTGACCACTTGAGGGATCTAAAGGAGCAGACATCGGAAGAATGATATACTGAGGTCCACGGGGTATGCGCATGAGGTTCATGCGCAACAATATAATGTGCAGAGTTTCTTTGAAAACTCATAAATATTTTGCCTTGTGCGCAATATCTTGTGCGCTTCATATGCGCAGGCGCATGAGGCATTTCCTATCTTAGAGAATTATCAAGTAAACACAAGATCATTAGTATTGACAAATCATATGGACAATTAGCTAAGTTCAAGCATACCCATTTCTCCTCTCAAGAATACAAATCTCTTTGCGTCGAGAGGCTTTGTAAGAATATCAGCAATTTGATTATATGTGCCCACGTGCTCTAAATGAATGTTTCCTTTTTCCACGTGGTCCTTGAGAAAGTGATATTTGATGTCGATGTGCTTTGTCTTTGAATGCATGACAGGATTGTTGGAGACAGCTATGGTGGACATATTATCGCAGAATATTGGGCAGTTAGCTTCATGAATTCCATAGTCCACCAATTGTTGTTTCATCCATAGGATTTGGCAACAGCAGCTCCCAGCAGCAATGTATTCAGCTTCTGTAGTGGAGATGGACACAGCAGCTTGCTTCTTGCTTGCCCATGCAACAAGTCGATTTCCAAGGAAATGACAAGTTCCACTTGTGCTCTTCCTGTCAATTGTGCATGCTGCGTAATCTGCATCTGAATAACCTAGCAAATCGAAATTCGAATCTTTGGTGTACCAAAGTCCAAGGTTAATAGTTCTAGAGAGATAACGAATAATGCGTTTAACATCAGTTAAGTGCGCTTCTCTAGGGTCCGCTTGATAGCGCGCACAGACACAAACACTAAACATAATATCTGGCCTACTTGCAGTAAGATAAAGGAGAGAGCCAATCATACCTCGATATAAAGTTTGATCAACTTTCTTACCTTTCAAGTCTTTGTCAAGTTTGTTGCCCGTGGCCATTGGAGTGTCGTATGCTTTAGCATTCTCAAGTCCAAAATTCTTGATTAGGTCTCTTGTGTACTTGGCTTGATTTATGAAGATGTCATCATTCAATTGCTTGATTTGAAGCCCGAGGAAGAATGTGAGTTCTCCCATCATGCTCATCTCAAACTTGCTTTTCATGAGCTTCTCAAAGCGCTTACAAAGTAACTCATTACTAGAACCAAATATAATATCATCGACATAAATTTGAACAAGTAAAGAGTGATCATTATACTTAGCAATAAAAAGAGTTGTATCGATTTTACCGCGCTTGAAGCCTTTCTCTAGTAGGAATTTTGATAGCGTATCGTACCATGCTCTTGGAGCTTGCTTAAGTCCATACAAAGCTTTTTGAAGCTTGAAGACGTGATTCGGAAATCTGCTATCTTCAAATCCAGGTGGTTGAGCAACGTAGACCGTCTCTTGGAGTTCACCGTTGAGAAATGCGCTCTTCACATCCATTTGATAAAGCTTGAATTTCTTGTGAGAGGCATAAGCTAAAAAAATTCTTATAGCTTCAAGTCTTGCTACAGGCGCAAATGTTTCATCGTAGTCGATTCCTTCCTCTTGCCTATAGCCTTGCGCAACCAACCTTGCTTTGTTTCTTGTGATGCTTCCATTCTCATCCATCTTGTTTCTGAATACCCATTTTGTACCAATAACTCCTTGGTCATTAGGTCTGGGTACTAAGGTCCAAACCTTGCAGCGCTCAAATTGGTTAAGCTCTTCTTGCATAGCAGTAACCCAGCTTGAATCTTGGAGAGCTTCGTCAATCTTCTTTGGTTCGATTTGAGAGATAAAGGAGTGATATTCATCATCAAAGTTTGATGTTCTCCTAGTACGAACCCCTACATTGAGATCACCAATGATGTTTGAAGTTGGATGATCTCTAACTTTACGAACCTCGGGAGGTAAGTTAGGTTGAGTGGTAGGAATACGAAGATCTTCAATGGGTACTTCATTTGTTCCAGCATCAAGGTCATCAAAAGTGATTTGCTAAAGAACGTTATGCGCAGGAGGAGGTGTTTGCGCATCAGGAGTCGTCACTTCTGGCGCAGCATCTGGTGTTTGCGCATGAGATGGACTTGCTTGATTCTGATTTTGATAATCATTTTGCGCAGGTGCAGTTTGAGGCTGCGTACCTGTCTCATCATTCTCAACAGAATCATCAGAATCATTTGGAGCCAAATGTGGCTCAAGGAGAGAATGCTCATCAAAAGTAACATGTACAGATTCTACAATTACTAGAGTAGTTCTATTAAAAACACGAAAAGCTTTAGAATATTTGGCATACCCAACGAAAATACCTTCATCTGCTTTGGCGTCGAATTTACCTCTGTGATCTTTGCCGTTGTAGAGGATATAGCATTTGCAGCCAAAAATCTTGAAGAAAGCAATGTTGGGCGCTCTTCCTCTCCATAGCTCATATAGAGTTTTGTTGTAGGCTTTGTTGATGAGGGAACTATTCTGAGTAAAGCAAGCAGTGTTGACAGCTTCACCCCAGAAATACTTTGGAAGCTTAGCTTTTACTATCATTGTTTTTCCTGTTATGTGTATATAAATTGTTTATGTGCCTAGCATGATATGAATATTGGAATATATGATGCTTATGTGTTTTGTGATTTTATGTGGTTTATTGTTTTGCAACTTTAATCGCACAACTCAATCGCAATAAATAAATTATGGTGGATTCAGAATTGTTGATTATTAATTTTTGATTGGATCAAAGTTTTAATAATCGGGGAAAAACGATTTTGAGACAAAATTTTCGAACTTGAAAATTCTGCACCTTCTGATGGCCATGGGCGACCGCACAGAACTGGGCGGCCGCACAATTTTTGGGCGACCGCACAGATATTTTGGGCGGCCGCACAAAGGGATCAGAAGGTCTGATTTTGGTCAAAAAACAGAATCTGGAATTTTTCGAAAAAAAATTCAACAAAACCAGTAACAGAACCAGTCCAGACTTGCTGATCTGGAATGGGTTTTGGGTAGTTGGTTTGTGTGTGGATTTTGGGGTTTGATTTTCCTATTTGTTTTAGTCTTGTGATTCTAAGATTGGTTCAAGATTTGGATGGCTAATCTGCGTTCATCGAGATTGTGTTTCCCAAACTTGATCGCAATCAAAGTTTCAAAGATAAAACGAAGTTAGAATTATGAAGAGTTCATAATTGCTAAAATTGAGAAACAAAGTTCTTGATTAAATGATTGGAGATCCATGTGGAATTGTGAATGCAATTGGCCTACGTTCATCGAGACCATCTATTGCTTAGTTTCGGCCACATGGACTACTTTCTTGGTTTCTTGAATTAGTGCGGGATTGTGGTTGCCTAATGGCTTAGTTCGACCGCACTTCTTGTTGTCTTGATTTGGAGATAATAACCAAAGTTGAAATAGCCTCATCCTCATAATTATAGAGAAACTAATGACACATAAATATCATGCTTAAATTAATAGAGAAACTAAGTCTTTTATTGCCATGCCATGATTAAAACACTTTTTAGTACATGAGTGATTTTAATGTAGATTCGCCCTAGCGAGATGCATTAAATTTGTTTATGTATGAGCAAGATAGATAGTGTGGGCACGCCCTAGCGGGACACATTAACTGTGCGTTTAAAATGGTTAGACTTAATTGGGCGTCAAAACAGTTTTAGGCCTAGGCAAAGATGAGGTTTAACATGCTTTTTGAAATTTGATTTCTTAAAGAATCTCATAAAAGGAACTAAGAGTCATATGAGATATGATTGACAAGAGTTGTCTACCTAATTAATTTGATTTTGTGTAATCCGCCTTAGCGGACTTGAAATTAAATTAAAGTTGGATCTTAACCCATTTAAATTATATTATACATTGGATGTATAAGAAGGTTATATAATTTAATGGGAGTATTTTCATTTGAAAAATACATTATTTATTTCTTTAATGAAAAAAAATTGGTACTTATTAAATTTTGGAAATTTTGCATATCTGTAGATAATGACTAATAACACTCAATCAATGTCGTTGCGATCTATCCTTGAGAAGGATAAGCTCGAAGAGAATGGTACCAACTTTATGGATTGGATCCGTAGCATAAGAATTGTTCTTAGGCAAGAAGATAAGTTGTACATTCTCGATGGGCCTCTCCCCGCTGAACCACCGCCTACTGCCCCTAGGGTAGAAAGGGACAATTACAAGAAACATCGTAATGATTCTAGAGATGTAAGTTGTCTCATGCTTGCTGCTATGTGTTTAAAACTCCAACAAAGTTTGGAGCATTTGGAAGCCTATGAGATAGGCGTGGAGTTGAGAACCATGTTTCAAGAGCAAGCTAGGCAAGAGCGGTACAAGACCATTGTTGCATTCACTACTAGTAAAATGAATGAAGGGCAACAAGTGAGTCCTCACTTTCTTAAAATGAAAGGTTATGTAGAGCACCTTGAGAAACTTGGCTATCCAATCCCATTGGAGCTAGCCACGGATCTCATTCTTAATTCATTGCCTAAAAGTTATAATCAGTTTGTAATGAATTATAACATGCATGGAATGGATAAGAATCTCTCTGAGTTGCATGGGATGCTCAAAACTGCAGAGATGAAAATTGTGGAGAAAGGTTCTCCCGTGCTCTTGGTTCATGATGGGAAGAAGGCTAATGCCAAAGGAAAGGGTAAGAAAGTTATCAAACCCAAAATAAGCAAGGCAAAGGTTGCCAAGGCTTCTGAGGCAAAACCCGATTCACAAAAGGATGCAATCTGTTTCCATTGTCAAGAAATTGGTCATTGGAAACGTAATTGCAAGGCTTTCTTGGAAGAGCAAAAGAAGAAGAAGAGCAGCAAGGCTGCGTCGACTTCAGGTATCTATATGATATATATTCTCCTTTCTATCACTGATTCTTGGGTATTGGATACCGGATGTGGTTCTCACATTTGTCTAAATGTGCAGGGACTAAAGAATAGGAGACTGCTTAAAGAAGGTGAAGTAGATCTACGTGTGGGGAATGGAGCAAGAGTTGCTGCATTAGCCGTAGGGACTTATGATGTCACTTTACCTTCCGGATTAATTCTTGTTTTGAACAATTGTTATTATGTTCCGGATTTAAGCAGAAATATTATTTCAATTTCTTGTTTGGATAATGAAGGTTTAAAGTTTCTTATTGAGAATAAGAAATTTTCTATTTATTTAAATGATGTGCTTTATGGTATTGCTAATTCATTTAATGGCCTTTATATCTTGGATGTCAAGAATGAAAATAATGTCTATCATGTAAATAAGAAATCTAAACCTAATGATGTAAATCAGACTTATTTGTGGCATTGCCGTCTCGGTCATATTAATGAGAAGCGTATCTCAAAGCTCCATGGGGACGGACTTTTAGGTTTATGTGACCTCGAGTCATATGATACCTGTGAGTCGTGTATTCTTGGAAAAATGACTAAGACACATTTTACCAAGCTAGGTGAAAGGGCAAGTGACTTAGTCGTGTATTCGAGGATTTCAATACTTCATAACCTTCACTGATGATTATAGTAGATTTGGGTATGTTTACCTAATGAAACATAAGAGTGAAGCATTTGAGATATTTAGAATATTTCAAAATGAAGTAGAAAAACAACTTGGCAAAAGTATCAAGGCACTTCGATCAGATCGTGGTGGAGAATACTTGAGTCAAGAATTTGATGATCATCTAAAGAATTGTGGAATAGTTTCACAATTGACTCCACCCGGAACACCACAATGGAATGGTGTGTCTGAGAGGAGAAATCGGACTTTGTTAGACATTGTTCGATCAATGATGAGTCAAGTTGATCTTCCAAGATCCTTTTGGGGTTACGCCCTAGAAACCGCTGCTTTCACACTAAATCAAGTTCCAACTAAATCGGTTCCAAATACTCCATATGAGATGTGGAGTGGAAAGAAACCTAGTTTGTCTTTCATGAGGATTTGGGGTTGCGAAGTTTATGTCAAGAGACTTATCTCCGACAAACTAGCACACAAATCTGATAAATGTATTTTCGTGGGATATCCTAAGGAAACTAAAGGATATTACTTTTACAACCGAAAGGACAACAAAGTGTTTGTTGCCCGAACTGGTGTCTTTCTAGAGGAACAGTTTCTCTCTAAAGAAATCAGTGGGAGTAAAATAGATCTTGAAGAAATTCGAGACCCAGAAAGTAACATTGAACCAATAGTGGAACGGGAACAAAAACCACAAGGAGTTGTGGAACCTGTTCAAGATACACAAGTAACTCGCAAATCTAGTAGGGTACGATCCGAGCCCGAGAGATATGGATTTCTCGTAACGGATAGTAATGAGGTAGAAATCATTGAGAATGATGAACCGTCAACCTACCAAGAGGCGATGTCTTCTCCTGATTCGGATAAGTGGCTTGGAGCCATGGAATCCGAATTACAATCCATGCAAGACAATCAAGTTTGGAATTTGATTGATGCGCCCGAAGGTGTAAAAACCATAGGATGCAAATGGGTCTTCAAGAAGAAGACTGACATGGATGGGAAGGTGCATACTTACAAAGCTAGGCCTGTAGCGAAGGGTTATAGGCAAGTTCATGGTATTGACTATGATGAGACTTTTTCACCCGTAGCAATGATCAAGTCTATAAGAATTTTGCTTGCCATTGCCGCATATCGTGACTATGAAATATGGCAAATGGACGTCAAAACCGCTTTCCTAAATGGAAAACTCCAAGAGGATGTGTATATGACACAACCAGAAGGTTTTGAACAAGATTCTAAGGTATGCAAGTTGCAGAGATCCATCTATGGATTGAAGCAAGCTTCTAGGAGTTGGAATCTCCGTTTTGATGAATCGGTCAAAGAGTTTGGTTTCATCAAGAACGAAGATGAGCCTTGTGTATACAAGAAGATTAGTGGGAGCATAGTGCTTTTCCTTGTTTTATACGTGGATGACATATTGCTCATTGGAAACGACATTCCTACACTTCAATCTGTGAAGACTTGGTTAGGAAAGTGTTTTGCAATGAAAGATATGGGTGAAGCCGCATATATTCTTGGCATTAAGATCTATAGAGATAGATCAAGGAGGCTACTTGGTTTAAGCCAAAGTACATACATTGACAAGGTCATTAGAAGATTCTGTATGGAAAATTCTAAGAGAGGCACCTTGCCCGTGTTACATGGAGTTTCTCTAAGCAAGACTCAATGTCCTAAGACAAACGATGAGCGTGAGAAAATGAATGATGTTCCATATGCTTCGGCAATTGGGTCCATCATGTATTCCATGATTTGTACTAGGCCGGATGTATCTTATGCCTTGAGCATGACAAGTAGATACCAATCCGACCCTGGCGAAAATCACTGGATAGCTGTAAAAGCGATTCTTAAGTACTTGAGAAGAACTAAAGACTCGTTTTTGGTCTTTGGAGGAATGGAAGATGATCTCGTTGTAAATGCTTACACGGATGCAAGCTTCCAAACCGACAAAGATGATAGCCGATCGCAATCGGGTTTTGTGTTTATGTTAAATGGTGGAGCTGTAAGCTGGAAGAGTTCCAAGCAAAGTACAACCGCTGATTCTACAACAGAAGCTGAGTATATTGCTGCATCGGATGCTGCAAAGGAAGCTGTTTGGATTAAGAAGTTCATAACTGAACTTGAAGTGGTTCCTAGTATTGCTAATCCAATAGACCTTTATTGCGACAATAATGGTGCTATTGCTCAAGCAAAGGAACCAAGAGCACATCAGAAATCCAAACACATACTTAGGCGTTTTCATATCATTCGAGAGATCGTTGATAGGGGAGACGTAAATATATGCAGAGTACCTACTGATGACAATGTTGCGGACCCGCTAACAAAGGGACTTCCACAAGCTAAACATGATGGTCATGTTAGGTCCATGGGTATTAGATACATGGGAGATTGGGCCTAGGGCAAGTGGGAGATTGTTGGTAGTGGTGCCCTAGGCACGTTTAATAAACGTTGTAATTGTTATCATTTATTTCATATCAATAAAGAGATGGTTTTGATTATTATTGTTCATGTTTACTTATAATAATCTCCGTCCCTAGTACTTGTTAAGCACTAGTATAAAGGCTAAATGATTATGCGATGATCATGTTAGATTTATGGGTATTTGTTTGGAACAAGGTACTGGACATGACCCGCTGTATGAGATTTATGTCATGGTCTATGTCGAACATATATCTCATATTAGTTATGTCATTTGAATCCTTAGACATGAAGTTATTATAGTCTTCCACTTGATGAACATTATGTTTGACATATTCAAACGCTACCTTTAACCGGAAGTTATAAAGGGTATGATTGGCATAATCGGATTCACGTAGGGAAGAATAATAAGCTAAATGGATTTGTCCCTCTTCGGAGAGATGTCAAGCTTGGGCCTCTCATAAGAATGGTGTTGATGAAATGTTCGGCCGGACTCAAATGAATTGATTGGATCAATGGCATTTGGATTATCAACATATTCGGAATCGAGAAAGTATTGAACAAAACAAGTTGACTGTTTGACCATGACTTGTGTTCAATGACGTCGAGGACAAAGGGATTATGACATATTCTAAAGGAATGCGAACTTGTATCTAGTTATACTATTTGGGTAGGTATGACGGTTTGCTAGAACCTAATCATATCTTATGGTTTCATGTTTGAACCCATTGCCAACTTAGTATAATCCTAGAGGGTCACACACAATAGAACGAATCTTTAAAAGGACTAAATTGGAATTTTGGAAATTCTGGACATTCTGGGGAAGTGGGCGACCGCACAGTGTCGACTGGGCGGCCGCACACTTAGCTCAGATTTGTACCAGTTTGTTTCAGATAAATGTGCGACCGCACAGTGTATTCTGGGCGGACGCACAGTACTGTCGGCTGGCACTTTCCTAATTCGATTTGGAATGTCTTTTGACACAAGATTCCTATTTGGAATAGGTCTTGCTTGTGTATAAAAGGATGAGTTCGGCCAGAACTTCAGTGATAGCCTTTTGTGAGTCTCCAAAGAGTTTGAGAGAGGTTTTACTTTGTTCTAAGACATCCTTGGTCAAAGAACAAAATAATAAACAAGAGAGAAAATTCCATATAGTTCAAATTCATTGTGAAAACGTGTTTCACAATTTGGTCTAGCAACCAAGATCAAAGAAGTTCCTTTGATATTCGTTCGAAGTGTGGATACCGCTAGAGGGTGAAAATCATCATCTTCAAAGTTCGTGTTCAAGCTTTGTGATCGTGATCAAGTCTTCAAATCTCCACCAAAGACCAAGAGAAAATTTAATAGACATCAAGGGTTAGTTTTATCCTATATTCATGTTATTGTATTTGATTTAATCATATGAACGGATCTATGGGCTTTGGGTTTCAAAAATTTTAAATGCTAAATTCCGCTGCGCATGTTACTACGAAACCCAACATTTCCAGCCTCAATCAACGTGCGATTCTTTCTTTCCACAACGCCATTTTGTTGAGGAACTCCAGCAGCAGAGAAATTGTGATCAATTCCATGGTCATCGCAGTATTGAGCAACACCGTTATTTTTTAATTCAGTTCCATTGTTTGATCTAACGCTCACGATGTCATCTTCTTTTTTAGTTTGGAGCTTTCGAAATAGCGCAGTCAAGATATCATAGCAGTCATCTTTGGATATCATCATTTCGACCCATGTGTATCTTGAGTAGTCATCCACCACAACTAAAGTATATTTGTTTCCTCCAATGCTTGCGGTGGTGACTGGTCCAAATAGGTCCATGTGAAGCAGTTGTAAACATTTGGAAGTTGAGGAGGCAATCTTGCTGGAGAAAGACTGCTTAGGTTGTTTACCGAGCTGGCATGCTGCGCATTTTCTGTCATGATGGTCAGCTACTTTAGGAAGTCCTTTGACAAGATTTTCCCTTCCTAGCTTAGCCAAATACTTGAAGTTCAAATGACTTAAGCGCTTATGCCATAGCCAGCTGCTTTCACTTACATTCTTTGCTACAAAACAGAGATTAGTGATAGAATCTATAACAGTAAGATCAATAATGTAAACATTAGTCTTACGAGTCCCTGTGAGCAAAGTTAGTCCGGATATGCCATCTTTGATATAGCAGTGCGTTGCAGTGAAGTGACATTCCAAACCTTTATCGCAGAATTGTGATATGGAGAGCAGGTTGTGCTTGAGACCTTCTACGAGCGCAACTTTCTCAATGCACACTTTATCTTTTCTGATTCTTCCATATCCAACTATGTGCCCTTTGTTGTTGTCTCCAAAAGTTACAGAGGGACCTCTTCCTTCATGCACATCTTCAAGAGCGGTAGCATCTCCAGTCATGTGTCTAGAACATCCACTGTCGAGGTACCACATATGCGCTTTAGCTTGTGAAGAGTGCGCAGTGAAGCAGGAGACCTGAAAAATAGACATTACAAAAACGCAGGTCCCCTTTATTCTTGGGTCCTAGAGTTAGCAACTTTTGACAACCCACTCCTGTCTGACCTTAGGATTTTTACGTCCCTTGGCATTAGGAGCAAATCGCAAAAGGCATTCTGCAGCCTTGTGACCTAAACCATCACACACAACACAATAATGAAAGCCACTTATAGATTGGGTTTTTACAAACTCTTTACTTTTCTTTGGCTTAGCATTCTGAACTGGAGCAGTTGAACTAGCCTTGATAAATATCATTTTCTGAGGTTTGGGTGCGCTTTTCTTAAGAATGTGCATCTGGCGTTGGGGCGCATGGCTTTCATGCGCATAACCCTTTTGCGCAGATTTGACATTCGAAGTTGAAGCGCAGCCATAGTCAGAATATGAGAAATCATGCGCAGGTTCAACTTTAGCCTTACCCTTGGCTTTTCCAGTTTGCTTCTTTGGCTAGACATAATGAAAATTTTGTCTCTGGACTTTATCCTATCCTTTACCCATTGAAGCAGAATTCTTTGCTTTAGGAATTTCAACAGTTTGCTGGGGTGTAAATTCCTTTTCATTTTCAGAGCAAACTGCGCATTTAAAGTTATCACTAGTTGAGAACCCCAAGCCTTCCTTGTCTCTACTGGCTTTTTGGGATTCTAGAATTTGGTCCATAGTGACACGGGATTTGGTCCACTCATCAGTGATCTTTGTGAGATCAGCTACTTGAGCAGCCAATTCTTCGTTTCTTACTTTAAATAGCGCATTTTGATCTGTAAGAAAACGGTTCTTTTCAGTAAGAGGAGTCATGCTCTTAATCTGCTCCTTAAGGAGGGTGATCTCAGATCTTAAAAGAGTTTTCTCCATCTTAAGCTGTGAAATTTCTCCAATTGATAAGTCCACTGCTTCTTTCATAGAATTAAATTTCTTGATTACCTTTTCAGCTTGTTGAAAAATAGACTCGCGCTCAGCAGCAGAGTCATCCTTTTCTATTACAATTTCAGCAGGAATTTCAAGAGATTATTTGCGTGTTGGCGCAGCTCCAGATTATTTGCGGAGTTTGAATCTTTCAAGAAACTAGATGGTGAACCTCTAAGAAGTGCCTACGACAGATTCTGCGAGGTAAGTAATTTATGTGCTTCATTAGGTAAAGTGTATACTATGAAAGATCTTAATATTCGTTTTCTAAGTTCTTTAGGAAATGAGTATCATACTAAGGTCACTGCTGTTAGAGAAGTTAGAGACTTAAACAAGACCTCTATTCAGAATCTTGTGTCTAGTCTGTTCTTGTATGAGAGAGAACTGCAAAAACTTAACGTTCTCGACAAAAATTTCAAAAACTTGTCTCTATCAGCTCAATCTTAGGTATCCTTTCCTTCAACCGAATTCCCTCTTATAGATCCTCATCAAGCACCCTGCTGTTCAAAAACCTCAGAAACACCTTCAGAACAAACAATGGAAGAAGACGAGTCTGCCGCCTTCGCCAGAAACTACAAGAGGTTCAAAGACTTCAAAAAGATGCAAAAAGGAAGTCACCAGCAACAAAAATCTTTTACACCACCATTTCAAAAATCAGCAAGCTACAACAAACCAAGTACCAGTGCTACCGATGGCAAAAACAGTAAAGGTGATCTTGTCTGCTTCAACTGCAGAAAACCTGGTCACTTTGCCTCAAAATGTCCTCAGCCAAAGTATGAATACGTGAGGAAATCAGTAAATAAGAGATATCCAAAGTCTCGAAGTTATGTTGCCGATGATAGCACAGAAAAAGCCTTGCCGGTCTGGTGTGAAACTGATTCAGACGGTGATGCCGATGAAGATGCGGATGCCGATGTAAGTTTCATGGCATTAGATTCAGATGATGCCGATCTTTCATCCTTGCCGACTCCAATCTACCAAGATCCCTCGCCGCCAAAGACTCCAGTCAAAGAAATACCAACTGGAAGAGCTCAACCATACTTCAAGGAAGTAAGCATCAAAGCAGGAAATCCAATAGGATACAAGGTTCATCAAGTGGGAACTTCACTCTATGGACAGTGTAACTCTTCTCACTTAAATGCTTCTAAAACAAAACCCTTGCCGATGACAAGAAAATTCTCATTCACCGAACATCCCAATATTGCCAAAATCCTTTCGAAACCCATCTCTTCCCTACCGGACTTCTCACTTGAACCCATTTCCTCTACTCCCAAAGATTCAGCCGACCCTCTTCTAGAATTATCTAAGGCTGAGATGGTAGAGACAATGGATGAACTTTTTATTGATTATGAGAAGCTGAGTAGCATTCATAAAGTGATGGCTGCTGATTTCAAAAGAAGAATTTATAACGAGAATAGATCGCTTATGTCTGAACTTTCAGTTCTCAAAGGACACGAGCTTGAGTCTATTTCTTTAAAGAAAGAAAACCTGGATCTCAAATGCCAAGTAGCAGTATGGATAGCTCAGATCGAAGATCTTGTGAAAAGAAACAATCATCTCTCAAGGATTGTTGATTCTTACACAAAATCTAGAGTTGCTGTTGAAACAATCCTACTGACCCAAATGTCATATAAGGACCAATCTGGGTTAGGATTTGATTCCAGCAGCAGTATCTCTACTGAAACTTGTGCGACCGAGAAAAGGGATGAGAAAGTTGAATGTAGTCCTGTTAACTCAGTGTATAAGGATGCTAAGCCAATATACAGTGCTGTGGCAATGAAGTATCCTAAGAACCAGAACAAAAGGAATGATAAGCACAAACAAATATATGTTAAGGTTGCTGATACTGAGTCTGCCGATAACGGTATTCTTGGTGAATACATCAGCAGAGCAAGTGCTGCCGATCTAACCTCCTCTGCTGCCGATGGATAAGTACCTAAAAAGGTAACTGCCAAAGGTAAACAGAATGGAAAGAAAGGCAACACTGGCACCTTTAAACCTACTAAGTTTGTGCCTGCTCAATTCCCTAGTTCTGCCGATGCACTGACTAAACAGAATGATGTTCCACCGACTCCACAGCCTATCAGTCAAGTGAGATGTTCTAATTGTTTTTATTATGGTCACAAGGCTCATGAATGCCTCTTGAAGTACCTATCTAGACCCACTGAGGTTACATCCTCTAGTGGTGACCAGATGTGGTTGCCAAAGAGGAACTAACCCTCGGACCCAAGAATAAGGGGGACCATAAGCATACCGTTTTATTTCAGGAATGCTTCATGGCCTCAACTGGTGCAAGCAAAGATTTGTGGATTCTAGATAGTGGCTGTTCAAGACACATGACAGGATTTGCTGATCTACTTGCCGATATCTCAGAAGCATCAGGTCCCCCAGTGGTTTTCGGTGATAATGCCAAAGGAAAAATCATTGGTATTGGTACCATCAAGAGAGGTGCAGTCACTGTACAGAAGGTCTCTCTAGTGGATGGTCTGAAACACAACCTTCTATCAATATCACAATTCTGTGATAAAGGAATGCAATGTGTATTTACTACTTCCAGTTGCTATGTGAAAGACATTGCTTCCAATGAAACTCTTCTCACTGCCAAACGTAAAGGTAACATTTATGCAGTAGACTTAAGTGCTATTACTGGTGTTGCTAATGTTTGTTTTGTAGCTAAGAACATCAGTGAGAACTCATGGCTATGGCACAAGAGACTCAGTCACTTGAACTTCAAGTATCTATCAAAGCTTGCCGGTTCAAATCTGGTAACCGGTCTGCCTCAAGTGTCTGCTGATCATGCAAAGAAATGCAAGGCCTGTCAGCTTGGAAAACAACATAAGTCATCTTTCCGAAGCAAGCCCTGCATGTCAACTTCTAGGTGCCTCCAAATGCTACATATGGATCTATTTGGCCCCACAACTACAGCAAGTATTGGGGGAAGTAGATATACCTTGGTTGTAGTAGATGATTTCTCTAGATATACTTGGGTGGAAACTTTCAGTCACAAAGATGACACATATATCGTTGCTACCAAGTTATTCAGACTACTACAAACCCAGAAGGAGAGCGATATCATCAGTATGAGATCAGACAACGGTACTGAATTCAAGAACAATGGTATTGCTCAGTACTGTGATGATCATGGCATAGACCACAACTTCTCAGCTGCCTATACACCACAATAAAATGGTGTCGTTGAGAGAAAGAACAGAACTCTCATTGAAGCTGGTAAGACCATGATTGCTGAAGCCAGGCTGCCGAAATACTTTTGGGCTGAAGCCATCAATACCGCCTGCTTCACTCAGAACAGATATCTCATCAACAAATTCCATAACAAGACTCCTTATGAACTCTGGAGAGGCAGAATTCCCAACATTGGATTCTTCAAAATATTCGGCTGCAAATGTTACGTGCTTTACAACGGTAAAGAGCACAGAGGTAAATTCGATGAGAAAGCTGATGAAGGAATCTTTGTTGGATACACTAAACACAGTAAGGCCTTTCGAGTTTTTAATAAGAAACTTTTGAAAATTGTTGAATCTGTTCATGTAACCTTTGATGAATTTGATTTGCTAGAGTCTGACAAGGCTCCAAATAGTACTAATGTGTCTAGTGCTCATGAGACAGGTGAATCCAGTAATACTAACCCTGCAGATCAAGTACCAGCTGCTGATCCAGTCATTTTAGTAGAAGAATCAGCAGATGCTCCGTACTTTCCTTCATCGGCAGAACCAGAACCTGCTGATGAATTTCATAATCCGTTTGCCAATGCAAACTCTGCTGATCATTCTGAAAACAGATCAAGCCCTCAACCAATTTCTGTTATAAGGCCTTTCCCAACAAATTCTCAATCTAATCCACCTCTCACCCAAAATTCTAATTCTCCTACTCCACCTGCTGATCTTGACCTTCCTCTAGAATCTTTACAACAAGAATCAGTAAGACAAGATGTGCCGAGAGATGTTAGACCAGTTCGTGATCATCCATTAGAAAATGTGATTGGTGATGTCTTTGGACCAAGATTGACAAGAAACCTTAGTAGAGCATTCGCCGAGAGTCTCTTCTCATCTGCTATGGTTTCTAATATAGAACCTAAGAAGACTGAAGAAGCTCTTGCTGATCCTGGCTGGGTGGAAGCTATGCAGGAGGAGCTAAATCAGTTTGAAAGATGCAAAGTATGGGAACTTGTGCCAAGACCAACTTCTCAGCAAGTTATTGGTACTAAGTGGGTTTACAGGAACAAATTGGATGAAGCTGGGAAAATCATTAGAAACAAAGCAAGGCTAGTTGCTAAAGGCTACCGACAAGAAGAAGGGATTGACTACGATGAGACATTTGCTCATGTTGCAAGATTGGAAGCTATAAGACTTTTCTTAGCCTATGCTGCCTTCAAAGAATTCAAGCTATATCAAATGGACGTGAAAAGTTCCTTCCTGAATGGAGAACTCCAAGAACTAGTTTATGTTGAACAACCACCAGGTTTTGAGGACTCCAAGAAGCCTGATCATGTCTACCGATTGAAGAAAGCTCTCTATGGCCTAAAGCAAGCTCCAAGAGCATGGTATGAAACCCTATCTAAGTTTTTACTTAGCGATGGCTTAGGCTTCACTCGAGGTAAAATCGATACTACTTTATTTGTTGCCAAGCATAAGGGTCATTCATTGTTTGTTCAAATATATGTCGATGATATTATTTTTGGTTCCACTAATGAATCACTTTGCAAGAGATTTGAGAAGCTAATGCAGAGCAAGTTCGAGATGAGCATGATGGGTGAACTAACATATTTCCTTGGACTTCAAGTCAAGCAATCCAATGAGGGAATATTCATCAGTCAAGCCAAGTACGCAAAAGAATTAATCAAGAAGTTTGGCTTTGAAAATGCTCACTCTCAAAGCACACCTATGGGCACTAACATTCATTTAGATAAGGATGAGTCTGGTAAGAAAGTAGACATGACTGTCTACCGAGGTATGATCGGCTCACTCCTCTATCTTACTGCCAGTAGACCAGATATTATGTTTGCTCTTTGTGTTTGTGCCAGGTTTCAAGCTGACCCTAAGGAATCCCATCTGCAGGCTGTAAAACGTATTATTAAATATCTTTGTGGCACTGCTAACCTTGGATTATGGTATGCTAGAGATTCATCCTTTAATCTAATAGGTTATTCAGATGCAGACTTTGGAGCTTGTAGGGTGACCAGAAAGAGTACAAGTGGGACTTGCCAATTTATTGGTGATAGACTGGTGTCTTGGTCCTGTAAGAAACAAGCATCAATTTCCACTTCCACTACTGAAGTTGAGTACATTGCTGCCGGCAGTTGCTGTTCACAGATCCTTTGGATGAAGCAGCAGCTTGTTGACTATGAAGTTCCATCTCAAATTTGTCCCATTTATTGTGACAACCAATCAGCAATTTCAGTTTCAAACAACCCGGTCATGCACTCCAAAACCAAGCACATAGACATCAAGTATCACTTTCTGAAGGAACATATTGAAAAGGGGAATGTAGTGCTGCTCAAAGTTCATATCGATTACCAAAGAGCAGACATACTGACAAAGCCCTTAGACCAGAAAAGATTTGAATTCCTAAGAGGTAAACTAGGTATGATTGATTTCTATGGTTAAAACTGTGCTAACTCTGCTTATTGTGCTAGTCTTGCCGATCTCATCAGCAAGTGTGAAAATCGTGCCGACCAAATTATATTGCCGACAAAATATTGCTGACAACATCACGCCGATCAACATATCTTGCCGACTAAATTATCTTACCGATTCAAACTATCTTGCCGATATTTAAAAAGTATCAAATCAGCACGTCTCTGCAAAAAGATAAGATTCCTGACACATGACGTGAGCAATCAAATCAAAGGTACATCGGTCACACCATCTCCCTGACACGTGTGTGTACCTTTCTTACCATAAATCGTGTCAAGATGTATTCCATTTAATGCGATACATCAGCAAGGTAACAGGTCATCATCATTTCTCTTTTAATTTTGACTAATTTACCCCTTCTCCCTCTTACTTTTAACTGTTCATTTCTCACCGTTTTGTGTGCGCATTAAATTTTGCGTGCGCACGTTCACCGAAGTTATAGGTACAGTTACTTCTCATTATTCCTTGTCCTCTCATATTCTCTCTCTCCCCCATAACATATATAACGCCTTTCAAAATCACTTTAACGTTTAAACCTTGCTCATTTCTAATCATTCTTGGTTTGATTTGTCTTTGTTTCTAACATTGTGAGTTGTTTGAGTAATCTTGCAGAAAATGTCCGGCGAAAAAGATATCTACGGAGGCTATGTTGACTCCGACTACTTCAACGATGAAGCCGACGGGGTTTTCTTGAAGAATCTCCTTATTGGGTCCCTGCTTGACTCATTCATTACTCCATCTGGAGTTGATTCAGTGTTCTTGGATCTCGTCAAAGAATTCTTCTCAAACTCCTCTGTTGTCCGCTCTCGTGCTGACTCTTCAGTCATCATCTCCATCAACTCCTCTGTTTTGGGCGTGCAAGTCTCTCTTAATCCCTCTTCTATTTCTGAAGTTTTTCCCTCTCTCGGGAATGAAGGGTTGAGTGCTTTAGTTGATGATAATGAATTGGATAGGGCATGGATTATCATGAGAGGAGCTGGTCCAAGACTCAGTGGCACCAGTCATCTGAAGATTCATTATCCTCGCTGATACTATGCTTTGGCTGAGATAGTTGATAGTAGGGATGGCAATTTGTCCGAACCCGATCCGTTCCGAGGGCGATCCGATCCGTAAATTTCGGGTTCAATTTTTATTTTTATTATCCGTTCGGATTTCGGGTCGAATTCGGTAAGATCCTCTTATCCGACCCGATCCGCCCCGAAATAACCGATCCGAATCGATCCGATCTGAGTTAATAGTGCTGGCCTATTTTTTATTATCACCCAATTACTTTCAACATTTACATTTCCCCCCACCTCTATATATTCTAAAATTAGGGCTCAATCTCTCCAAATCCGCCGCTTTCACAAAGACGATGCCCTTCCACTAACCTCGCCGTCCGATCTCGCCGTCCGTCCTCGCCGTCCGACTTCGTCGTTCCAGGTTCTTCTCCGTCTCCGTTCCTCCCCGTTTCCATTCCTCACCGTTCTGTCCACACCCAAGACATATAGGAAATTCAATTTCAGATTGAAGATAGCCAATGGGGTGTTTGACAACTCAATGAATTTCAAATCCGAAGAGCAATTTGATGTCCATGGAATTCATTTTGTTATTCGAATTGGAGTTGCCAAACAGGTCAGAAGGAATTGGGTATTATTCAAATTCAGAGACCTACCTCGGAGTTGTTCGCATAAGGTAGAGTGAAGTACGAGGCTAGAGAATGAGCATGATGCAAACACATCTTCGTTTCCGGCCTTCTTCTTACTGCTCAAACCCAAGGCAATTTCTTTGAGTTTGTCCTTTGGTTACTTTTTGTAGTTACAGTGCTACGGACCTACGGTGGGATCAGATTTTCGAATTTTTGAGATTGTGAAGCTCAATTTTCAGGCTTCAACTGTGCTCAATTTTTGGGTCTCGGATCGGATCACGGATCATGGCAGTTCGGATCGGGTTCGGTTATGCAGTTCAATAGTTCGGATCGGGTTCGGATCGGTCATGATCCGACTCGAACCCGACCCGTTGCCATCCCTAGTTGATAGATGTCTTATTTGCCGATCTGGATCTCATAGCAATGTCACTGACGTTCAGTTTGAAGCTATGGCCGCCATTGTTCTGCAGATTGAGTTCAACTGGTGTGCCTACATATTCAGAATCATTGCCACTGCTGATAAATGGTCTTCTGATAGGCTGAAGAACAAACCCAATCCTGGGAAAGGTTGCCATTATCTGTTAATCAACATGATCTTAAGGAGAAATATAAACATAGTAGCTGCAGATCGTTTTCCATCAAGCATTGCCTTCAGCAAGCTAAAGTCTTATAATGCTAAAGATTGGCAGAGAATAGCAAAGAATGCTTCTAGTGCTATTACTCCTGCTGATGCTCCTGCTGCTGCTGTCGCTCCAAAGAAGAAAAGATCCAAGAAAATTCCTTTAGCTGCTTCCCAATCAGCAGTCTCTACTCTTGCTCCTTCAACCGATAGAATTCTTGCCGATTCTACTCCTGGTGCTCCAAAGAAAAGAAAATTGGTGAAGGTTGCTGACAAAGTGGTGTCAAAGAAGGCAAAGGTTGCCGACGAACCAGACTTGCCGATGAAGAAGTCTACTCAAGTTGCTGATAAGATGATCTTGCCGATGGAGAAGCAAGTTGCCGACGAAGTTCCTTCTGCTCCCATTCCTTCTGCTGATCCAAGAGCCAAGCTGATTAGATTTGCGCCTTCTCATCTTGCCGGCGCTTCTCTTACTGCCGATCCTATTGTCAAAGTTGAAGTTCCTTCTGAAGAATTCACTGATGACTTTGCTGATGGCAAAAGTATTGAAGATGTTATTGAAAAGCTGAAGTCTCAGACTTCAAGGAAATGTGCACCCATCAGGAATCCCACCTTCCACACCTTCTACAAGAATCCTTGGTCCTTCACCAACAAGGTCTTGAACAAGAAATGGGTCTTTCCAATTGATCATCTGCCTCTTTTCATTCGTCGTCTTCTTCAATTTCATGAAGAAATGAAGGATACCGTGCCATCTGGGAAAACTTCTGATTATGTTGATTACCGGAGTTTGAACATTCACACTGATATGTGGAATGAGAAGTTCTTCCCTCTCTTTAAGTTCAAGCAGTTGAAAGAGGCTGAACTGAAGCTCAATTTTGGCCGCTATTTTGACTTTCTACCACTACACTGGAACCAAGTCTATCTCTTTCAAGATCGAATCAGACAAGACTTGATGGTTCAAGATGTGTAGATCATTTATGCCAGAACTTTCAATCAGCTCTCTCAATTCACAGAGTTTGATCCTTATCAGATTGGAAGACTTGAAAATGATGAAGATTTGTTGCCATACAATGATGATGAGGCTCCTGCTGTTAGCCCTCTCAATGCTCACTTTCATAGATCAGTAAAGAAGGTCACTATGGACTTGATTGAAAAGTCTAATGAATTTCTGTTGAAGCAAGATGCCGATCGCCGTGCTGCTGAAAACCTTGCCGATCAAGATGCTCATGTTCCTTCGCCCAGCAGCAGCAAGACCGAGACAGATGCCGATGTTCACTCTGCCGACGATGCAGATGCTGCTGATAAAGAGTTTGTTGCCATGGACGTGATGATGCTGATGAAGATAGTGATTCTACTGATAGTGATGCTGATGATGATGGTGCTGATTTATTTGGAGATTTGGTTTGTGCTCACAAAATTGCTGCTGACTCTCCTTCCACTTCACTTACAACAGATAGTGACAAGATGCCAATCAGAACTGTCATGACTAAAGCTCCCTCTGCTGAAGTCTTTGCAGAGTCTGTATTGAAGGATGATAGTAGTGTTGAAGGAAGTCATGCTGATGAATCTTTTAAGGAGATAGTGGAATTTCCAGATGACACAACTACAGACACTCAACCTCTGTTGGATGTATATACCGACCTACCTGCCCCAGTTGAGACAACTATGGATACTCAACAGATGGATGTATCTGTTTCAGGAGGAGAGACTGATGAGAAAACTGCCGACACTCATCTTGCTGAGCAAACTACAGACACTCAGTTAGTGACAGTTACTCCTGAAATACAGATTGTCCCACCTACTGGTATTAAGGAGGTTGTGGAATTGGGAGGAGGTACTGAAGGAAATACTCCTAATTTGGATGCTGACATTGCTGCTAGCCTGCAATTTGAAGAAATTCTTCTACAGCCTTTATTCAGCTTGCCGACGGTTGTTACACCCCTTCCTCTTCCTGCTCCAACTGATGTTCGTGCCGATGGAAATCATGTTGATGAGGCTGATCCTGCTGACTACATGGAGGTTGGGGAACAAGCTTTTGTTGATCCTGATGCTGTTGATACTTCTCCACCTCCCAGCTATGATTACTTTCAGAATGGGAAGGATATGATGTGCTCAAATTGGTACACTACCAATGTTTCTATCCCTTCCAACAGTTTTGGACAACCTCTCTTTAATGTTCATCCGAGGCTATCATTCAAATATACCCTCCAAAGGTGTCCACTTCCTTTTGGCAAAGATCACCCTCATGTCACCAAGCATCCATTCTCTTCTGGTGCTTCAACCAGTGACAGACCAATATTCCTTCCATGGATCAAAGATGACCGTATTCATACAAAGGTAAAGACTCCTCGGATTTCTAGACTGAAGCGAAAAATTGTCTATGAACCTAGATGTCTACTACCTGGAAAACTGAAGATAGGTGGTAAGATCGTTCTCCCTGGTCTATCTCCAAAAGAAGTTCACATCACTTCAAATGGTTGGATGAGGAGATGCTCTATGATCAATGATGAGCTTAAAGAAATTCTGGAGTATCGGCATCTCAACGCTGGTGGCCTTGTGCACTTAGTCAAATCAGCTGCACTTGCCATTACTCTGCCGATGTACCATCCTCGTCAGCGTGCCGATCACATGGTTTACACATCTAGGCTGATGAATGCCAGATTGGTGATCATGATATTGGAAGGCATTGCTTGTTTGAAGTTTCAGCTTGTTTTGCTGCTCTATATGGAAGACAACGGCATCTTTCATCTTTCAGGGGATAGAGACATTATTGTCCATCCAAACTTTCCTCTGGAGATTGTTTATTCTAGACCTGCCGGTGATATTGTCTCCACATTTATTCCTATTGATGTTCTTTCTGCTACTGAGATTGTTGCTGCTCCTGCTGATGATGCAGATCTTGTTTCTGCTGATGATAGTTGTGCCGATGACTTAGATCTTGCCGATGATGAAGATCTGTGCTACAAAGAATTCTATCTTTGCCTCCACCTTCTGTTCTGTTCCTTCTTTTCCTCTGCCGATTGTTATTTCTGACGATGATACACAGATTGTTGCCGATGAGGTTCAAATCGAGGATGCTGACCTGGAAAATGAGGAATTTGTCCCTTCTCTGGTTCTCAGAAATCCAAATTCTTTTGCTGCACCGATCTATGTTGATAGACCCATTGTTTTCAACAGCCTCTATGATTTTCATTGCTTTGAAGAAGGAGATGATTTTAATCAGAATGCGCCTCCTACTCGTGGTGATTTGGTTGACTTCTCCCACTCCATTGCAGACCTGTTCAAACAATCCACAAAGGAGCTCTCCAAGCAGATTCATAAGTCCAATCAGGAGGAGGATGTGATCAGAATTAGGACATCTGTTTACAATGACATGAAAAATCTGCTGCAAGATAGGACTGAACGCGTTTTCAATCTGTCAGAGTTGAATGGTTCTCTTATCACTCAACATAAAATTTTACTTGCTGAGCACAATGACACCCGCAGCAAACTTGATGCCTCAAATGAGAAACTTGCTGATATTCAAAATGAACTTCTTGAAGCCAAATTGAAGATTGCTGCTCTTGAGGCAAACAACAAGATGTTATCTGATAGATTAGAGAGTGCTCAGAGAAGGCAGAGCAAGGCAAAAAGGAAAGCGGAAAAGAAAGAAGAAAGAGCAAAGAAGAAAGCAAGAAAGTCTGAATCTACAAAGGACTCGACTCCAGCAGATCCCAAGACGTTTGATCCAGCTGCTGCTGATTCTTGAGTCGACATAGCCAATGGTGTAGATATCTTATGAAGACCTTCATAGACAAATCTCTTTGCTTAATAATATTTTGTTTGTGCTAATATATTTTTCTTATATATATGTTATCTGCATTATTCTGTGCTAATCCTCCTTGCAGATTAACATTCTGCCGATTCATTGAACAGGCTTCACCATTTATTTTGGTGAATCCACCTTTTACTTTAGACATTTAGTGTGAATTACCTTAGGAAATGATTTTACCTAGATATCCATAGAAAACTTTCCCTAAGTTAAGAGATGTCCTTAGTATTAAGGGTGATTGGACTTAAGTAATTAGGAGGAGATTGTTGTTCAAATAGATTCCTAGATCATAGAATTACTTAATCCCAATCATGTTTGCACTTAGGATCCCCCAATTTTATTAGAACCTTTTTAGGTACCCTTAGGATTCTTTGTGACCAGCACAGGTGTATTACAACTCTTCAAAACAAGACAAACCAGCAGAGGAAGCAAATCAGCAGACCAGTAAACAAGTTGCCGATCAACTCTATTCTTAACATGCGACAAGTTGCCGATCAACTTGCTACATAAGTTGCCGATCAACTTATTAAAGAAGTTGCCGATCAACTCCATTCTCAACATGCCGATATAATAGACAGTCTGCACTGTCAGTCAGGTGACATCATTTCATTAAAGTCAACCTTGCTGATTGTCTCTATACTGTTTTTATCATAAAGTAGTTTACCTGCTCTGTAATGATTACTCCTCCGTCTGACACATAGCTAATTTTAGCTATACTCTGTCTCTACTTGCTTTTGCAGGTAACCGGTTGAGACAAAGGGGTCTTTTACCCCTCAGAATTTTAAGGCACGCGTATCTTCGCCATTAATGCCAAGGATACTGCATTAAATGCTCCTCACCTACCCAGCTGGAAATTCAAATATTATCCTTCTTCAACAAGCTAAGACATTAACTCCTCCTATAAATAGAGGACTCAGTGCATTGAAGAAAGTTGGTGATTTTAGTGCATTGAAGAGAGTTGGTTGTTTGCAGCATTCATTGAAGCTCAAACATTCTGTGTCCAGATAATCATTAGATCATTTAATAGGATATACACTTGTGCACAAACTCAACAACATTGTTAGTATTCCCGAACTAGATCATTTTAAGGAATACGTTGTTTGAGTATTTCACACACCCACCTGAGTGAGACAAGTTCTTTTGAACTTGCCGCTCAAATACACTTGGTCAGATATTTGTTTTACGATTCATTAACTATCTCTAGAATTTAGTCTTTGTATCCGGCAAAGCCGTGCTTGTAATAGACTAGGGATATTTAATAGTGCTCTTAACCCAAATCCAAGTTCTGACCAAACTTGGTAGAGGACGTAGCAGTATTTACACTGTGAACCTCTCCAAATACTTGTGTCCCCTGTTACTTACTGTCCTTGCCGGTTGGAACTCTATCACCGGAAAATCATTATTGTTCTTGCTGATTCATCATTATTTCCTTTGACCAATCTCTTGGAACTGCATTGAACTTTTGGAAACAACTTTGTGTTTAAACTAAGCTCTGAAAATATTTTATTCACTGATTTTGTGTGAGTTAAAACTAAGTCATATTTTACCCGCTGCGCTTACTGATAATAGTTTGCAAACTGATAAGTGACTTTGCATTTATAAGTGTTTCTTTGTAAAAGTTTTAAAAAGTCTATTCACCCCCCCCCCTCTAGCCTATTTTCCTACCAATTGGGCCTAACACAAACATAGCGAAATCGTCATCATCCATTTCAAGCAGAGAAGAAGTGGAGACTTTGTCTGAGGTTTGAGCAGGCGCAGGTTCTCTTTGAGCAATCATTGAAATTGCTTTTCCTTTTCCTTCAGTTTCATCAATACGATCAAGCTTAAGCTCATACACTTTTAAGTTGGCATATAAGCTGCGCAGAGGCCAAGTATCTAGAAATCCAGAATCTTCCAGATGACTTGCCTTGTGCACATATCTGGAACCTAGCGCATCTAAGAATTGAGAGTTGACTTCTTTATTGGTGAAGGTAGTTCCAAGAGATTTACAAGAATTTACAACAGCACAGAAGCGATCATAAGTTTGTCTCAAGGTTTCACCATCCTTTCTCATGAAGCAGTTGAATTTTCTTTGCATCACAAATCTTTTGTTTTCCTTGCTTACTTTGTCACCATTCACATAGCCTTCAATAGCATCCCATAGATCCTTTGCAGTTCCACCGCTCACAATTTGATTGTGCGTGGAGAGGTCTAGAGTGCTAAGAATGATGTTTCTAGCTCTTCCATCGTAGCCAACCCATTTCTTTTCTTCATCAGTCCATTCCTCCTTGTTCTTCTTGATGGTAGGATTTTCCTTATTTGTAGCAGCATCAGGATTAGCCTTCATTGGAATGTAGGGTCCTTCAAGTACGATGTCGTGGAGGATCTCGTCGATAGAAGAAAAATGAGTGAGCATGCAGTGCTTCCAGATTTCGAAATGATCTTCATTCAGCACTGGGACATGTGAATAGTTAGCCATTGCCCAAGATTTTGAAGCCATCTTGAATCGGCACCCAAGCTGTTAAGCTTGAAAAACAAAACAAGTTTTATGAAGGTGTTTGCTCTGATACCACTTGTTGGTCCCAAAGGGGCAACAAGGGTATGAAAAATGCTAGAGGGGGGGGGGTGAATAGCGTTTTAAAATTATTTTCAAACCCTTTTGCAAATCAATGGCTTATGCGCACAGTTCTCAAATAATCTAAGTATAGCGCGCAGAGAGAGTGTGAAATGCACAGCGGAAGTTTAAGCAGCACCTGCGCAGGAAAAAGCTGCGCAGAGATAAAAACGCACGCGCTAAGTTTTGGCTTAAAGAGTTGGATAAAATGTTCTAAGGCAATAAGCAATAACAAGCACAGCAGCAAAGTATAGCAATCTGAAAGATCAAACAAAGCAGTAATTCAGAAATGATTAAGCAGGAAGTAAATAGCGAGAATAATGAACAATCTATTTGGAGAGGTTCGATCAATGAAAGATCTACGTCCTCTACCAAGATGGTTAGTCTTGGATTTTCTAATGGAGATCTTATTATATGAGAGAGTTACAAGATACAACAATGTAGAACAAACTAACTCAAAGATCTATAATATATGAAGAGCAAATCCTAGACTAAACCGGTGTATCTCTAGAAGTATGATCGAAATAATCAAAGCTTCAAGAGGTGTGTGTGTGTTCAGAAATTCTGGGCTCTATGAATCTATGAGATGAAGAGCACGAAGAATTCTGGTGATATAAGGCTTATAGGATCTGGGCTTGGTTGAGTATGAAGGTATGAAGGTTGATCTTGAGAATTCTGGAAATGAGCAAGCAATTTCAAATCTTCAAAGTTTCTCTTGGAAGCAAAAACTCAAGCAACTTGGAAATGAAGATGAGCAGGCTATTTATAGCAGAGAGCTTAAAACTAGCCGTTGGAGCTCTGAGCAAGGACGATGAGCTGGCACGATATGATTGGTGCGCAGGTGTCATTTATAGCCGTTGGGGCTCTGATCAAAGTTGATGACCTGGCACAATATGATTGGTGCGCAGGTGTTTTAGAGCCGTTGGAGACTGAGCATGAAGACCAAATTCAAAAGCTTTTTCTAGAAGGTTGACAGCTGTCTTCATTTGAAATATTTCTCTTGAGCGCGTCTCCACCGTTGGATCTGCTAAGTGTGCTTGCTTTGTCGTTTCTGCACACCTCAGCACTTTAATAAGCGTGCATCTTCTAAGCGCTTTCCAAGTTATGTAATCTGAATGTATCGAAAACTGAGCAAGGATGCATGCTGCGCAGAGGAGACCTGCGCAGTGATGTCCTGCGCAGGAAAGTCATGCGCAGAGACCACAGTCTTGCTTAGATTTTCATTCCTTTTCGCTCCAAGCTTCAAAAATATGAGGTTGTTGAAAGATAAGCATAAGGACCAAGTTAATCTGCTCTGCTCAAAGAAGCCATGCGTATAGAGAATGAGCAAGTGATGCTATGCGCGCGGAGAATAAGCAGGTGATGCTATGCGCGCGGAGAATAAGCAGGTGCTGCACATGAAATGTCCTGCGTATTATACTTGGTCTTCAGCAAATGAAACCTCATTTCTAAGCAAGCCCTAACCGCTAAGCCTATTCTATAAAATTGGACTTAGCTAAAAATGGAAGTTATAAAACTTCTTACATAGGATCCTAAAGTCCATAAAATACTTAGGTGATGGTATCAATCAATTCTAACATAATTGGGAGGGTTAAGAAATAAGCATACCCAACAGATGGTGTGATGCCTAGAAATCCCCACCTCTCTGCAAAACGAATCGAACTCAGTACTGCAGAACTCCAAACCGTTTATCTGTTCGGAGCTTCTTGATCTTCTTCTCTGTCTGGTTCTCCACTAATGTCTTCAAGTTCTTGAAATTTCTCAGAGCCTCATTCTTGTGCTTCATGATAATCACCCAAGTCCTCCTTGAATAGTCATCAATAATAGACAAGAAATACCTGTGCCCCCTCAGAGATTCCCGAAGTGAAGGTCCCCAACAATCTGAGTGAAGGTAATCCAGAACACCTTTTGTGTTATGTATACCTCTGGGAAAACTAATACGCTTAATCTTCCCTAGTACACAATGCTCACAAAATTTAAGGTCCTTGACCTTATGGCCACATAGAAGATCCCGTTTGGTCAGCTCCTTCATCCCTCGAGTGCTCATGTGCCCGAGCCTGATGTGCCACAGCTTGGACATATCTCCCTCGTTCACCTCTGATGATGCATTAGTCGACCCTGCAAGCGTTCTTCCTTGGAGGAAATACAAGGAGCCCCGCTTAAGGCCTTTTAGTATCACCTCTGAACCGTTACAGGCACTGACTGCTCTACCTTTACCTTTGAAACTGAACCCTTTGTTGTCCAACTGACTAAGAGAAATCAGATTCTTTGTCATAAGTGGAACGTGTCGAACCTCGTTCAATGTGACAAACTTACCATCATGAGTCCTGACCTTGATCGAACCGATACCAACTACCTTGCAGACTGCACTGTTGGCCATGCTTATTTCACCGCCATTCACCTGCCTGTAATCAGTAAACCATTCTCTCCTAGGACTAATATGGTACGATGCTCTTGAATCAATATTCCATGCGTCAGATGTACGTGCTGATTCTTATGTACCTAGAGCATAATCCTTATCTGAATTTCTATCCTTGGCTATCATAGCCTCTGCTTTGACAGGTGCCTTGCCTTGCTTCTTTCTGGGACAGTCGAACTTCCAATGCCCCTTCTCTTTGCAAAAATTACAGATATCCCCAGGCTTTGGACCCTTATTGTGTGAGAATTACCTTTATTGTTCTTCCTCCTACTAGAACCCCTGCTGTTGCTACTACTAGCAACCAAACCTGATGACTGGGTACATGTCTCATTCCCACTCGCCTTTCAGCGTAACTCTCTCATCTTGAGAGAAGTTTTCACTTCCTCTAGAGAGATACAATCTTTACGATTTATGAACGAATCGACATAATGTTCATAATACATAGATAAAGATACTAAAAGTTGCAAGGTTGCATCCTCATCTTCCACAACTACTCCTATATTACGCAGTTCAAGTAATGCAGAAGTAAATCTATCAAGATAATCATTTATGGGCGTACCTTCAGTCATCCGACAATCATACAGCTTCTTCTTTAGGTATAACTTGTTGCTCAATGAACGTGTCATGTACATATCTTCCAACATTAACCAAAGATCGCTTCTGGAGTCTGTTCCTGCAACATTGGTTAGGATCTCATCATCCAACTGTCTGACGATCTTGGCGTGAGCCTTCTGATCCAACTTCAATGCCGCCGCCTCCTTCGTTGTTGCTTGCTTGTCCTTCTCTAACTGTTCTGTTGTACCTTCTGTGGTGGTTGCCTTACCCTTGGGATCCTTGCGATCCCTGATTGCAATCTCCAACGGTTCCCATAAATCTTTGTCAATCAACAAAGCCTTCATCTTGATCTGCCAGAGAGAAAAACTATTATTCCCATTGAACTTGTCGATCGAATCTGCTCCTTGACCCATCTTCTTGTTCTATGCAGCGGAATCCCTGGACCTCCAACCACGAACCAAAGCTCTGATAAACCATACCTCTGATACCACTTGTTAGACCAATAACAAGACTTGATAAGAAAAGCGAGCGATCACAAGAACACAGATATACGTGGTTCACCAACTTGGCTACATCCACAGGGAGGTGAGAGAATATTATTATCAATCTGGAGAAACGATTACAAGATCTCACTATTACTGCTATACGAATTTTGATCACAAAATTCCTAACTGTGTAACTGTAGAATTACAGACATATTCTAAGCACTCTAATAGTTTATATGAGACAAAACCACTAACTTTGATCTAGACTAATGGCCTCTATTTATACCGGTGAAGTCTATCTCAAAGTATGCAAGGAACTTGGAATTCTAGTACGAAACTGACTTGAAAACATTCCCTTTTACGTAACTGCTGAAATCTGCACGAAATAGGATTCTGGAGACCTTGGTCCGGTCGGGTACTCACCTTGGTCCGGTCGGGTACTCACCTTGGTACGGCCGGACCTTTTGCCATGGTCCGGCTGGGTCCTTCTTATGGTGCGCCCGGACCTACTCCTTCCTAAAGCCCAGAATTTCCGACGTGCTTTGTCCTGCCCGGGTGTTGAGCCTGTGCGCCCGAACCAATGAGGTCCGCTCGGGTCTTCTACTCTGGTCCGCCCGGACCTTTAGAGCTGCACTGCCAAGGAATTGTGAAATCTTTCTGTTGCTTAATCCTTTAACTTAGCGTCCCAAATTCAAAGGCATTAACCCAATATGACCTATCAACCGCAAAGAAAAAGAATAGTTTCCAGTTCCACTGAGCACAACCTTGAAGTACGTAGGGATTGAATCAAGTTAGTTAAAACTTGATCTTATGACTTTACTCCACCATGAACCAGTATAGAGTACACTTGAGATTCAACAAACCCCATATTCAAGGCACATAAGGAGAGAAATCACAGGCTCTCACATAAGGAGAGAATAACACAATCAGAAATACAAAGAGAAACATTTTAATAAAAACTAAATTGCAAAACCTAAAAAAAAACAATTCTAAAAATTAAATCCCTAATTTCACAATTATCACTATATTATACAGCTCAAAGATAAACCGCTTATTGACAAAAGACAAAGAGCGGCTCAGATTAATCGGTAACTGCTGTGATCCTAGGGCTATTATTAATGGGTCTTTTTTTGTTTTATTTTCAATTGTCGGATTAATCATCAAATGGACTGATCATACGGTCAGGGTTTGGCGGTTTCTGTTCCTCCGTCCTATTTTGTTTATGCCTTCTCCCATCCGACGCCTAAAATCAACACAAGAAACTCCTGCTCTTACTCCCCGTACAAGACCCACCGGCGGCCATTCATCTTCTCAGTTCTCCGTAAGCATCCCCTCTCCCCCCCTATTTTCCGAAAATTGAAACTCTTGCTCCCTCTTGCCCCTGTTTTGCCTATTAATCTCACTAAAGTGCTCAATGTAAGATACAGTTTTTGTTTTGTTTCAAACTTATGCTGAGTTTGCATTTTATAATGGAAGTAAGTTTTATGATGTCATTGACGGTTAGATTTCTCTCTCCTCATCTTTATTTTTCTATAGTCGATTCATTAAGTTTGATGAGGTTCTGATGTGATTTTAATTGCTTCACTTAGATTTGCAATCATTTAAATATTGGTTCTTGGTTGGCTTAGTCTTATTGAAAGATGACGCAGTGCCTTTTGCAATGCCTTTTGGATTCCCATACATGAAAGTAGCTGATTATTTTTGTTAATTTATATGGGTTGTGTATTGTTAGTCATAAAAGGTTGGGGTTTTTTAATTTTTGTTTTGAGTGGGTTACATTCAGGTTAGATTGAACTGGTATGGCCTTTATGATTAATTTAGAGTCAAGGATTGAGGGTCC
Source organism: Campanula takesimana (assembly GCA_026119855.1). Classification (NCBI taxonomy): domain Eukaryota; kingdom Viridiplantae; phylum Streptophyta; class Magnoliopsida; order Asterales; family Campanulaceae; genus Campanula; species Campanula takesimana. The sequence continues at coordinate 223,803 of JAOWBW010000122.1, read as the reverse complement.
TTTGTTATGATTTGAGTTAAAATAATTAATTTGATTTTAAGGGTTTCACATGATATGCACGTTAATATATGGAAGAATCTGCACATAAAGATGTTGAATACAACATGTGCTATGTTGTATTTATGGTTAATCCTTTGGTTTTTATGTTTTGTTTTTGTTCCTTTCAATTTAACTATTTCCTATTCCTAAGAAATAACTGTATGATTGTATCTAATGTGACAGATTCTTGGAACCCTTCTAATTGGGCATGTAAAGTTGGATCAGGGACTGATTCTAAGCTAATTTGAAGCTCTTTAGTGATTCCAAAGAACTTAAATGTTAGGACTTTGGTGTTTCTGAGCCCCAGAGCAATGGGGTCTCAAACACTCCTCTTAACTTTCCGTGCACAATCATGTATGGCTGAAGTCTAATTATGAAATGGGTGTCCCGAAGCTATTTTTTTTATTGATTAAATCCTTTTTATTAAGTTTGTTGATAGTTGGTGTATCACTATTGCTATGTTACGTCCTATAGGAAAGTATTGTAAAATGTGAAATGGTACAAATAGATAGTGTCAACAATCAAATTGCATTACTATCTCGATCGTTGTTTTATGGAAGTAGTCCTACATCTTTCAATATTAGTAACTTTAAAAATTTGTTGTTCTTTAGACTTTACGCGGATGCTGGACTGCAATACTCCAGAAATGGTTGACCGTAGAATTGGTAGCAAAAGAAGGTGGAGTATTTCTTTTCACCTTCATCATTCATCAATCTGCATTCCCGTAGAGTTTTAAGTTACATTTCGTTTTGCTTTTACGATGGTTTTTTGTGCAATCTTTTTTCTTTTCTTTTTTCCCTTTTGAAAGTATTTCCTAAATTGCTATACAGTTCTAAATTTACTATTTACTACTCTCTTACCTTTGTCTCAAAATGGATGATCAAAAGCAATTTCAGACATTCATTATTTTGGGACAGAGGTAGTACCTCCTAATAGTTTCACTTCTCTTGCAGTTTCACTTTTCTTTTATACTTCCACTTTAGACTTTGGCTATGCGTTAATCTCAACCACACTGTGACACATTCTGTACTGTCACCGTGCCATCGGCACGGGTAAGAGTACTAGTTACAATTAATAAGAGTGAAAAAATAGATTTTACACATTAGTTTGAATTGAATCAAACAACATGTTTTTTTTTTTTAACATACTATGCTATTATCTTATTAAAGAAATAGGCTCAGGGCCTATAAAGTGCAGATACATTTTTCTAGCCAAATTCGCATTTCATTCAAAGCCCATAACGCCTAATACTTATATATGGGCCAACAGATTACCATTTCAATACAATGAATTGTCCAAAGCCCAATAATACAGTGGGTGGCCTGACCATTAGGCAAACATGTAATTTTCATACTAACCCAAGGACATGCTCGGAATCCAGCCACACTATAAATAATTAAAAATTTAGGGTAACGTCTAAAAGCTCACAAAAGAATGAGGCTGCGGAGAGAAGGGAAGTTTCCTAAGGGTGGTTGCCCCTCTCTGTAAAATTAATCCGATCATCGGAGCCGATGATTTCTATAGCTCCGGCGGTAATCAACAGCCCTTAACATTCTCTGGGACGGAGGGAGTATTATAAGTTATTATAGAAATCCAGTTCAGATCAGATCAGAGCCAGGACCAGATATCATTAATGTGATTCTGATTGTGTTTGTTTGCAAGTGTTCATTGATCTTTCTTCGACTATTGTTATTGTTGTTGTTGTTGTTGCTGCTGCTGATATTAGGAGGCGTTGATGATATGTGTTCTAGTGAGCGAATCGGGCGATGTGATATATGACCCGTATCTTGGCAGGGCAACCCGGATGGCATTGGATAATTGATATGCAACTGTGGTTGCAGCCATGGCGGTGTCTGATCCATTGCTTGAAATAATATCTTCTTAACAGATCTGAGCCTCACCTGATCTCTAATTTTATGTCCTTTATCAGTTTTTTTTTTTTAATTTATTTTTACTTTCAGAGCATGTTTGATTGCTTGATTTTCTCCCTTTCTTGTGATTTTCAAACATGATTTTCATATTAAGTGTTTACTTTCATAAAAATAAATTTATCAAATTCTATTTACTACGTATCAAATTAAATACTACCTCTGTCCTTAAATGAGTGTCTAAATTTTATTTTAAGGGACAATAAAAATCTCAACTTTTGAAACGATTTGGTAACAACGATTCATATATAGTCTTGTAATCTCCTTTCCAATCCTTTAGTTTTGCACGTATAAAAAAACCGGCGAAAAAAATTTCGGAAAAAAATATTTAGGGAGAAAGTTATCTTAAAAAAAATACTTATTTAGGGATAAATATTTCTTGAAAATGAACACTCGACAACAGAGGGAGTATATATATATATATATATTTTTATTTTTTTTTCTGAAATGTGGTCACATTCGCTTGTTGATAAATCTAAAAGTTCAAACATAAGGGAAGGAAGCATTCAATTTAACAAATTCCACATTTCTAAAGACACGTTTGGGCTGGACAGAGGAAGTATGGACTAAGGAATTTTTTGCTAATGTAGATAATTTGTTCTATACTCCCTCGGTCCCACTACAAGTGAGCTGTTCAAAATGAAAATGTTTTAATATATTTATATTCTACCAATTCCACCATTTATCTCCACTCATTTTCTCAATTCATTTTCCACCAATCATTTTATTCAACCAACATTTCTATTTACCCTATTCATTTTCTACCGCACATCGAGCATTAAAATTTGACAAGAAGCAACAATAAAACTGTGAATTATTTTCTTATTTTAATTTGTCAATTTTTTAATTTTTTTTTTAAGTTTGATAATTATTAATCAAGAAATAGAAAAATTATACTCCCACTATCCCACCTCATTTGATACCCATGAGGTGATGTGTGGTAGAAAATGAAAGAGAGAATGAGTGGGGTAAATAGTAATATTAGTTGATTAAATTGTGTGGGGAAAAATGAAGATAGAGAATGAGTGATGGGTAGAGTACTCTTTTCTTGGTCTCTTAGATTATTCATAAGTATTAACAACGTACTAATTTAGATTGCAACATCAACTTGTAGAAGCAAAATATCATTCGCTTTAATAAGTTCGACAATAGTGAAACTCATACGAACTTGTAATAAATGGTGAAACTCCATATGAAATTGTAATAAGCAGGGCTAAGAATCGGGACGTCTTTAGATAAGAATGAAATAAATTCCATATTTAAATTATTTTTGATCAATAATTTAAATAAAAAAATAATGCGGTAATAAAAATCTAAAATTTGTTATTGTAGTGTAATTAATAATAATTTCAATATCAATTGATAGATTTTTATTGGGGTCAATATTTTTTGTTTAAATTTATTGATCAAACTTACATCTGTTTAATCAAAAGTGACAGTTATTTTAGACCAGAACCATGCATTTTGAAAAAAAAGGTTGTGTTCCATAAAAAAGATTTGATCAAATAAAGCCCATTAAGGCCCAAACCTTTCGCATACAAATCTATCCTCATGCGTTAAAGCTAGCCAGCCTATTGACTAAAAATGGGCCATCGCCCAAGGGGTTCAAAGCCCAATCACAACAAAAAAGGGTCTCGTAACCTAAGCAAGCCCTTACCGAAAACTGTTTACACACATACCAGCCAGCTACATCCCATGGCAAAGCCGTAATTACTTTAGCCAACCAAGTGCAAAATTTAAAATTAACACAACTATAAAATAATCGCTATGATTTCCCCTTCCATTTTAGGGTTGGTTCTACAAAGCTCAAAAGAATGAGGCTGCGGAGAGAAGGGAAGTTTCTCAGGGGTGGTTGACCCTCTCCGTTCAGCCCATGATTTCATTCCGTCCGGTAAATTCAACCGCCCTCATTTCACCTATATATATATATATACAGTTACTTGCTACTTCCATCCTCACTCATTGATTCAACTGTTGTTCAGTTGTTGTTGTTGTTGTTTAATACTCCCTCCGTCCCCAAAATGATCTTCCGAGTACAGATCTATCTGTGTCAATCTAATTCTTACTGTGAATTTGTATGTATATATATACATACACACACACACATACATATAATGGTGATGAAGATTGATATTGTGAGGGTGTGCATGGAATTGTTTGCTAGTATTGTGTTAGGGGCGTTGATGATGAATGATCTAGTGAGCGAATCGGAGCAGTGAAGTGATCCGACCCGTATCTTGGCGGGGCAACCACGGATGGCAGACATGCAACTGATGGTTGCAGCCATGGCGGTGTCGGCCTCTTTGCCTGATTTTCTATCTTTTACAGATCTGAGCCTCCTTATTCTTTTTCTAATAATACCCCAAATGGCTAAAAGGTGGAAGAATCTTTCAATTTTCTCCTTCTACTCTCAAACAGTGACAACTTACCAAAAAATGCAATATTCAAGTTTTATAAAATGAATTACTTATTCTTTTTCTTCACCAACAAAATAGCACTTTTTGAGTTAATATAATTTATGAGTGTTCGAGTAATTGTATAAAATGAATCTAGTACTTCTAGATATGACAACTTACCTAAGTGTTAGTATATTCGGTAGTTGTATGAAATAATGCATTACCTGAAATAAATATTTTAAAAGTATTAATTTTATTACTCCCTCTGTCTTGTCTTGGAAAGATAGTCTCATATTGATATTTTATGATCAACATAAATAAACTTTGACCAAACATGATTGATGTTGATCTACTCATTCTAGTGAAATTGTAAAAATTGTAATCGACAAATCATTAAGTGATTTATCAATAACAATTTTTAAAATTTCATTGTGATTATTAGATTGACACCAATACATAGTCAAAGTTTATTTAAGCTGACCATAAAAAATCAAAATGAGATTATCTTTCTGGGACAGAGGGAGTATTAATTATGAATAAATTTTGAAACTTTTTAAATATTTATTTTGATAAAATCACATTGGATTGCCAACAGGCAGATAAGCCTCGTCTAATCATTGAATAAATTTTTGGCGTGGCCTGCAATTTTTGCCCTCTTTTCACGTTAAGAAGTTGAAGTTTGTCTCAAAATATTTGTAATTTTGTTATTATTTAGAAATCTTTGGCATTGTTTGTCAATTATTCTTTTATTTATGATTATAGGTTGTTATTGTAAAATCATTTAATTATCTAAGTACTTAAAAGTGTTTTAATGGTAATTAGATCTCTTAAATATGCATTTGATTGCTTTTCTTAATATGTATGATAATCTTAAAAGAGACTTTGATCAATAAGTCTCTCAAACAAATAAAAACAAGACATCACATGCGCCCACCCTACGCCCACCCTACGCATGAAGCCAGCCTTCCCAGCACTTCTCTCTCTTCCTTTATTTTTTTTCTCCTTATAATTTTAAAATGTAACTCCTTTTATCCCTATTTAATCTACAAAATTTGCCATTTTTTGGTTGTCTCACTTTAATCTACAAGGTCTCAAAAAAGAAATGTTTTAATATATTTAAAATAATGAGATCCATTTGTCATACTCACAACCAGTGGCGAAGCCAGGAAATTTTGTCAATTGGGGGCAAAAATTGCACAACATAAATATTTTAACTGTATGTTAGTCAATGGGGGCAAAAAAAAATCTAGTGTATTATTATTTGGATCTTAAAATGGGCAAATTTTAACAAATTGCACTAAACTTCAAAAATATTGTAAATTTTGCACTAGTAAATTTTATTTTTTAAAAACCAATTGGGGCAATTGCCCCCTTTAGCATACATGTAGCTCCACTTCTGCTCACAACAACTATCCACTTACTTTTCTCTACTCACTTTCTCTTTCCCACTAAACTATCTACACTCACAACACATCAACCTTTTCATTTTTTCCTTAAATTATGTGTCCAATCCAAAATTTGTAAGTTAAAAAGAGACGGAGGGAGTATATCTCAAAATCTAAAAATCAAAAAAAATAAAATCTGAAACCATTGTATTAATCGTGTCGTCAAGACGAATCAAACAACTACATCAACTCAATACATGATTCAAATTTTAAATATAAAAAACTCATTTTTCACTAGTAAAGATTTGAGAAATTCATTTTTCATTTCTCAATTAATTTCACAATTTTAGAAATAAAAATTTCATTTTTCACTTGTAAAATTATTTCTCAAACTGATTTCACAACTGTGTCATTTTTTTTTTCATTTTTCACTTGTAAAACCTGAAAAATTCATCTTTCAATTCTTCATAATTATTATATAACTGAGACATGTTTTTCACAATTGTTCACACATGAATTTGAAAATAATAACTGCGACATTCATTTCACAGTCGTTCACACATGAGTTTATGTTTAATAACTGAGACATTGATTTCACAGTTATGTGATTTCATAGTTGTCTGATTTCACAATTGTGTCATTTTTCATTTTTTACTTGTAAAATCATTTATCAATTGACTTAATAGTTGTATGTACACATTTATGTGATTTTACAGTTGTGTGATTTTACAATTGTCTAATGCTATATAGCTTTTACAAATTAAGATATTCATTTCTCATTTGTTCATAATTGAGTATAAAAACTGATAAAATCATCTCCTTTTTTTTTCACAATTATTATAATAACTGAGACATTTATTTCTCAGTTGTTCACATATGAGTTTGAGTTTAACAACTAAGACATTCATCTCACAGTTGTTCACACATGAGTTTGAGTTTAATAACTGAAACATTCATTTCACAGTTGTTCAAACATGAATTTAAATATAATAACTAGGACATTCGTTTCTCAATTGTTCACAACTAACACTCATTTTCACAGTTGTGTATTGTCAAATGATCTTTAAACATTTATCAAATAAATTTATTCCGTTGTTTTAAGCTAAATATTTAGTTAATAAATGTAAAGTGACATCACGTGTGAAACAATTGATAACTCAATCTCGTAGTTGTTTAAAGTTAAAAAAAGAACGTACTCTCATATGTACTCTAGACAAATGATAAATTAATTGTTTTTATGATTATAAAAAATTGAATAAATGTTCATTTATGAAGAATGCTCGCTCCTAGGAAAAAAAAAAAAAAAAAAAAAAACACACCTTGAGAAATGTAATTTTTTTGTTTTAAATTTTAAATAGTTAATAAAAGGCATAATGATGTGGTTGGCATAGTGGTAGAGTCTCCCATTTAATATTAAGAGGTCTTGTGTTCAAACCCAGGTAGAGACAATATATTTTTAATTTTTTATAATTAAAAGTATGGAGGTGGGGATGGGTGGCTGGAGGTCTGGCGGCGGATGGTGGTAGCGGTCAAAGGTTAGGGGTGTGAGAATTTTATTTGGGTCGTGGGTATTTTCGCCATTTAAAAGGTGCGAAGGATTTATTGGTTAAATTGATTTGAACCCAAGGACCCTAAGGTAGAATATGAAATGTTGTGTTTTTATTGACAAATACCACATTCCCCCCAAGGACTTATTGGTAAAAATCTCATCTTAAAACTACAAGTATTTTAGGACGGAAGGAGTAGTTTTTTATTTTTTTAGAGTAATAAGTAGTTAGTTGGTGTATGTATGATAAGCGTGTCTCATTTCTTAAAAAAAAAATATAATTTTTTTATTTTGGAAATCTTACAATTTTAAAATGACAAGTTTTGTAATTTGAAATAAGAGGGAGGGAGTAAAGATGTTAGAAACATCAGCCATCCTTGAGATAACCAATCATTTTTTTTTTTTAATTTGTGCACGAAATTGATCAATCAAATTTGATTTTTTTTTTTTTTTTTTTAATTATTTATACTTCCCCAACAAGAACAAAAGGTGTACTATGTTTTTATTGGAGTAAACTCCTTTTCCGCCCCTCATACTATGGCCCCAACATCAATTTGACACTCGTACTATTGAAACAACAAATGTTTGATGCGTACTATAGTTTTATTAGCAAAATTAACCAATTTACTATTCATTTGTTAACTTTTTTTAACGAACATTATTTTTTTAACGGGCATTAATTTATTTTAACAAAACTAACTTTTGGGGGGATTTTTGAGTTTTTCGCCGGATTTGCGCCGTCGGCCATATCTCCGGCACCGCTGATTTTTTTACTGATCCCAACGGTCAATATGAGCGCCTGAGTGATGCGAACATACCCCAGAAATTTGACGACGATCCAACGGTTAATGAAGCGGGAATTTGATTTTTAATATAGCGAATTTTTGGAGATTTTCGCCAGTTTTCGCCGCCGGCCTTTTCTCCCTCTCCGGCAAATATTTGGAAGATCCCAACGGTCATCATGTGCGCCTAGGGGATGCGACCAAAGCCCAGAAGTTTCACGACGATCCAACGGTTAACGAAGTCGGAATTCGATTTTTACATATGCGATTTGGTTTTGAAGGAGATAACAAAAGTTAGTTATAAATTAATGCTCGTTAAAAAAATAACGTGTGTTAAAAAAAGTTAACGACTGAATAGTAAATTGGTTAATTTTGCTAATAAAACTATAGTACGCATCATACATTTGTTGTTTCAATAGTACGAGTGTCAAATTGATGTTGAGGCCATAGTACGAGGGGCGGAAAAGTAGTTTACTCGTTTTTATTGGCCGGTCTCACCAAACATAGCTCTTATGGAATATTGTAGCGTCTGGTGGGAGATATTGTAATAAAATGCATTCGGGGTATTTTTCTATAGCAATGAAACAATCACACACGTTATAGGAAATGATAACCATATTAAATGAAGATGTATTATTAGTATTTGTCTAAATTTAATGTTACTAATAGTAAAAAAGTGTACTACGAATTGCCATAAATTGACTCAAAATTGATATATACTCTCTCCATAACAATGGTTAACTTAGGATTATTTTGAACAATACTTTATAAAAAAATTTGATATCTTAATAAAAAATAAAAATTTGTTATTGAGAATATTTTTACTGATGAATTATTTTTTAATTTTTTAATTTTCATTAGAATCATAAAATTTTCTATAAAGTTTTGATCAAAACGACCCTAAATTGACCATTTCTAATCAAATAGTCTCTCGTGGTGAAAGGGAGTATAGTTTTCTGTTGAAGACTATGTAATAGATGTAACATGCACAAAATATTCGGTAAAACTAATTGTTATATCCATAAGTGCGAGTTCACTCATAAATCATGTTGAGTTGAAATTGAAGAATAATACTCCCCCCCCCCCCCCCCCGTCTCAGAGAGATGGTCAACTTTTGATTTTTGATTTTTAATACAAGTGAACTTTGATTAAATATAAATGTCAATCCAACCATCCTTGTGAAATTCTAAAACTTGTGATTGATTAATCATCAAGTGATTTATCAATGACAAATTTTAAAATTTTAATTGTATGATTAGATTGATAATAATCTTTGGTCAAAGTTCATAACTGTCAAAAATCCAAAGTGGACTATCTTTTTCTGGGACAGAGGGAGTATAAAACTCATGATATTGTTATCTAATACAGGTAATTCCAAAAAAAAAAAAAAAAAAAAAAACTCAATTCGTTGCAAAAAGGCTAAAGTAAATAAATAAAATAAAAAATGAGGGAAATTATAGCAGCAACGGAAATACATATGAAAAGAACTGCAAAATAGATGCTAGAAATATGTTTGCATCAATCCTTAATAGTTTTAGATGGCAAATGAAGATTTTCTCCCAAAAAGAACTGAAAGAAAAAAAGAAAAAGAGATGAACTTAATTTTCATATCATACTCAGAATCTATCTTTGCTCTCCTTCTTCTCCATCCGATCCAGGGACCGGTTTCTTAGTCCACTAAGTTGCACTTCCCATGCCTCTCTGCGTAAACTCCTTTGTCTTCCAAGTCCTCTAAATCCATACCCACCAAACGAATCAACCAAACTCAATTCATAATCATACATTTTACGTGATTCTGGGTCGGACAGAACCTCGTACGCTTTCCTTAACTCGACAAATTGCTTCGTGCATTCCTCTTTGATCGAGGAAGGGCAAGCGTCGGGATGATATTTAAGTGCCTTGCTTCTATATGCTTTCTTGATCTCTTCATACCCAACATTTTCAGATGGTAGTGAAAGAACTTGATAATAATTGTTGGTTTTCTTCCCTTGTTGCATGGAAAACTCTTTATTTCTACATGAAACTACAAAGTTTTTCATGGTGTGTTTAGATCTTTGCTTGTTAAACAAGGAAATCAATTTCCCTGTACTAAAAGATATCTCCATTGAGAAAGAGAACAAGTATTAATGAAGGAAAGTATAGAGAGTATATATAGTGAAGTTTCCAGCTTATAGTAAACATTTCATTTGCAAATGGCTCTTTCTTGGAAGCGTTGAATGAAATGTTGGCTTGGTCCGTCATTTTTGCCGTGTTTTCACGTCTCAATCTCCGTATAAATGTCTCATTTTTCTATTGGTCAATTTAAAAATGTCACATTTACAAATAAGAATATACTCCACCCGTCTCAAAATAGATATCGTTTTGAGAGTTAAATTTTGTCTCAAAATACTTGTCGTTTCACTATTTTCAAAGTTTTTTTATTGCTCTATACCAATTATACCCTTAATAATGATAGTGAACTATCTCTTACCTAACCATTTAATTACCTAGATAGTTGAATTACTTTAGGGGTATTTCAGACTTTTTCATATGCATTAATGGCATTTCTTAATATGTGTGAAACACTCCAAAACTACATCTATTTTGAGATGGAGGGAGTAGTATGTAAAATTATAGGGATTTTTACCAATAAGTCCTTAGGGGTAGGTGGTATTTGCCAATAAAAACACAAAATTTCATATTCCCTTAGGGTCCTTGAGTTCAAATCAATTTTACCAATAAATTCTTTGCACCCTTTAAATGATAAAAATACCCCCAACTCAAATAAAATCCTCCCACATCCCTAACCATTTTGACCGCCATCTTTACCTTTGACCACCACCGCCGGCTAGGGATGACAATACAGCCGAACCTGGCCCGTTTCTGGGGAAATCCGGCCCAAGCGGGGCGGGTTTGGTAAGAGGATTTTAAAACCCGACGGGTCCGAGTTTGGTAACATGCTTCAACCCGACCCGACACGACACGTAAAAATACAATATTTAAATGTTTATTATATTGTCCTTCTACCCTCTAGTTATTACATGGCTGCCACTCAATATATACTCTTTGCATCTATAAGATCAGTTTTAGATCTAGGGTTATGACAACGGCGTTTTTTTTTCTTCACGCACTCTCCAAATCTTCTGACTTCCTTGACTCCCACCGTTTGATAATCCCCCATCCGAATGCTTCTTCTTTGGCAGATTCTCTCTTCTCAATGGCAATCTTTGGCTTGAGGGTAGGTTCATCTTCTCTTTTTCCTCACACCTTTTATGGATTTCCTTCTTTCCATTAACCTTTTATGATTTTCTCTCTCTCTCTCTCTCTCTCTCTCTCTCTCTCTCTCTCTTTTCCTATGTTTGAATCTCATATTTTCTTTCTTAATTTCTTTGGATTCTTTGCAGAAAGAAGAATCGTGGTTTTTTTTTTTTCTTTTTTGGGAACTAGTTGATTATCTTTTTCCCTTTTCTTTTGGCTATCCTATGATTCTCTGAGAATCAAAAATTCAAAACAGCAGAAAACATACATTCGGGCCGGGCCGGATACAGGTTTTTAATCTTTCAGGCCGGGTTTTGAGCAAACTCGGCCCGTACCCGACCCGTTGCTATCCCTAACCGCCGCTGCCCACAGCCACACTCTGCCGCCGGCCACCACCACCGCCTCCCGGAATCACCACTGCCGCCGCCGGCATCCCACTGGAACCACCACTCCTACCGCCGCCGGCTTCCCCGCCGGCCAGGGACGAAGCCATGTAGTGGCAAGAGGGGGTCAACTGACCCCCCTGAACTTTCAAGAATTGCTCCATAACCCCTTTAAGTTTATTGAAAAGATATATACATACATATTTGACCCCCCTGAATTTTTAAGAATTTCCCTCATGGCCCTTTAAATTTTGTAAAAGCATATATACATGGTGATCTGACAATCCCCAATTCTAGTGAAATTATAAGGAGCCCCTTAAATTTGAAAAAAAAAACAACAAGAAGATTCTGTAAAAGTTCATAAAGCTGAGTAATGGGTGATCATGACTACAAAATTAGATTTAGTAAAATGTTGAATTTATATTCACTATCTTTAATGGTAATGTGAATATTAAGTTTCCTTTATATATTTCAATTTAACATTTGACTTGATAGCATGTTATGTCTTCTATTTTTTTTTTCAAAAAAAAATTTATAATAATTTCTTTTCCTAGAAAAAAAATTTGCTAAAAATAACAACACTTCTAATGTAATTTAAATATGCTACAAGCAAGTAAAACATTAACATTGTTTATAAAAAGTTTACTTGTCGAATTGAGTTTAATGGATCAAGAAAATATAATAAATTTCTTTTTTTAACATGACTTTGCACTTTAAACTTGATTAATACTCGCTTCATTCAGAAAAATAATCTCACTTTTCTTTTATTTTTTATTTTAAATGAATAATCACATTTTAAAGCAACTTTAACAAAATACAAATACCTCTTGTTACTCTTAATACATATTTTGACCCCCTTGAGTATGATTTCTGGCTACGTCCCTGCCGCCGGCCTCCCCGCCGGCACCACCACCCGCCACCATCCTTCCCCACCTCTATCTTTGACAACTAGGTATAATTATAAATATAATGCCTGCACCAAGATTTGATCCCTAGTCCATTTGGTTTTAAATAAGAGATTCTACCACTATGCAAACCACAACCTTGTTACTTTCATGAACTGTTTTAAATTTAACATAACAAGTTAAGTTTCTCATTTTTTTTTTATTTTGGGTAGGATCATTCTTCATAAATGAACATTTACACATTTTTTAATAATATAAAAAAAAAATTAATCACTTTTAGTGCATATGAGGGTATGTTCTTTTTTTAAAAAAAAAAAAAAACTTTAAAACAACTACGAAATTGAGTTATCAATTGTTTCACATGTGATGTACATTTTTTAACTAAATATTATCTTAAATCAACGGAATAAATTTATTTGATAATTGTTCAAAGATCATTTGATAATACACAATTACGAAAAAGAGTGTCAGTTGTGAAAAATTGAGAGATAGATTCTGAATTAGAGAAATGCTAGGAGCACAAAATAAGGTCACAAATTCTTGCTCACAAAATGAGGTGACGATATTTTATTAGTTGCATCGATAATGGACCTGCCACACTCTAATTAAAAACATCAATAACATTATTACACCTAGGATTTTGTGAGCAAGTTTTTATGAGTTTTTTGTGCCCCTATTATTATTCTTTGAATTATTATACTCAACTCATGTGTGAACAACTGAGAAACGAATGTCCTAGTTATAATATTTAAATTCACGTTTGAACAACTGTGAAATGAATGTCCCAAGTATTATATTAAAATTCATGTGTGAACAACTGTGAAATAAATGTGTCAGTTATTATAATAATTATGAAAAAAATAAGAGATAACTTTATCAGTTTTTATACTCAATTATGAACAAATGAGAAATGAATATCTTAATTTGTAAAAGTTATATAGCATTACAATTGTGAAATCACACAACTGTAAAATCACATAAATGTGTACATACAACTATGAAGTCAATTGATAAATAATTTTACAAATAAAAAATGACACAATTATGAAATCAGACAACTGTGAAATCACATAACTGTGAAATCAATGTCTCAGTTATTAAACTCAAACTCATGTGTGAATAATTGTGAAATGAATGTCATAGTTATTATTTTCAAATTCACGTGTGAACAACTGTAAAATACATGTCTCAGTTATTATAACAATTATGAAAATTGAAAGATGAATTTATCATTTTTTACAAGTGAAAAATGAAAAAATGACACAGCTGTGAAATCACACAACTGAGAAATCAGTTTGAGAAATAATTTTACAAGTGAAAAATTTAATTTTTATTTTCTAAAATTGTGAAATTAATTGAGAAATGAAAAATGATTTTCTCAAATTTTTACTAGTGAAAAATGAGATTTTTATTTTTAAAATTTGAATCATGTGTTAGTGTATTTGTTTGATTCGTCTTGACAACACGATTAATACAATGGTTTCAGATTTTTATTTTTTTTTTTGATTTTTAGATTTTCAGATATAACATTTTAAAATTTTAAGAGAAGATAGGGGGAGAGAGAGAGAGAGAGAGAGAGAGAAAAGTGCTGGGAAGGCTGGTAATGGCATCATGCGTACTTGCGTAGGGTGCGCGTGTGATGTTTTGTGATATGGGAAGGGGTAATCTGGTCCACCACAAATTACAAGGACTTTTGGCGAGTTTTCAAAATGTCTGTCTTTATTGGTCGTTTTTATTTGACCGATGGATTTATTGGTCAAAGCCTCAAAATTATATGGTGATAAAAAAAGAGAAAATTTTGGGGGAAACTAGTTTCTCCATAAATTATAAAAAATCCTGTTTTTATAGGGTTTAAATTTTAGGGTTTAGGATTTAGGGTTATGCTTAAGGTTTTAGGGTTAAAAAGTGGATTTTTTATAACTTATGGAGGAACTAGTTTCCTCCAAAACTAATTCAACCGAAAAATTGACATTTATTCCTCAAGAGCCCGTCTCATGTACAACGGGTGTACAGCGTGCGACGGCGCCGAGCCGAGCCGGATTTTTTTTTTTTTTTTTTTTGCAACCCCAACTTTTTTTCCTCCAACATAAGTAACACTTATTATAACGAAATGTAACATTTTTTTATTCAAATGTAAGACTTTTTTTAAAAAAAAATGTACCACAATTTTGCTGCAATACATAAAGATAACATAAAGATTGGCAACTAAACTAATGTAACACATTTTATAAAGGGATGTAATACTCATTTTTCAAATGTAACACTTTTTTTCTCCGAAAATTAACATATGATTGACAACTAAACTAATGTTACATTTTATAAAAAATGAATGTAACATTTTTTTTCTCAATTGTAACAGTTTATATTCTTAAATGTAACATTATATATGAAATGTAACAATTTTTTATTGAGAAAGTAACAATTGAAATGCAAATCCAATTTTTTTTTTGTCAAACTCATGTTACATTTGACTGTAAAAGTGTTACTTTTTTAATATGAAGCTGTTACTTTTATTAGAACAGAGTGTTACATCTCAGCTGACAAAGCAACTCAAACTTTTTGTGTGTAAAAAAATGTTTTTTAAAAAAAAAAAAAATCAAACCATATCATGACCTATGTAGAAATTTTCGTCTCGTCGAGACGAACACAACGGTATTTTTAATTTTTTTTTCCTGAGTTATAAATCTCAAGATATAGCATTTTAAAGTTAATGGATTTTTTTTTAAAGGTGACACGCGGCAGCGAGTGGCTCACAGCGCGCCACGTGTCGTAATGGGACTGGCGGATATGTGGGTCGGTCGGGTCACTGAGCCGGGTCGGACAGATTTGACCCACGGGTTGACCCGTCGGACCGCCGCATGGAGCGGCCCTTGCCGCATATAAGAATTTGTCATTCCTCAATCAGGACAAAGAGAGTCGTTAATTTTTATTTTTTTTTGTGTTGATTGTACGATATACTCCAATCTTCCATTTTAAATTACGGTCCTCTCCAAACGATTTGACAACGTGCAATGGACCCAACATTATCTATGTACGTCAATTATTGGCCGGTCTTACCAAACACTTATTTGCCCTATTCTCTAAAACAAAATTTTACTACTCCCTCCGTCCTAAAATTAATTTTTACATTTGACTATTCAAATTTTTTAAGAATGCGAACACATGTTTCACTAGCCGTGTGTTTCCTATGCACTTCTAAAGCTAGATTATAGAAATATGAGGAACTTTTTGGGACAATGAAAAATGACAAATGAGAAAATCATTTTGGGAAGGAGGGAGTAGGATTTTGATGAACATATTAATACAACTATAACTACCTCATGAAAATTCCAGTATAGTTGTCATACAATAACAATAAAAAAAATTAAGATTTAATAATGATAATAAAAATTGTAAACAATTACAAACAAAATTCAATCAAGTTTCATTAAATTCAAAGTAAAACTATTTAGAAATAATATGAGGTAATTACCAAGATATGCAATGTACTTTACCTTCGATTTCACTAATTAAATGCAATGTACTAGTACTCGTTAGTGATATCTTAATGCAATATACTTTCTACTAATTTTTCAAATAATGGAATATATGTACTATTTTTATGCAATATACTTTCAAATTTTAAAACAAATAATGCAACGAAATTGCATTATTTGAAAAATTAGTAGAAAGTGCATTGCATTATGATGTCATAACGAGTACATTGCATTAATTGTAAAAAATTCAAAAGTATGTTGCATATTTAGGTCATTCACCCATCAAAATAATATTTATCCTGTTTATTTATTTTTCTGTATAATATTTTCTTATAATCCTCAATAAGAAGCTAGGGATGGCAATTTGTCCGAACCCGCTCCGTATCCGGGACGATCCGCTCCGCAGCGGGGCGGGTTTGGTAGCCTTTTTTCAAAACCCGGCGGGTCACGGGGCGGGTTCGGTTTCTCATCTCAACCCGCGGGGCCCCGCCCCGTATACTAATATATATATAAAATTACCATAATATCCCTATCCCATTTCAATTATTACCCACACACTATAGAGAGTCAGAGACCCACGGCTTATCTCTCTCATTCTCAAATCGATTTCCTAGGTTAGAAGAACAGAAGCGGAGTGAGATGCGGCGCTAGAGAGACTGGGAGACATCGACCTCGGCGACTTCCACTCCGCCGCTTCCAGGTCTTCCTCCGACTTCCACTCCGCCGCTAGAGAGACATAGACACCCACGGCTTCTCTCTCTCTCAAATCGATTCCTAGGGTTAGAACAGAAGCGAAGTGTGAGATGCGGCGCTAGAGTCAGAGACATCGACATCCCATTCAGGCGACAGAGAGAGAGAGAAGCGAGAGATCGACGATGGCGGCAGAGACACTAGCTTCGTTGAGGTCGTTAATGGCTTCTCACTCTCCACCTCTCGATGCTTTAGTCGTACCTTCTGAAGATTACCACCAGGTCCCCTTCTCTTCCTAAAATTAACATTCTACTCTCTTTGTTGTTATTAGATTCATGATTTTGAATATCTATTTTTCATCTTCAATTGCATTGGTGTTTGAATTACCGTCTAATTTCCTTGAAAAGCTTTTCAATTTCAATTCCCGACTGTTTAATACAATCTCAAGCTCAAGGAGAATTTTAATTTTCTTTCCCTTTTTGAAGTTTGATTCCCCCAAAAAATTGATTTTGGACCATACGGGGCGGGGCGGCTGCGGGTTAACTAGTTGGCAGGGCGGGGCGGGTTCGGTACTAAGGGGGTTCTTTGAGGGGCGGGTACGGTTTTGGTCAAACCCGCCCCTTATCCGCCCCGTTGCCATCCCTATAAGAAGCTGATTGGGCATAAAAGAAAAGAAAGACATTATTTTTTTTAGTACAAAAGAGAGCGTTATTATATGTGATTGAATTAGTCTTACCATTGACCGACAATGGTTTCGTTTTAAGTGAAAAACAATAAAAGCCGTGCGTGCAAGCTTAGAAAGTTCTTGGACGGACCCTTTACCTTGGATTTTCCTCACATTTTATTTTTTTAATTATATGTGATTGAGAATAATTTTATTTGAAGTGAACATCATATGACACAAATTAATCCTAGGCTAGCCGTGAATAACCAAACTTGAGGTATGACATTATTTAGTGTGCCATTTATATGCCCACAAAGCTACTATTAAGCATCAAATCATCCATTTAGACCCTGAGTACCATACCACCCTTCCAAACGAACCCCGATGTGTTATTTTTGTCAAATTGGGTCTTGATGTTTTTAAAACTCGCCAGTTAAGGCCTTTTTGACGGATTTCGTTAAAAAGTCAGTTAAAAAGCATGTGCCAAGCACGTGACTAACGAAATTGGGTAGTTTGAATTGCGATTAAGTTTGAAGGATTATAAATGACATATTCCAAAAAAAGGGGGTGGAACAAAAAAAAAGTAAATTCATATCCCCATCCTCTTCCTCCCGTCACACACACACACACACACACACACTCTACCTCCCCTCATGCTCCGGCCACCCCTTCCTACCTCCGGCAACCACTCCGATCTCCCTACTCCGGCGACCGTCTCCCACTGCTCCGGCGAACCTAGAAAAACAAAAGCACGCACTATCTCTTTTTTTTAAGTCCTTTCCCGATCGATTTTTTCCCGGTCAAAGTTGCCGGTGCTGTAAGTAAAACCGGTGTGGAAAGAGTAATATCCCGTCGCTCTCAAAATCCCGACCTGAATTGTTCAAAACGGTCCAGAAGTATAATCCGATCGGGACCCGACTCACCCACCTGTGTTACCCAACTGGATCTAGAGAGAGAAAGAGAGTGGGAGATGAAAATTTGCAGAAAGGGTCGATGTTGAGGGAAGCCAAGATGTGTTTGAGCAAAGGTCAAGAAAAGTAAATTTGCAGAGAGAAAAAAACCTTAGTGGTACCATAGTTGGCTGCGGAGGAAGAATCTCGATTTTGACTTTTTGATCTAGTGTTATGTTAATTTCAAGTTTTAATTCAATTTCGTTGGTAAATTATGAATTTTATTTGGGTGATTTTGGTGATGTTGTGATTATTGGTGGACGGTGGTGCATTGGTGGTGGACGGTGGTGCATTGGTGGTGGATATGGTGAAGGATCGGTGGTGGATATGGTGGAGGATGGAGTGGGTGGTTATGGAAGATGAAGAAAGGGGGAGAATTATGCATATAAAGCTCAAGAAGAAGAACTGGGTTTTTTTCTTTCTTTTTTTCTTGATACTCCCTCCGTCCTAAATTAATGTTCTTAGTTTTTAGTTTGACTTTACACGGAGATTAAGAAAAAATAAATGTTGTGAGTATGAAAAGTAAAGTAGGAAAGAGAAAGTGAGTAATGAGTTTTTGTTGTGAGAATAACAAGTGGGTCTCACTTTCCATTTTAGGTAATAAAGTAAAGTAATAACCTTAAATTGGGATAGACTAAAAAGGAAAGTAAGAACCTTAACGTGAGACAGAGGGAGTAGTTTTTTTAATAATTTTTTATTTATTATATGGATAGTATTTAAAAAATTTAATTAAAAAAATTACAATTATAAATCAAGATAGTTCATGTCTCAAAATATGAATTTTTATTTATTATGTGAATACTATCTTTTTAAAATTTTTATGATTGGTGAGTAAATATTAATTAATTAAGAAAATTTATATGAACTTTTTTAAAAAATATTGATGAAAATACATGATAATGAATTTATTTTGTGAAGTTTTATTTAATAGGTTGAAAATTATTTTTATTTTAGCCCTTATAAGTTTAGAATTTTTCTTAGGCCCCTTAAAAGAAATATCAATTCAAAGTCACCCAATTCCGTCAGTCACGTGCATGGCACATGCCACATAACTAACTTTCTAACGAAATCCGTCAAAAAGGCCTTATTTGGCGAGTTTAAAAATCATCAAGACCCGATTTGATAAAAATAACACATCGGGGTTCGCTTGGAAGGGTGGTATGGTACTTCAGGGTCTAAATTGTAATTAACCCTTTTTTTTTAGTACAAAAGAGAGCGTTATTATATGTGATTGAATTAGTCTTACCATTGACCGACAATGGTTTTGTTTTAAGTGAAAAACAATAAAAGCCGTGCGTGCAAGCTTAGAAAGTTCTTGGACGGACCCTTTACCTTGGATTTTCCTCACATTTTATTTTTTTAATTATATGTGATTGAGAATAATTTTATTTGAAGTGAACATCATATGACACAAATTAATCCTAGGCTAGCCGTGAATAACCAAACTTGAGGTATGACATTATTTAGTGTGCCATTTATATGCCCACAAAGCTACTATTAAACATCAAATCATCCATTGTACTTAGAATTTAAGTGGGGGTGTTGGGCTGTGGTTAACCCTAGAGGAGGTGCTCAGTTGACCAGTGTGTAGTGCTTATGTTGCGGTCAGGTCTTCGGGCTCGGGTTGTTACAATAGAGTACTCACTTCTCCCGTAAAGACAGTCTCAATTTTCAGTGATAAGTTAGGTAGAAAATTGATAAGTAATTTGACATTAATTTAATTGTCTTAATGAAAGTTTCAAAATTATTATTGAAAGTATTTGCAATGTTATATTAATAATAAATTTTATTAGAATAATTATCCTTTTCAGTTTCTTTTATCTAAAGTAAATCAAATTAATTGCAATTTGGTAACTAGTGTTTGTACTACTTTTGCGATTTGGTTCTCGTGTTTGTATTTCTTACAACTTGATTCCTGTGTTTGTCATTTTGTTGCAAATTAATATAAAAACTAACAAAATTATTAATTTTTTAACAGAAAAACAGTCATGTACATATCATATGACCTTTTAAGGGTAAGTGAGTCTATAATTTCAAGAGAGAATTAGCGTTTTTTTTTATAAGCTCAACTATTTTACTCAAAGTTGAGGAAGCCTATAGCCGAACAAGGTCACATATAATGAATACATCCAACTATAACAAGCTAAGAATTTTGAAGTATGCTATGTACTCCCTCCGTCTCATTTTAAACTTAAAAAAAAAGTGGGCACAAGAATTAAGATGAGAATCTTTATATTATATAGATAGTGGGGTAGAGTGTTGTGAGTATATAAAGTGGGTAGGAGAGAGAGAGGGAGTGGGATAGGGAATAGTTAGTGGATAGTTGTTGTATGTATGACATATAGGTCCCACTAAATAAAAAATTATAAATAACTTTCTTTTTTTGGATTTTGAAGTTTAAAATGGGACACTCAAAAGGAAAATTTTTGAAGTCCCACTAAATAAAAAATTATAAATAACTTTCTTTTTTTGGATTTTGAAGTTTAAAATGGGACACTCAAAAGGAAAATTTTTGAAGTTTAAAATGGGACGGAGTGAGTAGTTTACAAGCCGGCAGTCTAACATTCTTTTAAGTCAATATAACATTCCCCCCCCCCCCCACCCCAAACCCCAAATAACTACTCCCTCCATTCCAAAATGATCTTTGCGTTCCACTATTCAAATTGTTTAAGGATACGTACACTTGTTTCACTAGTCATGTTATGTTTATGCAATTTTAAATCTAAATTGTAGAAATGTGAAGAACTTTTAGGGATAATGAAAAATAGCAAATGAGATCATTTTGGGACGGAATGAGTATTCCTTTCTGGATTCAATCCATTTGAAAATTATTCAATAAAAGAAACCGTTTGAGAATAATGGTAGCTCAATTTTACTCTTGACTTGAACAAAATATTAAATGCATATTAAATCGCACACTATGTAATATTTACACTAAATAAAGTAGGGTTAATGATAATTTAGGGCCTGAACTCTAGGAGGGTGCGTCTAAAAGGGGCCTGGGTTTTTTTTCCCGCTAGATCAGGGCTCAATATCTTAATTTTTCGCCAGTTAAGGGCTTTTTGACGAAAATCGTTAGAAAAGTCAGTTAAGTACCATGTGCATGGCACGTGATACACGGATTGGATGGATTTGTAATTTATATATGCAAACTAGGGTTCTAATGCACATTGTGAAACTAAAGGGGCTAAAATAATAATAGGCTTAAACACCATATAAAAGGCTCCTCAACCCCCCTCCTCTCTGCTTTCTCCCTCTCCTTCAGCCTCGGCGTCCGGTGATTCCGATGATTCTCCGGTTCCTTCGTCGTCGTCGGCACCGCCCACTTCAAGGTCATCGACGGCTGATATGTTTACTTCGGTTGGCGGGAGTACCCGGCTTGCTTGTCGTTCTGGGATGCGGCTTGTGTTGCGCCGGAGCAACATTGATCTGTTGCTTTGAACGGAATTCAATTGAGGGCGAGTTGAGTCGCTGTGCTGAGTTCCGTCCGTCGTCGGGAACCGGACAGTGTAGCGACCCCAAAACCCGTCCCTATTTATTTTATATATTTTGGGGATTTTTACTTGACTTATGTGTGCATTTTATGTGTTGCATCATATTTTATGATTTGCACATCTTACTTGATTATTTGTGTTATTTACTTAGTTAGTAATAATAATGATTAAAGGAGTTAAATGATTAAGTTGAAACTTTAGGGTCCTTGTTGAAAATATAAGTTAAGGGGCTTAATTGTTGAAAATAAAACTTGAGTGACTAAATTTAGAAAATGGGTAAAGATTTTTTTTATAAAACACTTATCCCTTCTCTCTCTTCTTTCTCTGTGTGTTTCCTCTGCAACTTTCTACGTTTCCTTAGGGTTAAAGAGAAAAAGGTAAGTTCAACCCATTTCGAATTAGTTTTTTTTATTTATTTATCCGTTTTAAAAACTAATTATATAAAAATGATCAGGGCGTCGAATAGGTCATTTCTAGCCGAACAAAACTTATTTCAGCGATACTTTTTCCGGAAATAGGTAAGTTACTAATTCCCCTTTAAATGTTAAAATGGTCATAGATGTTATATCTGATACTTGTAATTGTTATTTTGTGATTTGGGTAATGTTTGTTATACTTGTAATTTTGGGACAAAGGGAGTATTTAGTATGTTGGTTTGGTTGGGTTCAAAGTAGTATTAGAGTTGTTTTGAGACTGATTTTGTAGTCTTAGTAAAGTTATAAATGTTAAGTGTTGTACTTTTGGGACGGTGAAACGGAAGGAGTATAAATCATTTTGGGTTTTGCCTGTCGAGTGTGTTGGGCGGCCGCCCAAAAGGGGCGTGCGGCCGCACACTTATCTGGAAGATTTTGTTCTTGAGAAATCAGAATGTGTGCGACCGCACACCCTGTTTTGGGCGGCCGCACACTTTCCCCTGAATCTTATAGTTTGGTTAAGGTAAGATATATAAGGTTAACTTTGGTTTAATCCTTGGGGTATTGTCTAGGACTAATATATGAGTGTCCTGGGATATTGTCATGATAAATGAGAAGGGTGTTCAAGTGTGTGCAAGAATGTATTGTGACCTTGAATCATGTTGTTGTAAACTCTTTGTGAGTGATTCTTTATGTGCATCTTTGATGTGTTTAGCTTTGTTCATTATTTTAGAATCATTGCCCCGGTTTTTGTTGTTTAGCAAGTATTCATTACTGTGCTTCTTGTGAAAAGTCCAGCTGGTCTTGTTGTGGAGTCAGGCAATGGGAGAATTATAGTGGTACATGTTATGTTCACTATAAGTTTTTCCATTGGTACCTTGTGTCAGGCGGTGGGAGAATTATAGTAGCACACAATCCAAGTTCACTATAAGGTGTCCACTGTGCCTTTCTGTTTCCCCAGTCCAGATTGTCCTTGGATTGGATGAATCGCTCCCTTTGGTGAGCATTTGGGTTATGACTTTGTGTCATTTTTCCCTCTCTGGTTACTTTGGTTCTATTGGTTATAGTTTGGTTTTCGGGATTCCGGCTTCAGCTATTTATGCTGCTCAGATGGTTTTCTCAGTTGGTTTTCTCAGATGGTATTCTCAGACAGTTATGTTATTGGGTAAACCTTGGCTTGGTATCCACCGGAGTGTGGCCTATGTGTTAATTGTTGTATATGAGTTGATGTTATCTCTCATACTATGTGCTATGTGATTGCTATGATACTATTCTTTATGAAACGTAGTTGCATTTTAGTAGCTTACTGAGATTTATTCTCACATTTTATTTGTTTACTATTTTAGATAAAGGCGGGTCCAGGGGATAGGACACTTGGCACGGGAGGACGTGGGAGTGGTAAGAGTTGGGACTTGTTTTGTGAAGGTTACATTATGTAAATGTAAAACCTTTTGGGTAGAGTACACGTACTTCTTATGGTCACACCTATTTTGGTTAATGTTGGTGTATGTACATTTGGATAAAAGTTTGTAAGCCTTCGGGCTAAGTACTTTCGTTATGAAAGTGGTTGTAAAGTTTGTTTCAAGTTAGATGAAGTCTTTGAACTTCAAGTGTGATTTTGTTAAACTATATAAAAGTACATTTCGAAAATTTTTCTAAAAAGTGTTTTATAACGTCTTCCACTCGTGTCCCGAGCGTGGGGCCAAATAGAACCACGGGTCTGGGGCGCGACAGACGGACCCTCTCCTAGAGATCATACGATTGGCGTTCGGCTGAATTGGAACGTCGGAGATGGGGATAGGGACGGTTGAGGTCCAGGCGGCGCCGGAGCCGGTGCGGCGGAGACGTAGCTTGTTCTTCAATGTCTTCCACCTCTTCTTAGATTCTTTGGTAACGCGATTTGACTGAGATTGGATTAGGGCCGGGCCTTGAGGCTGACGTCCGGGACTCTTGTCGCCGGTCAAAACAGCGCCTAGGGTTAGACCAGAGAGGGAATTGTTACGGTGTAATACTGTTCTTGCTGTTTTTTTTTTTTTTTTTTTTTTTTTTTTGTTACAGTTTCTATTAAATTGTAATTAATCCTTTTAAATAAGAATGTGGATTTTTTTTTTAATATTTTAATAAGTCTATTTTTTTAAAATGTTGTATAATAATATTAAGTATCTATAATACTCCTTCCGTCCTATCCGAAATAGGATTCTTGGTCGACACGGGGATTAAGGAATAATAATATTTTATTATAAAAAGTTGTTTGAAAAGTAGGTGTTGTGAGTATGAAGGAGGGAGAAAGTGGGTGGGGAATAATAAATGAAAAGAAGTTGTGAGTATGACAAGTGTGCCATACTAATAAAAAAGTAATAAAAGCTTTCCATTTTATGATGTCCTATTTCGAGTGGGTCCTACTAATAAAAAAGTAATAAAAGCTTTCCATTGTAAATAGTGATAATTATTTTATGTTGTTTTAAATTTGGTGAATGTAAAAAGTAATTTATTATGTTCATAAAATAAAATTTAAATTTATTTATAATTTTCTTTATTTTAAATTTATTATTTAGAAAATAATCTAAATCTTTTTATATTTAATATAGCTATTAGATTAATTTGTTTAATAATTTTGATTTTTTTTAATAAATTTATTTTATACTCCCTCCGTTTCATGAGAACTGGGACTCATTTCCATTTTCGTCCGTTTCACCTCAATTGAGACTGCCCAAAATGACAAACTTTTTAATATTTTATATTCACCCAATCACACCCCTCATTCTCTCTCTTCATTCTCCACCACTCATTTTATTCAACCAACACTACTATTTACTCCACTAATTTTCTCTCTTTATTTTCTACCACACATTTTCCTTATTTTATTAATATTCCTTAGTTCTTGTGCCATTGGCCTTAGTCTCAGTTTTGATGAAACGGAGGGAGTATATGATAATTACTTATTTTATTATATACTTGATTATTTTTTAAAAAAATATTTCATTTTTAAACCCTCTAAGTTTCAAAAATTTCACTAAAACCCCTACTAACTAATATTATTACAAACCCATCCATATAGTCGATCACGTGCTCGGCACATGGCACTTAACTGACTTTTCTAACGATTTTCGTCAAAAAGCCCTTAACTGGCGAAAAATTAAGATATTGAGCCCTGATCTAGTGAGAAAAAAAACCGAGGCCCCTTTTAGACGCACCTCCTGGAGTTCAGACCCTAAATTGTCATTAACCCGATAAAGTACTCCGCACAATAAAACAAGAAAAGGTTCAATATAATTTTTCATTCTTTGGACCTTAACGCTAACTCTACTTGGACATTAATGTTCATACACATGGGCTGCTGCCGGCCAGCCATAAAGCACGGACGCCTTGCTTTTGACCCCCAAATATTTTAAGCTCATTATTTTTTACTCCCTCTTGTTTTAAATAATTGTCGCTTTTAGTCAATCAAATGTAATTTTGACCATTAATTTAAATAAAAAATAATAATGCTAATAAAAATAAAAAAAATTCATTGTATTATAATTAATAATACTTCTAATAATATTTTTTTAGATTTTTATTAGGATTATTATTTTTGGTTTAAATTTATTGGTCAAACTTATATCTGTTTGACCAAAAGTGACAGTTATTTTGGACTAGAGGGAGTAAGTTTTTATCCAACCCTAACCTAATAAATAGATATCGCATTTAATTTGTTGACGGTTTTTTTTCTTTAAATTGCTTTAGTTGTTTTTACACTATTTGTATCATGATAAAATTACACAAAAATTGTTTTCTTTAACTAGGAATTGTACTTTTCAAAAAATAAAATAAAATAGGAATTGTACATTTATTTTGGTATAAATGAATGAATAGGAGTATGCCACATTTACAATGAGACAAAATGGACAAAGACTCATGTGAGAATAAGGGGATCCGTCTCATGGGTGAGACGGGTCGGATCCTTGCCCATGACCCGGTCCATGAACAAGTTCCAAGGCCCATGGGGCATAACCAGCCACGTGGCACCCTTTCATAGGTTCTTTTTTTTTTTGCTGCTGCTGCTCCAAGACCCATGGGCGACCCTGCCACGTGGCAGTCTCTCATAGGCCCGTTTTTTTTTTTTTTTTAATTTTTATACTTTCATTTTTGGTTTTTTCGGTTTTTGAAAAATAATAGTTACTATAACTAAAAGTAACAAACGTGTTACTTATATGTAATAGTTTGTATACAGAAAAGTAATATATATATACAGAAAAGTAACAGTGTTTTTTTCTATGTTTTTTTCGTTTGCCAAAAGTAATACTTATTTACAACTAAAATGTAACGAACGTGTTACTTATATGTAATAGTGTTTATACATAATTTGTAATACATATGTATAGAAAAGTAATATTATATCTATATGTTTTCATAAGTTACAATGGGGTTCAATTTATCATGATACATGTAAAAGTATTACATTATCTATAGAAAATCTGTTACAATTTTCATCTATCAAAGTGTTACATTTACTTGTATAAACAATTACATTCATATACATAATTTATTATTTTTTAAATGTTACTTTTTCCTAAAAAATAAAATCAAAATACACAATATTTTACATTTTTGCAAAAGCACTATTATATTTCAGTATAAATTATAATTACATTTAGATATTGTTTGGGTTACATGTAATTATAGTTAGTATTACATTTGAAAAAATGGGTAAAAACGAGCTTATGTTTTTTTAAAACAGGTATTACGTTTACTTATGAACAATGTTACTTTATATGTATACAGTCATTACTTTAAGAGATGGTAACTATTACTTTTGGTAAACCACTGAAAAGCCAAAAAAAAGATATAAAAACTGAAAAAAAAACTGGGAAAAAAAAAATCGGGCCTATTAGAGACTGCCACGTGGCAGGTCATGCCCATGGGTCAGGATCCGACCCGTCTCACCCATGAAACGGATCCCCTTGTTCTCATGGGAGACCACCTCGACAAAATGAGGGGTTTCCTGCGAATACAAACCACCGCATCAGTTTTTTTTTTTTTTTTTTTTGGATTGGAATTTATGAACAAGGTGACCTTAATGGCAATACTTTTCCATACCCACAAAAAGGGGGCCATAAATTTGATTAAAATATTATCTACAACGTTTAAATTGGAACTGCTATCCATTTTTGACAGGATAAATTTTTTATGGGAAGAGCTATTACCACTATATTTTTTACTAATCCACTACACTAAATTGTGAATGTACATAATTAACCTTTCACATTTTGGAAGTTACAAAAACATTTAATAAGAGGCTATAATCCACTACAAAATTTACTCATCCACAAGAATATGCCTTAAATAAAATACTTACCTTACCTGATTATGAACTAATCTTCAATAGTTAGCAAATATATATATATTTTAATTTAACTTTAACATATTATTAATTTATTTTAATATTTATAATTATATTGTTCATAATAAAGTAATAAAATCACATGCAATCAATGTCTTCATTAATTCTAAATTTAAAATACGCAAAATCTTGGGAAAAAAGCGTTTTTCCATACGCTTAGGAAAACGTGTTTTAAAAAAAACGCGGTGGCATTTTTGTAAATAATTAGAACTTCTCAACAGTTCTGGATATAATTATAAAACCTTCTGGATATGATATTGATAGCCAGAACTTTTGAAAGTGATAGCCGGAAGGGTCATTTTTGTAAATAATCAGAACTTCTCAACCGTTTTGGATATCAATATAAAGCCTTCTGGATATGAGATTGATAGCCAGAACCTTTGAAAGTGATAGCCAGATGGGTCTTGAATATCAATAAAACGCCTTCTGGATATGAGATCTGGATATCAATATAAAGTCTTCTGGATATGAGATTGATAGCCAGAACCTTTGAAAGTGATAGTCAGAAGTAGAAAAAACGCGTTTTACAAGAGACAAACTCTTTAAAATAAGAAACTTACAAAATTTTCAAGTAATACTGGAACAACCTAGTGTTTGGTGCTCACCAACAAGTTTTTTTTTTTTTTTTTACTAAACTGTTAGTGAAATCTTTAATGGTTTAATTTGATACTTGGATAAATTCTAATAAATTTTGTATATTGTCAACGATGCATAAATTTTGTTTATATTCGAATTTATTAATTCCTTTGCGTAATCTATATTCATTGTAACTGATGGCGAATATGATTGAAAATATAAATAACACTCGTAATTCAATAAAACTAGTATAAATCAATTAAAAATACATGCCTATTTCTTATTTTAATGTAAAAAAATAAGTAGCAATAAAAAATATGTGAAACTTATTTCTTAAAAACATTATATAATTTAACACTAAAAATATATTATTTCAATATTTTTCTAGAAAGAAAAATTTATTTTACGTAATTTTTGTGTAGATTAAATACTATAATGTTATGTAGTTTGAAAATAAAATTAAATTCAATTAAGGAATATTTTATTTTATTTAATTTTAACTTCATTTATTTATTTATTTATTTAAAAGTATGTTATATTTCTCAGAATAAATGATTGGGAAAGTCAAAGAAAAAAATATAAACTTGCCAAAATTAATTAAATTTTGGAAATATCAATCAAGTTTAGATTAAGATATATAATATACAAGGGCATATACGTCAAGTTATAAGAAAATTCAGAAAATTTTGGGGGAAACTAGTTTCCTCCAAACTTAAAAAAAGACCGGTTTTGGGATAGGAAAACCGTCACACACATAGCAACATAATGGACCGGGCTTGAAACCCACACCATCCTTTTGACCCGGTTTAGGTAAACCTAATCGCAGACTTCTCTCTCTCAAAAACACACAGCGCCCAAAATTTCGCCGTTCTCTCTCTATAAAACCGGTGAAGACTACCTCCAACCTTTTACTCTTTTGTTCAATTTTTCCAATTTGAAGTAAAATTTGTTTGATTCTCCTTGCGTCGTTCGTTAATTTCACTCTATTTGACGCAAACTACTGTTTGATTTAAAGCAAAATAACGAGGAAAGGCGTAGTGAAGTAAGGGCGTGATGGAGGTGTGTGTTGATTTCAAGTTTTTTTTGCTTGATTCTCACTCTATTTTATTCGATTACTGTGTTGATTTCAAGCCTTTTTTGTTCGGTTTTTGTGATGCTTGATTAGGAATTTTGAGTTTGGTATTTGTTACTCAGTGATTTAAACAAGCAAAAAATAGTCTTTGTTGAATAAAGTTGAAGACTTTCCGGCAATCAAACATGATCACATTGACAAGGTTGTTGGGAGCAAAGACAATGAGGAGAAGAAGAGGAAGAAAGCTGGTAGTTCGACTGCAACATATATGTTAGACAAACTAGGTCTAAAAAGTGTGTTAATCAGTGAAATTGTAACGTTTTGTTTTGAAATCCAAACTTATTGTTTTTAAGTCCAACCTTATTGTTTTAACTTATTAACTTGTTGTTTTTTATGCATAAACATGTGTATTAAGTTGTATTATAAGCTCATGTTCAAAGTGCTTGTTTCAAAAGAAATTGTATGGTTATTATATCAAGTTTGTATGTTAAAACACGAAGTTACACTACTAAAACACCAATTGTAGACCTGATAAAACATAACTTGATTAACCACCAGGCTGCACTAATAAAACATCAAGATACTGTACTAAAACATGAAGTTACAATACTAAAACACCAAGTAACTATACTAAAACAACACCAAGTTATATTATACGTTAATGTTCAAAATGCTTGCATGGTTATTATAATATTAAGTTTGTCTGTTCAAAGACCAAGTTACACTACTAAAATATCAAGTATAGATCTGATATAGCATAACTTCTTTAACCAACAGGTTACACTAATAAAACACCAAGTTACTATATTAAAACATAAAATTATAATACTAAAACATCAAGTTACTAAACTAAAACAACACTAATTTATATATAAGTTGATGTTCAAAATGCTTTATTTCAATGTTATTATAATATCAAGTTTGTGTGTTCAAACATCAAGTTACACTACTAAAATACTAAGTATAGATCTGATACAACATAACTTGATTAACCACCAGGTTGCTAATAAAACACCAAGTTACTGTACTAAAACATCATGTTACAATACTAAAACTCCACGTTACTATACTAAAACAACAAGTTACACCAAATCAATTCTATTTCAGTTTGAGCAGTTTGAACATCTCCATTTCAGTTTGAGTAGCAAATGACTACATGATTCAAATTAAGAGTAGATTTGGTGTTTTTGAGCCAAATGATGATATCCATCTCTTCAAATTAATCTTCATTGTCATTTTCAATCTCACTCTCCTCTGATTCAATGACATTGTGATCTACTATCTCCATCTCCATCTTCATATCCATCTTCTATAAGTAGAAAATCAATTTCAATTAGATCAATTAGCTTATTCGAATATCAATTTCAATTTCAAATAGAAAAAAAAGTGATAATTGATGAACAAACTTGTAAAGATTCATACCTTTTTAATCGTTTTCTTTGAAGCTCATCTCATTTGCAATGGCGATAGAGAGAGATGGGGAGAGAGAAAGAGAGAGAGAGAGAGAGAGATGGCGGAAGAAGGGAAAATTCAGCCGAGGATCGCATGTGTGTGGGCGGCTACTGTGTGTTTTCCACGTTTTATACCCTAGATTCATTAACCGGTTCTACTTATTAGCTTATTGAACCGGAATTATTAATGAACCGGTTTCTCCTATATCAAAACAAGTCTTTTTTTAACAGGGGGAAACTAGTTTCCCCCTAAACCAACTCAAGAAAATTTTAGTTAATGTAGTGAATTAGTAAATTATGTAGTGGAGATAGCCTCTCCCAATTTTTTATTGAGTTGGTTTTGGGGGAAACTAGTTTCCCCCTAATGTTAAAAAAAGACCGGTTTTGGACAACCTGCAAACCAACTCCTACCTTTTCTGAATCGGTTCTCGCTCATTAAAAAAATTAGGGTATTAAAAGTTAAAAACACGCAGTAGCAGGGCAGTCGTAAAGAAGAAAACAGAGGTGCCGTTCTTCCGCCATTTCTCTCTCTCTGTCGCCATTGAAATAGGAGATGGAGATAGAGACATTGGATGAAAATGTCGAATTAGATGAGATATCCATTACAAACGACAATGAAAATGAAGATATGGAGATCGAATCAGGTAAATTTAATCTGCATTTTTTTCTATTTGAAATTGAAATTGATATTCGAATGAGCTAATTGATCTTATTGAAATTGATTTTCTCCTTATAGAAGATTGAGATGGAGATGGAGATTGAGATCACAAATGTTATTGAATCAGAGGAGAAAGAGATTGAAAAAGACAATGAAGATCAATTGGAATAGATGAATATCTTCATTTGGCTCAAAAACACCAGATCTACACTTAATTTGAATCATGTGGTCGTTTGCTGCTCAAATTAAAATATAGATGTTCAAACTGCTGAAATTGAAATAGAATTGATTTAGTGTAACTTGTTGCTTTAGTATAGTAACTTGGTGTTTTGGTATTGTAACTTGATGTTTTAGTACAGTAACTTGGTGTTTTATTAGTGCAACCTGGTGGTTAATCAAGTTATGTTGTATCAGATCTATAGTTGGTATTTTAATAGTGTAACTTGGTGTTTGAAAAAACAAACTTGATATTATAATAACCATGAAATTTCTATTGAAATGAGCATTTTGAACATCAACATATAATATAACTTGGTATTGTTTTAGTATTGTAACTTGGTGTTTTAGTATTGTAACTTTATGTTTTAGTACAGTAACTTTGTGTTTTATTAGTACAGCCTGCTGATAATCAAGTTATGTTGTATCAGATCTATACTTGGTATTTTAATAATGTAACTTGGTGTTTTAACATACAAACTTTATATTATAATAACAATGCAATTTCTATTGAAATAAGCATTTTAAACATCAACTTATAATATAACTTGGTGTTGTTTTAGTATAGTAACTTGGTATTTTAGTATTGTAACTTTATATTTTTGGTACAGTAACTTGGTGTTTTATTAGTGCGGTCTGGTGGTTAATCAAGTTAAGTTGTATCAGATCTACACTTAGTGTTTTAGTAGTGTAACTTCGTATTTTAACAGACAAACTTGATATTATAATAACCATGCAATTTCTTTTGAAACAAGCAGTTTGAATATGAGCTTATAATACAACTTAATACACATGTTTATGCATAAAAAACAACAAGTTAAGAACTTAAAACAATAAGTTTGGACTTACAAACAATAAGTTTGGATTTCAAAACAAAGCGTTACAATTTCACTGATTAACACACTTTCTAGACCTAGTTTGTTTAACATATATGTTGCAGTCGAACTACCAGCTTTCTTCCTCTTCTTCTCCTCATTGTCTTTGCTCCCAACAACTTTGTCAATGTGATCATGTTTGATTGTCGGAAAGTCTTCAACTTTATTCAACATAGACTCCTTTTGCTTGTTTAAATCACTGAGTAACAAGTACCAAACTCAAAATGCCTAATCAAACATCACAAAACGGAACAAAAAAGACTTGAAATCAACACAGTAATCGAACAAAATAGAGTGAGAATCAAGCGAAAAAACTTGAAATCAACACATACCTCCATCACACCCGTCCTCTCCATCATTAAATATCTCTTTGCTTTGGGATTCGCTGCTTTTTTTCAACCTCATTGTGCTTGAAATCGAGTGAGTATGACCGGAGGTTAGGTCTGAGAGAGAGTAAGATGGAGATAGCGACGGCGACGGTTAGTCGGAGAGTGAGAGAGATGGAGGTTAGGTCGGAGAGTGAGAGAGACGGAGGTTAGGTCAGAGAGTCGTGAGAGAGATGGAGAGAGCACGGTTAGAGATGGAGAGAGAAAGAGTCGTATCTGGTAAGCCGCATAAAGGCCGGTTCACAAAAAGGAATAAGAGAATTGTATGAACCGGTTTAGAAGTTTATATACCCACTTCCAATACATGTCTTTTTTTAACATTAGGGGGAGACTAGTTTCCCCCAAAATTTTCTCATTTTTATTTAGGATAAATCTAACCTGACAGTGTCCATAATTATTTGGTCGTGTAACGTCTAACGTGTTATGCTATTTCTTTAGGGAGTAACTTTTCTAATATAATCATCCTTCTCACTGAGAAAATCAAATGCAATGCCATAAAAATATGGAATATTAATTTCAAAGAAATTGTCTTATTATGATACACAACAATTGTTTGAATAATGAATGAAACGATATCAATTAGCTCTAATGTAATAACCAAACTATTTGTCAAAACAAATTAGATGATATCGATATATAATTAATCAAAGTCTAGTTTTCTTCCTCCCCAATCTATCCCTGGATCGTTTGCGTAGTCCACTCAGTTGAACCTCCCACACCTCCTTGCGAAACCCCTCTCTTCTTCCATGGCTACCAACTCTCCCCAAACCACAAGAATTATCAGCCAAACTCAACTCATAATCATATAATTTACGTGTTTTGGGGTCAGACAAAACCTCGTACGCTTTCCTTAACTCCACAAATTGCTTTGTGCATTCTTCTTTGATCGAAGAAGGGCAAACATCAGGATGAAATTGAAGTGCCTTGCTTCTATAAGCTTTCTTAATCTCCTCAAACCCTACATTTTCAGATGATAACGAAAGAATTTGATAGAAATTGTTTGTTTTGATCCCTTGTTGCATGATTCTGCATGAAACTACGTTAGTTTTTATGTTACGTAGATTTACACTTGACGGAGCAGCAAAAGGGTGAGAACAGCGGTCGCTTGAGGGTGTTTGCTTGTTGGACAAGGAAACCCCTTTTCTAAGGTTGGAATTCATTTTGAGAGAAAAATCCATTGTAATTTGCAAGAGAGAACTGTTTGGAAAAATATATTGGAATGAATTCGATTGTTATGTATGGAAGTATATACAATACTATATGTTGAGGAGTTGGTTATGTTTAAAGACAATTTTAAGCTTGTTCTGAGAAGTTAATGAATAATTAACACGGTTTCGTGAAGAACAATTGAATACAGTTTTGGCCATTAGGCAAGATGTCAAGAATCTTTGCCGACTTTAATTTCTATAAATTTTGTCTGACCAAAATTTGTTGTTTGCATCGTAAGCGTTTCTCTATATTCTTTTACTCTCTTCCGGTCCCGGAAAAATAGTGTCATTAGACTTTTGTTGGCCAATACAAATACACTTGACTAAATATTAATATCAATTTAATCATCCCAATGAAATTATAAAAATTGTTATTGATAAATTACTTAATCATTATCACTAACAATATACTCCTTCCGTCCCAACACAAGTAGGACTAGAGGAGTGGGCACGATAATTAAGAAAATATAATGTATGTGGGGTAAAAAATGAAGAGAGAGAATGAATGAGATTAAATAGTGGGGTATAGTGAATATAAATGTATTAAAATATTTCTATTTTAGATAGTCTCACTTGTGGTGGGACGGATCAAAAAGAAAATAAATCTCAATTCTGCTGGGACGAAAGGAGTGCTAAATTTTGATAAAATAATTAAATTATCATTAATATTTAATCAAAATTTATTTAATTTAATCATAAAAAAATAAATTAGTTTTTCTTTCTGGCACAGAGAGAAGTGTTTGTTGCATCCTACTCTTAAGAAAAGTTAAATAGTTCTAATCCCTCCCCTTTAAAAAAAAAAAAAATAGTTCTAACGACTTTGGTTTTATTTTGGGTAGCCAAAACAATGTGCTATGAAATGAGGGAGGGACGGCTTATCTCTTTATTTACTCCTTTCCTTTTTATCGATAGTCTCAGCCTCGCGTAGAGTACTAGAGTATACGCTATTACCTCTAACTCAACATAAAGCAGTGTTCAAATTATGAGATTTTTTTTTGGGAAACTAGTTCCTCCATATGTTATGAAAAGTCTTGTTTTTATGGGCAAATTGCAATTTGGTTCCTGACATTTACAAACTTTTTGCAATTTAGTTTTCTAACGATTTTATGTCATGTGACTAGCACATGACGTTTTAAATGACGTTTTAAAATATTCGTAAAGCTACACATATCCTATTAATATGATTCTTTTTTTATATTGAAGCTAATATTTAAATTTACAACATAAATTTTATTTTTTTGGAAATTTGTTAGGTACCTAAAATATTTTTACATTTAATTTTAATTTTAAATATTAAAAAAATAAAACACGTGAAATATAATCTAAAAAAGGTATTAGCCCAAGTATGTTTCTTATGAAGTAATTTCTATATGTATGTTTCCTAAAGTTTATTTTTCTCCACCCCTCTGCCACTTTCCCGCAACACCCATTCCACATACACTCTTCCCTCGATTCATCGTCCTCTTCTTCTTCCTTTTTTTTCTATCAAAGATTTTTACGAACTGATAATCTACATATAGAATTTACTTCATATGGAACATATTTGGGCTAATATCTTTTTTAGATTATATTTTACGTGTTTTCTATTTTTTTTAATATTTAAAATTAAGATTAAATGTAAAAATAATCCAACTACCCAATAAATTTCCAAAAAAATATATATTGTAGATTTAAATATTAGCTTCAATTTAAAAGAAGAATCATATTAATCGGATATGTGTAGCTTTAAGAATATCTTAAAACGTCATGTGCTAGTCACGTGACATAAAATCTATTAGAAAACTAACGCCCAGTTACTTTAATAGCCACATTGCAAAAAAATGTAAATGTTGGGAACCAATTGGCGAAAAAAAACTGTTGGGAACTAAATTGCAAAAGTTTGTAAATGTCAGGAACCAAATTGAAATTTACCCTGTTTTTATAGGGTTTAAGGTTTAGGATTTGGGGTTTCAGGTTTAGGTTTTAGGGTTTTAGGGTTTCAGGTTTAGGGTTTAAGGGTAAAAAATATGATTTTTTATAACTTATGTAGGAACTAGTTTCCTCCAAAGATTACATTAGAAGAAATATTTATTCATCTCCAGATATCGGTGTCAAACGAGATTTACTATAACGTAGTGAAAGATTGTATAGACTGGAAGTAGGGCCGGTCCTGTATTTCGTCGAGTGAGGCGGTAGCTTAGCGCCCCCAAAAATTTACACGATTTTAGGGCCCAAATTTTTAGTTTTTGTTATATACTCCCTCCGTCCCTCTTTAATCTACAAAATTTGCCATTTTGGTTATCTCACTTTAATTACAAAGTCCTAAAAAGAAATGTTTTAATACTTTTAAAATAATGGGACTCACTTGTTATACTCACAACAACTATCCACTTACTATTTCCTACCCCATTTTCTCTCTCCCACTCAACTATCTACATGTAAAGACCCGAAATTTTCTTTTAATTATTTAATTAATTTAATTGAATTGAATTATTTCAATTAAATGAAACTTAAAGTTATTGGGTTAAATAAAGAAGTGGGTTAAATAGTTAAAGAGTGGGCCAAGTGTATTGAGCTCCAAGTTGGGTTGGCCCGAACTAAATTAAATGGACTTAAGCCCAACTCACAAATTACCCAAGATATAAATAGAATGGTTAGTGAAATCCTAGGTTTTTATTCTTAATCCTAAAAACAACACAACCACAAAAACCCTAATTCCTATACCAAGGCTGCCGAACCAAGGAGGGAGGAGGAAGAAAGATTTCGGCCATTGTTTCGGAGATACAATCCGACTAAATCCAAGGTAATGTCAAACCCTATACTCTAAAATTTAATTCATTGATTTTGGTTGAGTAAAACTTGAATTATGAATGTTTTAAAAGAATAAACATTAGGGTTTGCATGCTAGTGATTTATTTATGAGAAATTAATTACTAGAAGTTTAGATCCAAAGACTTTAATCAAAGTATGATCTTCATGTTAGTTTTTATTCTTAAGATTGATTCTTGATGATAATGATCTTAATGAATTAATACTCTCCAATGCATGGGGATTAATCAATATGAGATTGAGACTAATTTGGGTTTAACAAAAAGAAGAAAAAATATGGGTTTACACCCATATCATATTCGGCCGAATGGACATAAAAAGGATGGGGAATTATTTTGGTTAATTTTAACGATTATTGTTATTGATTTATGAATGAATTGAAGTTAAAAAGTTACAAGAAAATTTAGATCAAGAGAAGTTGATCAAATAAATGGATAATTGAAGCTAGGGTTTCGGCCTAGGAGTCATTAAAGTTGGGTGTTGATTTTGATTAAAAAGTTAAGAGTTGGGACGGAAAAGTTAGTATTTCCGTTAGATTTATAACGGAAAGAAAGTATGATCATTAAAAGAATTGTTAGAAAGTTAGAAAACTAACTTGAAAGGATGTAATAGTTACTTGGAAAACCTTGAAAGTTAGAAAGTTAATGGAAAGGAGGAAGATTAAAAGATTTCAGTTAGTTTCCTAACGGAAAAGGATTAAACTGAAAAAGTTAAAGTGAAAAAGAATATAAAAAGGGAAACCTTTGAAGTTAGAAGGGCCTATGTGATTAAAAATAAACTTGGGGGATCTTTAAGAACAAAGAACCAAAGTCAAAGGACTTAATTGACAATAATTAAAAGTCAAAGGACTTAATTGACAATAATTGAAAGTCAAAGGACCTTCCTGCAATTTATCCAAAGTTGAAAGACCAAATTGCAATTAATCCAAAGTTGAAGGACCAATTTGCAATTAACCTAAAGTTGAAGGACTAAATTGCAATTAACCTAAAGTTGAAGGACCAAATTGCAATTAACCTAAAGTTGAGGGACCAAATTGTAATTAACCCAAAGTTAGAGGACTTAATTACAATTATATTAAAGTTAAAGGACTGACTCGCAAATCAAAGTCAGAAACTTAAACGTAAGAAATGAGTAACGAAGTAAAGAAGTTAAAACACATCTCTCAATTAACTAAGTAGAAGTAGTTAACAATGTTGAGAGTACTAAAGTAAATTACTCGGTACCTTGTAGATTGCACAGAGAGGAGATTGCAAGGAAAAGCAATTCAGGTAAGGGATTACGTTCCTTACAGTATTTGAATCCCTGTTTATTGGAATTTTATATTCTTTCTATAAGTTAGCTATCAGTATGGCATGATAGTATTTGAATAAACTCCGCGTTATTGAACGTTCTTTTGAAAGAATCCGTACTTAGTGATGTCCCCATTGATCTACTAAGTATCGAAGTTTGAAACTTGTTATCACATACTTGTACCTTGGTATGTTCTCATTTTAACTTGTAAGTTAACCACTTACTTGTTAGAGTGGCCAATGTCCAGTTAGAAAAGACATTGACGGACAGTCCAGTTAGAAAAGACTCGTCCTTAAACTAGGGATTGCATGAGTGATCACATGCCTTCTCTCAGGAATTGTCTGATTACAAGGATGATTCTAGACCCCGAGCATATATGTGTGGATACCATATATGTTACGACCCACACTATTGGCTTGGAAAAGCTAGGTGTATAAATTGTACCTTTGGCATTGAGGTTATAATGTACGTTACCCGGAATTGACGGAACTTGAATGAATCCCTTTGGATTGTAGTGCCATAATCCTTTGAAAGTAAAATCTTAAAAGTAATACGACTGTATTCTTCTGCAGTCTTGAATCAAAAAGTAACTGAACCTATCTTTGTAAAAGTTATTCATGGTATTCGTTCTGGTCGTCTCTCCTTAGTAACCGGAGAGGCTACGTATGAACTTACTGAGCATTCGTTCGCTCATCCCTTCTCTATAAATTTTTGTTTCAGGATTTAAGTAGAAGGGGAAGAAAAGGAGAGCAGCCGTAGGAAGAACGGCAGATTGAAGATTCTTATTCAGTTATTTTAAGAACATTTATTTATTGGTGTAAGTTAAAGATACATTGATGGCTAGGGTGGTTTACCTGCCAAGACAAGTTTTAAGTTACGCTTCCGCATTTATTTTGAATTGATGATGTAATAAAGGGTTAGTTGTGAATCCTAAATTGAGGTATTAATTATTGTTATTTAATGCCATTAAATGCTCAGATACAGTAAGAAAATCCGGGGTGTTACACTACACTCACAACACATCAACTTTTTTACTTTTTCCTTAAATAATGTGCACAACCCAAAAATTGTAAGTTAAAGAGGGACGGTGGGAGTATATAATGAGGAAGATTTGTGTGAGACGGTCTCACACGGTGAGACGGATCTTGTTGAGAGAGGAAATGGGTTTACCCATCCCCGCCCATAAGGGGGCAAACCATTTACTCTCTCATCAAGATCCGTCTCACATGTGAGACCGTCTCACACAAGTTTTTGTCGTATATAATAGATCTTTGTGTATAAGCCATCTAGTTTTGTTGTTCTAGCGGTTAGGCTAATCAGCCAATTGTTCATTGTTTGCAGGGTACTCAAGTTCAAATCATTTCTCTCACATTTTTACTTGTTTTTGCTTAGACAACCTCCTCTATATCAGTCTCTCTTATTTTGGGCCTTTAAAAGGCCCGGTTTTGAAGGTGTGCAAGCAGCCCAACAGCACAGAGCCCAACAATTTTAAGGGGCCCCAAAAAATTTACTTTGTTTATATATATATATATATATATTTAACTACATATAACAGCATTGAAAGTGCTAGTGGCCTGGCGGGTAAGGTGTTTATGATCTCTCATATACTCCAGTTCGATCCCTGGAAACTTCACGGCACTTTTTTTTTTTTTTTTTTTTAGACAAAGCACAGCACAAACGTGTTTTGCCACTATTTCTACAATTTTTTTTAAGTACTTAGGCCCCACTTTCATATTTAGCTCAGGGCCCCCGTAATTATTGAGACGGGCCTGGGCCTTTTAGTTGGGCTTATAGTTTATGACCATTCTTCTTTTGGTTTTAATTTTTCCCTCATTCTTCCAACTTATTTTCACTTACGACTAAATTATGTTGAAATATTTTTTAAATTCTTTGAAATTTATCACTTTTCTTCTAATTTTTTTCCTGCAATGATCTCAACTAAAGTAAATACCAAACTCAATTGTTCAAGTTCAAAACTCAATATTTTTGCTAATAAAATTTTACAAATCTCGTTGTTAGTCCCCGATTTAATTTAACGTTCAACTGTTGAGAATATTAAAACTTAAGAAATATTAATCTTCAATAAAAAAACGACAAAGACGAAAAACAGAAGAGTGGTAGAGATTTGAAAATGCCGCCAGCCCACAACAATTGTTGCAAGTAAGGGGACTTAAGGGCCTCATCTAAATAGTTCGCCTAGGGACCCAAATTTCACAGAACCGACCCTGATTGGAAGATTGAGTTTTCTCGGGATCATATTTTTAATGTATTTTAACCTCATACAAGATCACATATGTTCTCATCTTCACAACATTTTTGAATTGTGTTGTATTTTTAAATATTGAGATTAGCCTCAAAATATTATGGAGAGCCTTCTTGTTTTCAAATATTGAGATGAGCCTCTAAATATTGTGGAGAGTCTTCTTGCTAACTCATGTCCATTCAATTAATCTAAATAATTTTTTGTTTAGAAAATGGCTATTTAAAAAAATGTCTCAAAATGAATGTTTTTTCTCAAAAACTTTGTCCCTAAATGGTTTTTTATCAATTTTATTTTCTATTCGGCCAAAATACGTTTAGCCCCCCAAAGTATCCACCGATTCCTACTTTGCACCCTCGTTTGAAAAGTCGGTCTGTTTGGTACCTAAACTTTCAAATTTTCCCACTTTGCACCCCAGCCCTAACGAATGTTAGAAAATTTAACAGAATAGGTAACGAATGGACTAGTTTGTAATGATTATTAGATTTTAAGCGTCAAATGCAAAGTTTTAAATATAAAGTACTAAAAATTTATTTCTTGTTCCAAAATAATTAACATTATATTAAATTTACTAAAATAATGTCTATAATATCATATATTAACATTATCTTAAATAATTAATATTTTCCTTTTTAAATTGGGTATTTTTATTGATATTTCCGTTTTAAAATAATATTGTACATTTTAAAAAAAAGACACAATATTTTTCTAAAATAAAATAAATTTAAAAAAGTTAAAATGATTTATTTTTTTTAAAAAAATAAATTCTTACAAAAATTACGATTTAAATGTTTTATTTTATATTTTTAAAAAATATAAATAAAATATTGCAATGTTTTTTGTTAGAAAAAAAGTCTATATTTTTTTAAATATTTTTATTTATTTATTTTTATAAAACAGTATTAAATTTTAATTTAATTTTTTTAAAATAAATTTAATTTTTAAAATAAAATATTTAGAATAAAAAATAGTATTATTTTAATATTAATTATTTAAGATTTAAGATAATGATAGTTAACTGGAAAAAAGAAATAAATTTTAAGTACTTAATATTTAAAACTTTTCATTTTGACGCTTAATAACTAATACTCCCTCGTCCCACCTCACTTGAGACTTATTTCCATTTTGGTCCGTCCCACTTCACTTGAGACTTATTTCAAAACAGACCGACTTTTCAAACGGTGGTGCAAAGTGGGAATCGGTGGATACTTTGGGGGATAAACGCATATTGGCCAAAATTTTATAAAATGTTAATTTTCATAATTTATTAAAAAAAAATCGTTTTGAGACTGCAAGCTCCATGGAATG
Source organism: Campanula takesimana (assembly GCA_026119855.1). Classification (NCBI taxonomy): domain Eukaryota; kingdom Viridiplantae; phylum Streptophyta; class Magnoliopsida; order Asterales; family Campanulaceae; genus Campanula; species Campanula takesimana. Next base: position 182,024 of record JAOWBW010000122.1, on the reverse strand, counting down.
GGAATGTTACGAATTAGGATTCAAAGGGTTTTAATGGGGGTTACGGTTATATCCATAGCCATTGATTGATAATGGATTCGGCGTCGTTTTGATGGTGTTTGTTAAAGAGAAAGATGGAGGATGTTTATTTAAAGGGTTAATGATAATTTAGACCCTAAAGTAATATACCACCCTCCCAAATGAACCCTGATATTTTTTTTTGCCAAATCAGACCTTGATATGAAAAATACTCGCCAGATAGGGCCTTTTTTACGAAACTCGTTAAAAACTCAGTTAAAAAACATGTGTCATGCACATGACTAACAAAATTAGTTACTTTGAAGTTGGAATTAACTATTAAGGGTGTTTTATAACATATCTAAAAACTGAGGGGATGGTTAAAAACACACACACAATATTTATAAACCTTCCCTTCCCCCTTCCTTGTTCCAGTATTCCCCCATCTTCCTAACAACGTCGCCTCCACATTCGTTGCCTCGCCGTCACCGTCTCCTTCGCCGTTGCCTGTCATCGTCTTCCACCACTCATCTACTCCACCACCATTCACAATTATGCAGAAGTCTACTCGACCCCATTCACGAACAGGACTTGGATTTCACGAGGTCTTGATTTTCTAGGTTTTTGGATTTGAGGATAAAGAATTGATTAAGGTTTGTGATTTGAGAGGTGTGATTGACAAGAATAGAGACTGGGAGGTTGATATTAGAGGGGGGAGAGATGAAAAGAAGGCTCTGATCGATTTGTTAATTTGTGGATTCATGAGGTTGATATTGCTCTAATTGGGGTTGCCATGAATCATCTTGTTCTTTATTTGAAGAAGCGGGTAAGGGGTTGCCTGGATTTGTTGAATAGGGTGTGCAATCGGCCGAATTTGTTGAAGTGGGTGGGAGAGAGGTTGGCCGGAGTTTTGGAAGAAGGAGATTGACTGTGTTTCCTTTCTTTCTTTCTTTTTCCCCAGTGAAAAGTTGGTTTCTTCAATCTTTCAAAAACAATATACTAAAGAATTATTAAGGAAATGATTTATTTTTATCTAAAATGTTTTTTTTATATTAGTTTTTCTGAATAAATATATATAATTTTTTGAAGGGTTAATGATAATTTAGACCATGAAGTAACATACCACCCTTCCAAGCGAACCCTGGGTGTCATTTTTCGCCAGATCGGGCCTTGGGGTAATTTATTTTCGCCAGTTAGGGTCTTTTTGACGGAATTCGTTAAAAACTCAGTTAAAAGGCATGTGCCATGCACGGGACTAACGGAAATAGGTAGTTTGAAGTTGATATTTCATTTAAGGGGCTTAATAAAAATTTCAAACTTAACAGGGCTTAAATCAAAACAATTATCAAAATGTTTTATTTGACCAAAAAAAATATCAAAATATTAAATAAAACCATACAATATAATTTTATTATCATTACTTTCATCAATTTTTTAAATTTACAAAATTTTGAATTCTTTGTTTTAAAAAACTATTTATTGATTTTGTTAAACCAATAAATTTTCTTTTCGAGCATTCACTATTTATATATTTTATCTAATATAAATAATCATTTTCTTTCAAGAGAATGAAAAATTAACTATATTATTTTCCTTTTTATTACTTCTTAATTACTCTCTCTCCTTCCCAAAATAATTTTTATTTGGCTATTAATTTTTTTTTCTTTGGCTCGTTTGATATACAGGTACGCATAAGCATTACTCCCTCCGTCCCATCCGAATTAGGATTTTCTCTCCCGACACGGGGATTAAGGAATACTAGTATTATATTGTGAAAAGTGATAATGAAATTGAATTAAGAGATTTAACATTTATAATTAAGCACTAATCATTTACCTAAAAACTGTCCAAATATAAAATTTGAGTACAGTCAAATTTGTTAATGAAATTCAAAATACAAATTTTACATTTCAACCAAATTATCATCACCATTCTCTCCACCATTACTACTACCGGCCACCACACCACCGCACCGCCACCACTGCACCGCCACCACCTAGAGCCATGCCAAACACCGCCACATGAACACACACAAAATATACACACAAGCAATCTAGAAATCAAAAATCGAAACTTCAAAAATCAAAATTAAAAAAATCAAGATTTTGGGGGAGAAATAGAATCAGGGAACGAGAATCGAAAAGGGGGAAATCGAGAATCGAAATTGAAACCCATCTTCAAAACCCAAATCAAAAATCAAAAATCAAAAGAGGGAAATCAAAATCAAAGAAAAATATTAAATCAAACCCAAATCGAAATTGAAACCCAGTCAATGGTTATCCGGTGGAAGACGACGACGGCAGCGAAGAAGACGATGGGCAGTACGACGACGGCGACAAAGGACTACGACGAACGGCGACGACAAACCGCAACGACGATGGACGGCGACGAGGATGACAACGGCATGGCTATTGAAACGCAAGAGATTCCTCCGACGATTAACTTGCTCTTCTTCCGACGAATTGGACAGAGATTCCTCCGATGATTCCTGCTTCGATTTCGAATGTTTCGCCATGGCTATTGAAATGCAAGAGATCGAGATTACGGAGTGAGGGAGAGAGGGAACCGGAATTTGGGGGAAACGAAAAAGGGGCCGGCCGACTCGTTGAAAGGTGGGTGATATAGTTTTTTTTTTCTTTTCCATCCATTGTTTTTTAAAGATGTCATTTATAACCCCTTCAAATTTAATCGCAATTCAAACTACTCAATTCCGTTAGTCACGTGCATGGCACATGCCTTTTAACTGAGTTTTTAACGAATTCCATCAAAAAGACCCTAACTGGCGAAAATAAATTAGCCCAAGGCCAGATCTGGCGAAAAAAGACACCCAGAGTTCGCTTGGAAGGGTGGTATGGTACTTCAGGGTCTAAATTTTCATTAACCCATTTTTGAACTATTAAAAGTATACAATATTAAATATGTGTAAAAATCTTATTGTATTTTTTGAATCACTATATATTTTATTAATGAAAAATTTTGTTGAAAATATTTATTAAGTATTTGAATTATTGAAGATAATTAATTTATTGTTATTTTAATTTTTCTTATTTTTTAAAAGTAATTTATTTGAGGTATTTTTTGGTTGATCCTCCTCTTATTTTTTTATTAATATTTTGATAATTATTTTGATTTTCAGCCTTTATAAGTTTCGAATTTTCGCTAAGCCCCTTGAAAGAAATTTCAACTTCAAACTAACTAATTCTGTTAGTCATGTGCATGGCACATGTTTTTTAACTGAAATTTTAACGAATTCCGTCAAAAAGGCACTATCTGGCGAGTATTTTTCACATCAAGGTCTGATCTGGCGGAAAAAAAAAAATCAGAGTTCGTTTAGGAGGGTGGTATATCACTTTAGGGTCTAAATTGTCATTAACCCTTATTTTTATTTAAATGAAAGAGTTGTTAGTTGGGTGCGTTAGGTCGGGTTGTTACAACCGGTGTGTTTCTTTTTCTGTTTGGCCAGTTAGAAAATTGTTAACACATTACACATGGCGAAAGGAAAGAGTTGTTAGAGAACGCATGAATGAGATTAATCCAATTTCTTCCCCAAATTGCTTCTCTCTCTCTCTCTTATCTTTTAATATCGGTTTCTCCCTTGATTTTTTTATTTATTTATATTAATTTAGGGACTGAATCTATACATAGGCTAACACAAATCTCCTATCGAGATTCGAACGCGTGATATCTACATGTGAAGCTAATACTGAATAGCTACCGCTTTAGCTAGAGCTCTACAATCTTCTCTCTTGATAATTTCTTATGTTCTTACCATTCTTTCTTACTTTCAGTGATTCTTATTTTTATTTTTTTGTGTCCTTATTTTCCATTAAATAGTAGAAGTTGAAATTACTCACAGGTCACCAAAAAAATCTTAAAGCAGACCGAGTCTATTTTATCAGCAACAAATCAGTTCTCTACGTAAGTAATTAGGTCACATCATAAAAGGAATCATAGACTGGCCGTTGGAAAAAAAAAAAATCATTTTCATTCCAATTTCTCTAAATTAAATTACATCATTTTCATTCCTTTCTGGATCCATTCTATGAAAATAGGGTTAAAACAATAACAACCAACCGAAAGAGAAAGCAGTTTGTAGATCAATCCACTTATAACCCAACAACTCAATCAACTAACCTAACAATCATTCACTCTACTTACATGCATGGACAATGAGATTCATGTGGAGGAATTTTTGACTGGAATCTTTCTCTCCGTCCCAAAATATTTTTTCTACAATTTTTTTAATAAATGCAAATATAATTTTATCACTAATTTTAAATTGTTTAATTATCTTAATGATATTAAAAATTATCATTGATAAAATTTATAGAGGTGTATCAATAAAATTTTAAATATTATTAGGATAATTGAATTGATCATTATTTATTTTGCTCAAAACACATTCGTATAATAAGAAATAAAGAACTGAAGTGTAAATATCATCTTGGTACTGCAAGAGTATTTGATCAAATGATCTGATCAGTCCAACTCGCTAGTTTCTCGCATCAGCATCAAAGTACAATCGTATAATTCAATTTTTTTTTTTTAAAAAAAAAAAAAATTATGTTCAAGCTAAGATGTAAAGAGATTGAGCCAACTCTAAACCTCACAAATATTGGAAAAGCTGAACTATTGGACTGATTGTTCACACATGTAACAACCATTCTAGAAAAAAATAGATCGAATTAGAACAAATTTCTATTTTGGACGTCCCATTCGAATTAGGACAACCTAAAAATGGAAGTGTTTTTGGGGCCCACATTTACACTTACAACAACTTTCTACTCATTATTCTCTACCCCACTTTCTCTCTCCTATTTCACTTTTCATACTCACAACACCTACTCCACTAACACCTTTTTCTTAATCCACGTGCCCAACCCAAAAATCCTAATTCGGGTGAGACAGAGGGAGTATAGAATAAGGGAAAAAGTTTTATTAGTACAATTAAATGAAGGAAAAAGGCATAACCTTTCACGTGATGAATGGTCCATACTATTTCAATTAATTCACTTGGGACCCAATTAAAGTGAAAGTGATGTTTAATTATTTAGCTAGAGATAGAAAAGGTTGAATGGAATTGTTCAGATTGATTTTCTCACTTTTTCTCAAGGATTTAGTAATAATAGTAATGGTTATTGGAATGAACCGATTCAGAATCTCTGTAATATTACGATGCATGTGTTACTTGGTCGGCTTTTAGTACGAGTGAGGTGCTCAACCGCTCGTAACTTTAAATTTGAAAAGCACATCTTTTATTGTTTTCCTATACTAGTAGCATTATATTGGAGATGAGATTACATGTACCACTTTTATGTGCCACTTTGTGTACCACTGGTGATCCGATGGCTATTATCATTTATGATAAAATCTTGATGGCAACTTAAATAACTCATAATCGTTGGATTACTTGTGGGACACCAAGTGGTACACAAGTGTGGTACATGTGATTTCGTCTCATTATATTGTGGTTAATTTCATAATTAACTCTAAGACCTAAACATTAATTTTGAACGGGGCCTTAAATTTTAGGACATTTTACGACCGACCCTGCTTATCAATGGTGTTTCTTACTCCCATCTTCTTTTTAATTAAATGATTAATTTTATTTGATCAATAATAAAAGTGAAAATCATGAGAAAAACTTAATTTACACTCGTTTTAGTGTAAAACATGTTTTCATCCCTTAATTTAAAACATAATCTCTTAATGGAAAACAAATTTTACACATCTCTTAGTCTAAAACAGGTTTTTCATAAGACTGACTCATGAAAAAAATAAAATATTTATTTTAAAACAAATTACATCTTTTGTTTTTTAATAAAAATCATAATGAATATTTTTTGACAATTTACCCTTCTAATGCTTGGATATTTAACAAAAGATACTTTATTAATATATTTTATCCACTTGAGTTATGACTAGTATTTTGACAAATTATATCTTTCAACCCACTTCAATATTTAGTTATTTATTTTAATAAGCGTGCAAAACTAATACTACTAATTCCATTTTAAATTGATGTTTTATTTTTTTAGAAATTAATACAAAATAACTTTGAGTAATACAATTTGTTATTGATATACTCCACCCGTCTCAAAATAGATGTCGTTTTAGACACTTTCACACATTAAGAAATGCAATTAATGTATGTAAAAATGTCTTATATACCCCTAAAGTTATTCAACTACCTAGACTATTAAATGCTTGTGCAAGAGATAATTCCTTATCATTAATAAGGGTAGAATTGGTATACAACAATAAATAAGCCTTGAAAATTGTAAAACGACAAGTATTTTGAGACAAAAATTAACTTCCAAAACGACATCTAATTTGAGACGGAGGGAGTACCATTATGAACTCTCACTAATAAGTATTATATTTTTATTAGGATACTTAAATTAAATTAAAATTATTACTCAAATTTATTTCATATTAATATAACAAATATGAAAACATTATTTTTTTCTTTCATATTAATATAACAAATGTGAAAACATTATTTTGAGACGGATGGAGTATGTAAAGTGTTGCCTCCGACGACCTCATGGCTTTCTTTTACAGTCAACATCCCGCCAGGTTTAAATTTTATACAAAAAATATTTATAAATATTTTGTGTTAATTTTTTATATATTAAGGGCTCAATATTCACATATAGGACATGGCCTCTATAATTATTGAGGTGGGCCTGCGTCTCAGTTTAAGGTTTTTAGTTTCTTTGTTGTTTTTCTGAAGAATTTTAAGCAATAAATATAAGTTAATCTAAATATTTTAATATTTAGATTCTTTGTTGTTATTAAAACACCATTATGAATACTATAACTAATAATTTTAAAAATTTTATTAAAATAATTAAATTAATTTATAATTATTGCTCAAACTATAAACAACTAGCAAAAAAAAAAAAAAAAAAAATGAGACTGAAAGAATAACTATTACCGACTGAATATTAAATAAGTATGAGATCTAAGTGAAATTCAATCTTCACCACTTTCAAACATAGTTTAAAATTCCGTTCCGATCTGTACCGGACGGAATGCACCGTTTCAATCAAAAACTGGTGCGGAACGAGATAAATTCCGTTTCATTTTTAATCCCGGCCTGTTCCTGTCCGAACTGGGCGAAATGCGTGTGTTCCGCCCGAGATGGTAAATTGATACTTTAAACTCATTTTAAATGAAGGATGTGAATAAAAAAGATGTAAAGTTGATGGCCAGTTAAAGAAAACTATTTTTTAGTAAAAAAAAAAAAAAAATCCTTGCTTTAAAGTAAACATTATCAAAATGCATTTATAACAATGAACAAGTGACATTTTAGTCCATTTTACCCATTTTAGAGAAGTTAAATTTCAACTATGTTGATGTTTTTTTATATCTTTAAAAACAAAGTTATATCTGTGTTTATTTGAAAAATAGCAAATTGTAATAAGGTTTCGTCGATACATATTTGAGAAACTTCTATAATACTTCTATTATAAAATATATTAAAAAGTGCGGTAAATTCGGAACATCGCGCCGGTGCTATCTGATATCAATAAGACTGGTTCCAGTAGCAAAACCGGTGTATCCACCTAAACGGTATTTATAACTATGGTTTCAAATAATTAAATTCCGAGCAGGAGATAAATATGCAAAGATGAGGCGGCTTCCTAGCGTACAACTAATGTTGTAAAGAGTATGACCACTTATTAAGGAATGGGGTGCGCATAGCCACAAACCCATTTTTGTGGTGAAATCTCTTTTTAGCAAATTAGTTTGTCCTCCTCGATAAGTTAATTTTGACTCATACTATTTCTTTCTTATTTTATTTGGACAATATATAGGTATTCCCCAGTAGTTACAAAGTAGTAATTCTCATTCTTGTGTAGTTAATAAAACGTGATTAATTGCTTTTATTTTATACTAGTGCTCTTGCCCGTGCCGATGGCACGGTGACAGTACATCACATATACTTTCTCACCACATATAGTTTCTAAACATATGTTAGGAAATTAGAAAAAAACAATGTAGCATACATTAGAAAATTAGAAATATTAACCGTGGGGGAGAACGGGATAATTTGGAAGGGGAAGAAAAGGGTAGTGGAGTGAGCAGTTGAGGAGTTGGTGGGGAGTTAACCACACTGTTAATTGAGGTCAAATCTAAGCCGTTGGATCAATATTCTAAGATTCAATCTAAGCCGTTGGATCAATATAGATAGGTATTCCCTAGTAGTTACAAAGTAGCAATTACTAAAATAAAGGACTGATTATATTTGAGGAAGTTTTCTGTGAGACTGTCTCACATATGATACAGATCTCGACGAGAGAGAAAATAGTCTTGCCTAGACCCGCCTATATAGGGCAAACTGTTTACTCTCTCAACGAGATCCGTCTCACGTGTGAGACCGTCTACCACAAAATATTTATTTTATACTCCATCCGTCCCAAAATGATGTTCACGTTTGACTATTCAAACTTTTTAAGGATATGAACACTTGCTTCACTAGTCATGTTGTGTTTATGCACTTTTAAGCCTATATTATAGAAATTGGAAGAACTTTTTGGGATAATGAAGAATTGCAAATGAGAAGATCATTTTGGGACGGAGGAAGTATTTAACTATAGTTAAAAAAAAATCTGGACATTTCGTGTTGCAACACAGTTGGAGGGGAGTCCAAATCTGGACACTGAAGAAAAGTTCACAATTTATGGTCCCACAAAATGACTAAAGCGCATTCCAACTAAGCACGTGTCTTGGCTAAACTACCCCCATCACTACACGACGTTTATTATTTATCACCGTTATCACGCACGATTGATTTCATCAAGCGGTTTCTGTAAGTCACTGATTAATTACAGGGTCACGGTCACCGATCACCGTCACCGTTAATTCCAGCACCTTCTCTATAGTGGACTTGAGTCCACCTCATTCACCAGCGACGCACCACGCGTAGTAAAATTTCCACACAAAACAAAAACATCTCTATTTGGTCGCGTCAATTCGGTGGACCCGGAACCGCCCTACCGAGTTAGCTCCACCCCTACACCCAATGACTCCGATCAAAGCCACATACACACACTTTTCATTTATGCGGCCACATCTCAACCGTTGGATGTAACTAAAATGAGATGGCATCAATCTCCACCATTGGGTGGAGCTAACTCTTGGGTGCACATGTTCGAAATCCCAATTCCGTTTGGTGGCCTCATATATTTCGACGTTTGGCGCTCAATCAGCAACACCAGGGGATAGCCTTCCTGCAAATCGTTTTTTCACTCTTTACTTCTCTCTATAATATAATACTAGTCAAAATAAAATATTACTCCCTCCGTCCCTGAGTAAGAGTTCTACCCCTCATTTGCACGCTTATTAATAAATATTGGAAGTGATGTAAATGTTGTAAGTGTAAAAGTAAAGTAGGAGAGAGAATGAGTGAGAGTGAATAGTATATTGATTGATTTTGTGAATATAAAAGTAAAATAGGAGAGAGAATGGGTGGGGTGAATAGTAAAGATTCTTTGCCATTTTAGGAATATGACTCTTACTTTGGGACGTACCAAAATGGAAAGTAGGACTCTTACTCTGGGACGGAGGGAGTAGTAATTTTTGGGGAAAACTAATTTTTTACAATTTATAAAAAATCATGTTTTGTAAAGTTTAAAGTTTAAGATTTAAAGTTTAAAGTTTAGAGTTTAAGATTTAAGATTTAGGGTTTAAGGGTAATACTACTATTAAAAAGTGGACTACTTAAAATATTTGAATAGACAAATGAAAACATCAATACTCATATTTTCAGGTATGAACAACTAAGAGATGATTTTTTTTTTTTTAGATTTTTACAAGTAAAAAATTTAAGTTGGATTCATTAAGGTCAAAGTTCTATGTTTTTTCTTTTTTAAAAAAAAGTTGCTCAGGGCCATATAAGACTATCTCCAACGGCACTCTAAAACTCTAAAATAGAGCATCATTTTACTCCGACAAAACTCAAAACATTGTTGTATAAGAATAGATTTTACAATTTTTGATATACTCCATCCCTCTCAACACAAGTAGGACTAGAGGAGTGAGCACAATAATTAAGAAAAATTAATATATGTGTGGTAGAAAATGAAGAGAGAGAATGAACGAATCAAATGGGAAAGAAGTCTCACTCCTGCTGGGACGGAGAGAGTATATGAAAAGATTTTACAATACAAAAATTATACAATTTAATAATATTTATATATGTGAAATAATAAGGAATAATTATCAACCTATCCAATGTAATACACCCTCTATTAAAATACAAAAAACAATGTATTATTTAGTGACAACATAATGATACATACTTTTTAAGTAATTTACAAATAAATGCAACTGAAATGGATTACTTTAAATTTCATTGACGGAATGTTGATGTGGAGGGTATTTTGGGGTAAGAAATTAAGAATGTTTTTCATTGCCAAACCAACTCATTGAATAAGCTATCACCTGTTAAAGATTTAACGGGAATAACGAAATACCCTCTATTACAACCCCCTCCCTTTCTCCCCCAACCCCCCACTCCTCCAATTCCACAACCCATTCTACCCAATCCACGACTGAACCACCATCTATCTCAAATCCGACTACCACCACACCCTACCATTGCCACCTAATATTTCCATCACCACTCAAAATTTTACGTTTGTTAATTGTGTTTCAGGCAATTCAATGGCTCGCTGGGATTATCTGAACTGCTAGATTTAGGCTGATCCGAAATATTTTGGCATAATCAAGATGGATCGAATAATAAATAGAATAAAAAAATAGAACATATGAAAATTCAGTCACGCACTGACATAGTTCTACAATTCGTATATTTTAATTTACAAATACAGTATAAACTCTTTAAATTAATACTCGACAAATTAATAAACTCTCTAAAATAATAAATTTGTTTGGTTCCGACTTGGGCCAGTGGTTTTTTTTTTTTACGAAAATTGATAAAATAATAAGATAATAATTTTTCGGGAGACCTCTTTATAATTATAGGTCCCACAAAAATTATAAATTAATAATTCTTAGAAGGTGAAAATATAATTATTACAATTTAGTGAAAATATGATTTAATAGTTGTTGTTTTTCTTTCAAAGTTCAAATCTAGTTAGAGTTCATCTCTAATTTCTCTTATTGTATCATCAAATTCTAATGTCTTTCAACTTATTATGTACGTATAATGAATTTAGTTTATACGGAAATCTGAAATTTGTTGAATCACCTAAACACTCTTTAAATTAATAATTATTAATTTATCGATAAATTAATAACTCTATAAGTTAATAATTTTCATCGGTCACAACATTATTAATTTATAGAGTTTTTACTGTATCTTTGAATAACATCTTGACCCCTCTGATTTCGATTTTTGGCTACGTCCATATTTACACCCTTGAAAACTAAATTGCAAATTTACAATTGAGGTGGTCTCCCATGAGAACAAGGGGATCCGTCTCATGCATGAGACGGGTCGACCCATGACCCATGGGCCGAACCTGCCACGTGGCAACCCACCATTGGCCGAATTTTTATTTTATTTTTATTTATTTTTTTTTTTTTTTTTTTTTGGGTTTTTTTTTTGAGTTTTTATATTTTTTTTCGGCTTTTCAGTGGTTTAGCAAAAAATAATAGTTACCATCTCTTAAAGTAACATTGTTCATAAGTAAACGTAATACTTGTTTTAAAAAAACAAAAGCTCGTTTTTACCCATTTGAAAAGTAATAACTTATGTATATGAATGTAATAGTAAGTTTATACAAGTAAATGTAACACTTTGATTGACGAAATTGTAACAGATTTCTATAGATAATGTAATACTTTTACATGTATCATGATAAATTTGACCCCATTATAACTTATTGTTTGAAAACAAATAGATATCTATACATATGTATTACAATTATTTACAAATACTATTACATATAAATAACACGTTTGTTACATTTTAGTTATAATAAGTCTTACTTTTGGCAAACGAATAAAACATAGGAATAACACTATTACTTTAAGAGATGGTAACTATTACTTTAAGAGATGGTAACTATTACTTTTCACAAACCGAAAAAAAAAAAAAAAAAAAAAAAAAAAATTTAAAAAAAAAAAAAAAAAAAAAAAAAAAAAAATTGGGGCCAATGAGGGGCTGCCACGTGGCAGGGTCCCCCCATGGGTCCTGGAGCAGGGTTGTGGGTCGGGTAATGGGTCAAAAAAATGACCCGTCTCACCCATGAGACGGGTTGGAGTGTTCTCACACAAGTTTTTGTCTTTACAATTAAGTTATCTGAGATCAGTGTTCTAAAAATCGGGCTAGGCGCTAGGCGGCCCCCAGGCCCCACGATTTTCCATTAGGGGGCCAATCTAGGCGGGTCTAAGCGGATCAGGCGGTTTGGGCGGGTCTAGGCGGGAATAGCACATGGGTTGGGCCTCATTATTTTAGTGTGGGAGGATAATTTATTTGGGGGACTAAAGATGTGTGAATGTGCTTGGGTTAATGTGTGTAAGCTTTCACTTTTGAACACATTTTGAAATACTTTTTATAGTTATGATTTATTTTTTAGTTAAAATAAATTATTAAATTTTGATAAATAATAAAAATAATAGACAATAATTTTAGGATATATATATATATATATATATATATATATATATATATATATATTAAAAAACAAAAAATGCTTTAAATGCTCGGCCCTGCCTAGGCCCCGCCTAGGCCTCTAGGCGCTAGGCCCAGCTCTGCCGCCTAGCGGCCGCCTAATGATTTTTAGAACACTGACTGAGAGACACAATTCACACTAGTTTTTTTTATGGAACTTATTTGCTGACCTAAGCATGCAAGCAAGCAATTGCTCACACTATAAGCGACGATGTACTCCGCAGTAGGGGTGACCAATGGTACAAATCTAAACTAACCAACCATGTACTAACCGTACTAAACGCATTTGGTTCGGTACACCAAAAGTTGGTACATGGTATTAATAAATAATTTTGGTTGGTATACCGTACCAACTTTGGAAATTTGGTCGGTACACGGTATGAATATTTGACTTTGGTTGGTATACCAAGTACCAACATTATTTGAAAAATGTGTTAAAATATTAATTATATACCTAAATGACCCTTGATTTATTGAAATTTATATTTAGTTTTTTATTTAAAGACAATAAATATTCCAATTACATGTATTTCTATGTGAAGGTTCCTCACAAGTCAAGTTGTAAAAACTTCTATTAAATTGATTTAATTTTTATTGTATAATAAAATTGTAATGCATGTTTGTTTTAACTATTTTTAAAAGGTTAATTACAATTTAGGGCCTGAACTCCATATGGTGTTCCCCAAGCGGGGCTTCAAACATATTTTTAGGCAAATCAGGGCTTGACATGCATTTTTTTCACCAATTCGGGGATTTTGACGGAAATCGTTACAAAAATCAGTTAAGTAACACGTGCCAAGCACGTGATCCAAAATATGAACTAAATTGAAATGAGTATTAGTCAAAAGGGGTGAAACTGTGAACTTTGGAATTTAAAGGGTTAACCATATTGATTTTTTTTAATATTAAATATAAATATTTTATGTTTATGCATAATTTAGTAATCATCATCTAAAAAAATTAATAAAATTGATAAATTATTTTTTTTAGCATTTATCATTTACCATTTTTTCTGGTACAATCTATCATATTTTTACATCACTTAAATTAAATATGCACCCAAAAAAAAAAAATAATAAAGAAACAATAATAAAAAGAAACAAAAAGGAAAGGAAAAAAGAAAAAGAAAAAACCCCAAACAAGACCCAACACCAGTTCCCTCTCTCTCACCTTCGTCTTTCTTCCTTTCCCAGATTCCGTTTTGGCTTCCGTTTCCGTCAAACCCCTCTGGCCTCCTCCCCTTCACAATCTGACAACCCTCTATGCATTCTTCTCCTTAATCTCAGTTTGACTACTGTACATATATCAACCAAAAACTAGTTTCTCTCTCTATCCCAAGCCCTAATTCAAATGTTTTTTTTTCTCAATTGGGATGATCACTGATATTTGGAATTCAACTATTTATGAAATTTGTGGGTTTTCAGTTTAATTATCATAATTGTGGTTGAAGAACAATGTCAAACACTCAATTAGAATAATCATTTTTTGAATCTTTCTTGATTTTATTGTTTCACTTAATCCAGGCCAGATTTCTGGGAAGTTGCGGGTGATGGGGTGAGGTTAAGGGTTGGGTTTGATGGGTTATTGGTGGTGGTTGTTGTGGTAGCTACGGTGGTTGGTTGGTGGCAGTTGTGGCCTTGATGGTGGGGGAATTTGGTTGATGAAGGCTTGGAGTGGGGAAAAAGGAATTTGACCCCTTTTAGTACAAATAATTGCATTTTGACCTTCATAGTGTGTTTCCATTTCAATTTAATCCTTTTTTCTGATCACGTGTTACTTAACTGATTTTTGTAGTGAAAAAAAAAATGCATGTCAAGCCCTGATTCGCCAAAAAATATATTTGAAGCCCCGCTTGGAGAACACCCTATGGAGTTTAGGCCCTAAATTGTAATTAACCCGTTTTTAAATGCATGGTTCACCTCGTGTTCTTTATATTGTTCACTTCTTTTATAATTGATGGAAAATGAAAAAAAAAAGTTCAAATAACATTTTTTTTTTATTTTTTTTTTTGTACATCAATTCATACTTGGTAGAGTACCACGTACCGACCATACCAACCAAGTACCAACCGTACCAATAAGTTGGTATACCAACTTTGACGGTTGGTAATGGTATGCATTTTGTTGTACTAAGTTTAACTTGGTTGGTACACGGTATAGGCAAAATACACTTGATATACCAACCAAGCCACCCCTACTATTACGCAGCACTCTAGTTCACAGAGCAGTGGCAAGGGGCGGACCTCCCATATAAGTAGGGGGTGCACGTGCACCTGCTCAACTTTTGTTAGTAAGAAGAAAAAAATGCATTGAGCATATATATATATTAGAAGTGCATCTGGTGAACATAGAATTAGATCCAGTTCAGTTGGTCAATGTCGCGCCCCGTACCCGTGGTCCTACTTGGTCCCACGCTCGGGACACGGGTGGAAGACGTTATAAAACACTTTTAGAAAAATTTTCGAAATGTACTTTTATAAAGTTTAACAAAATCACACTTGAAGTTCAAAGACTTCATCTAACTTTAACCAAACTTTTCAAACAGCTTTCACAAACGAAAGTATTTAGTCCAAAGGCTTACAAACTTTCATACAAATGTACAAACACCGATATTATCCAAAATATAGGTGTTACAAGATGATAAAGTCAAGGAAACTCTACCCAAAAGGTTATACATCTAAGTAATGTAACCTTGACAAAACTCATATCCCAAACTCTTACCACCACGACGTCCTCCCGTGCAATTATCCTATTCCCTGGACTCGCCTTTATCTAAAACAGTAAACAAATAAGGGGTGAGAATGAATCTCAGTAAGCTACTAAAATGCAACTACGTTACATGCTGATATGATAATCATAAAGAAACAATATAAACAAATAATCATATAACATATAACACATAACATGAGAGGCTCCCTATCGCCAACCGTCCCATACCGGTTGGAAATAACGACCAACTCGTCATACAACACATAAGGCGGAAATAAACACTCATACGTGGATACTTTGAGCCAAGGTTCTCGAAACAACATAACCATTTGAGAATACCAGATGAGTAGCATAATTAGCTGAAGCCGGGATCCCGTACTCGAAACAAACATAACCATCAGAGAGGTATCAACTGAGCAGCACCAAAGGGCTGAAACGGGTTCATGAACCAAACAATAACAACAACAACAAGAGGGGGGAAAATGACACCAAGTCATAACCCAAATTGCCCAACCTTTGGCCTAAGGAAGGGGGTTAAAAATGGGAAACCAATGATAGAAGCCTTACAATGAACTTGGCTCGTGTGCCATTGTAATCCCTACCACTGCCCGATATCATAAACAATGGGAAACCAATGATAGAAGCCTTACAATGATGTAATCCCTACCACTGTCCCGACACCACAACAAGAAGTACCAGCTGGACTTTACACGAGAGCACAGTAATGAATACTTGCTTAAACAACAACCAGGGCATGATTCCAAAGTAGGGAACCAAGCCAAACACATCACAAGTTTTACACGAAAGAAACACTCATAAAGAGTTCACAACACAATCCTTTACCATTGACATTAAGTCACCTCACAAGCTTGCACCCATTCACAATTAATCCAAAACACATCAAAAGGATGTTCCATAATATCCATTTAATACTTAGTTAAATTCCACAACACATATGTTCACAAAGGAACCAACTCTACCACTTTGGTGTTCCACAAAAACCATCTAGGTACTCTAGGATATCACCTAAGTCCTAGACCAAGATCGGACCTCTAAATCAACTAAAATGAAACATCTCAACTTTTCAGCAGCCCTGGGCGGTCGCCCACACCAGACTGTGCGGCCGCTCAAACCACACCCTGATCCAAGACCAAATTCTTTCAGATAACTTGGGCGATCGCACGCCCTATTTGGGCGGTCGCCCAAAGCACCTCGCAGGCCAAAACTTGGATAATTTATACTCCATTTGTTTCACCGTCTCACAAGTATAAGTATAATTTTTCTAATATACTAATATACTCATTTAGGGATACTTTCATTCATTTCCCCGTCCCACGAATAATAGTATAATTTTTATAATATACTTATTTAACGTTTAACTCAACTTAATATTTTACCGTCCCACGAGTAGGAGTATACTTTCAAACACTTATACTAACATTCTCAAGCATATAAACATACTCCCTATACATCCTAGCATATAAATTAAATTACTTACCCAGTATAATTATACTCCCTTTGTCCCAAAATTACAAGTATCACAATAATTTCACCACATATCACACATATAGCAAATATATGACCATTTTACTATTTAAGGGGAATTAGTAACTTACCTATTTCCGGAGAAAGTATAAATGAAATATTTTCTGATCCGGTAGAAATGACCTACTCAACGTCTTGATCATTTTTATATAATTAGTTTTTAAAACGGATAAGTAAATTAAAAGAAATAAATCGAAATGGGTTGAACTTACCCTTTTTCTTTTCTTCTTCGATGATCACAGTGAAAGAAAGAAAATAAAAGTGTGAGTGTGAACGCAGAGAGAGGGAGAGAAGAGATAAAGATGTTTTTATAAAATCCCATTTTACACTTAGGTCCCTCCACTTTCATTTCTAACAACTAAACCCCCAAACTTTAAAGTTACACTTTGGACCCTAAAGTTTTAACTTATTCATTTAACTCCTTTAACCATTATTACTACTAACTAAATAAATAACACAATTAAGCAGACTATATAAGGAAGTCATAAAAATATTTTCTAACACATAAAATGCACATATAATGTCAAATTAAAATCTCCAAAATATAAAATAAATTGGGACGAGTTTTGGGGTCATTACAGTCAAGGCATTCTTATGTCATGGAAGGAGAGTGGGTTTGAATCCCACTATATGATTAAATTTAGTTATTGCTTTTTTTAATTCAATTATTTTTATTTAAAGATTATTGTATTTCTAATTTAATTTAACTAATATATTCATTCTAAAATGAATTTTTAATGATTATTATTTTGAGATTAATGTTCAATTTATTAAGGTATGTAATTTATTGGTTTTTGGTATGTAATTTATTGGTTTTTTTTAATTGCCAAACCTGCACACACACAATAAAAAAAAAATCACACAAAAATGCTTATATTTTCATTTTTTTTAACAGTTTTTGTTACTGTGACCACTAAGAAAAAAAAAAAAAAAATCTAGTGTAATTGTGCACCCCCTGAGTAAATGTTCAAGGTCCGCCACTGGCAGTGGCTCCAAGTACTCCCTCAGTCTCATTTGAAATTTCAAAATTTGTCATTTTGGTTGTCTCATAAAAATTGCAAAATCCAAAAATGAAAAGTTTTTACCCACTTATACTCACATCAACTATCTCACTAATTATTCTCTACCACACTTTCTCTCTTTTACCATATATCTACACTCACAATGCATTATTTTTTTTCTTAATTTTCGTACAAAAGCGGTTTGGTGCAATTCAAATAACGAAGGGAGATACGACACGGACCAAGAAAATTAATTTATCAGGACACAAAAATTTTGCATGGCTAAGTGGGTATGATCCACTTACACTCCGCCACTTGTAATCAAAATATCACTCATTTCGCCTATATATACAACCCCCTTTGGTAGCTAACTGAGTGGAGAGCAGTACAGAAATCCTCGGAGTATAACTAACTGTTCTTCATTTCCCATCACAGTTGTCTCTCTCTCTCTCTCTCTCTCTCTCTAACTTCTTGTTCTTTTCTCTCTGTAATTTCTTAATTTCTCCGTAAATATGTTTATTGAGAGCTTTAAGGTTGACAGCCCAAATGTTAAGTACACTGAGAGTGGCATAGAGTCTGTGTACAACTATGAGACCACTGAACTTGTTCATGAGAACAGAGATGGTAAATATCAATGGATTGTCAAGCCCAAGAGTGTCAAATATGAGTTCAAGACTGAAACCCATGTCCCCAAATTAGGGTTTGTTTTCTTTTAAATTACCATATTTCCCATTTAATTTCTCCCTCACCCACAAACCCACAAAGAAAATGGAAAATTAATTATGTTAAATTATTCAATTTTGGTTTTTGATTTTGCAAATATGTTGATTTCCTTGCAGGGTTATGCTTGTTGGGTGGGGAGGCAACAATGGTTCCACTCTCACTGCTGGTGTTATTGCTAATCGGGAGTAAGTTTCTTTCTTTCTTTCTTATTTTGATAATTTCCCCTAATTTTTATTAAGACTGAGTTAGTAATGAGGGTCCAATTTTCTTCATTAGCGAAATTTGCATGTTTTTAGATTATAAAATTCATGATACTGTACTGGAAAAGGTTAAAGTTTACTTATTTTCTTTATTAATTTGTTGGTTGGTAGGATTTGGTGATGTGTATTTGATAGTATAATAATTGAAATTGAATATTATATGGAGTTTGAGGAATTGGGTGTTGAAATTACAGGGGAATCTCTTGGGCTACCAAGGATAAGGTACAACAAGCCAACTATTTTGGTTCACTCACCCAAGCTTCCACCATTAGAGTTGGATCTTTCAATGGAGAGGAGATTTATGCCCCCTTTAAGAGCCTTCTCCCCATGGTACAACTAGTGTTTCTCTCTCTCTATATATATGTGTGTGTGTGTCTATATGTGTGTGTGTGTGTGTGTAATTAGAAAGATTAAACTTATGGGTATGATGAACTTGACAGGTGAACCCTGATGACATTGTTTTTGGGGGATGGGACATAAGCAATATGAACTTGGCAGATGCCATGGCCAGAGCAAGGGTATTAGACATTGATCTCCAAAAACAGCTTAGACCCTACATGGAATCCATGGTCCCACTTCCTGGAATCTACGACCCTGATTTCATTGCTGCTAACCAAGGATCACGTGCCAACAACGTGATCAAGGGTACCAAGAATGAGCAAATCCAACAAATCATCAAGGACATGAGGTGAAAATGATGATCATCACTAATTCTAAATACCCTTTTTCTTTACTTTGTCCTAAAATTGGTAAAAGAAATCAAGTTTAATAATCTTGTATGAATTAGGGAGTTTAAGGAGGCAAACAAAGTTGATAAGGTGGTGGTGCTGTGGACAGCAAACACTGAAAGATACAGTAACGTAGTGGTTGGACTAAACGACACCGTGGAGAGCCTCTTTGCTTCTTTGGACAAGAATGAAGCTGAGATTTCCCCTTCCACCTTGTATGCCATTGCTTGTATTCTTGAAAACGTGCCTTTCATCAATGGTAGCCCTCAGAACACCTTTGTTCCAGGTATAGTTCCCTAATAACCATACGATCTTGCTCTATGTAAATTGCTAAATTTGATCATGGGTTTTATGTAAAGATTATAGATTGATAATGGGTTTTGTTGTTTTGTTTATTTCTTGCAGGGGTTATTGATTTGGCGATCCAGAGGAACAGTTTGATCGGTGGAGATGACTTCAAAAGTGGGCAAACCAAGATGAAGTCTGTACTTGTTGATTTCCTTGTTGGGGCTGGTATCAAGGTATATTCAACCGTAAAAAAATCGAGTTGTTTGTAAATAGGAATCATTTTTTACTTTGATTATATGGCTAACTGTTCATATATGGGGTGTTTTTAACAGCCAACTTCAATTGTGAGCTACAACCACTTGGGAAACAATGATGGCATGAACCTCTCAGCTCCTCAGACCTTTCGATCTAAGGAGATCTCAAAGAGTAACGTAGTAGATGACATGGTCTCGAGTAACGCCATCCTCTATGAGCCTGGGGAGCACCCGGACCATGTTGTTGTCATCAAGGTATATCTTTAATGCTTAACAAGATACATGTCTACTAGTTCATACAACTTGTGTGTGTGTGTGTGTGTGTGGTTTTCAAAGTAATACTCCCTCCGTCCCAAAATGATGCAAACATTTGAAGGTTACATTATATATTTTGGAAATGGGACTAACTTTCTGGGAAAAACAAAGAAGGGAAATGGGACTATCACTTTGGGACGGAGGGAGTATCTCTACACCTCAACAAGCAGATGAATGCACAAATTTACACCTTTGTATAGCACACAGAGATATGTTGCGACTTGCGAGTCTAATTTTTATCATTTGGTGCTATTATGTGATGCAGTATGTGCCATATGTAGCTGATAGCAAGAGGGCCATGGATGAGTATACCTCCGAGATATTCTTGGGAGGGAAGAGCACCATAGTTATGCACAACACGTGTGAAGATTCACTGTTGGCTGCTCCAATTATTTTGGACTTGGTTTTGCTTGCTGAACTCAGTACTCGCATTCAACTCAAGTCTGAAACAGAGGTCCCCCATCTCTCCCATACCACTTCAATTTTCTTTCTCAAGATTACTTTTCATTTTTCTTTTTCATTACTAACGTAGATAATATCTATGATAACTTCAGGGTAAATTTCATTCATTCCATCCTGTGGCTACGATCCTCAGTTACCTCACCAAGGCCCCTCTGGTGAGACCCTTGTTCAATTATTTTCTTGTGTCTTTTGTCACTTTCTATAAATGGAACGACATACAAGTACAAAAAAAGAGATGAATTATTAATCGGAAGTATGGACCATACCATGTGCTTATGAATGCAAAAGGACTCTTTTTACTCTAAAATGACTCTTTACCAACTCAATTATGCTGAAGTATTTAACCAAAGAAAATGTGGTCCAAGAACATGTTGACGAGTTCCCTTTTCTGTGTAGAAGCAAGTGTAAAGCCAGAAAATTCTTTGTATTCACAACATTCTGTTATTTCCCTCACACCCACACCTCCACTCAGAGGTCCATACAGACAAGTGCGTGGTGGTGGTGGTCCGACCACCTTTCACTGGTCATGTCCAAGTCCTTCCCTTTAAGCTTAAAGATTGTTTTTCCTTCTTTTTGCTAGCGGGTGAATATATTCCGGGATGTGTTTGTTTACAAAAAAATAAAATTAAAAAACATATCATAAATCTGATTATGGGACGGAAAATTTGGTAAAAACAGGTTCCACCAGGTACACCAGTAGTGAACGCACTGTCAAAGCAGAGGGCAATGCTTGAGAACATAATGAGGGCTTGTGTTGGACTGGCTCCCGAGAACAACATGATCTTGGAATACAAGTGAAAGTCAACCCCGTTATGCTGCTAATGATTTTATGGTATGGTGAACATAAAATTTGCCCGGACGATGCATTTCATATTTCTACTACTACTACTAGCTACCGAAAGGGAATATCAAGTGTTGGTATTCTTATAATGTGTGCTTGAGTTAGGCTTCCCTAGTATTTCCAGGGTTATCTCTTTCTATTTTTAGCATAGTTGTTTTGTTATATTTCTTTGTTGTTGATGGTTTCCATTGTAATGTATGCTCTAGCTCAAGTAGAATTAAGAGCGAGCAACTCCGTTTTCAATTGGAATAGTATATATAAAGCCTGTAAATTTGTGTTAAGTCTCCCCTTTCTGGTTGTTTTTTACTCCCCCTGTCCCGAAATGATCTTCTCATTCGCCATTTTTCATTGTCCCAAAAAGTTCTTCACATTTCTACAATTTAGGCTTAAATGTGCACAAACACAACATGACTAGTGAAACAAGTGTTTATATTCTTAAAAAGTTTGAATAGTCAAACGTGAAGATCATTTTGAGACGGAGGGAGTATTCTATTTCAACATTGCAATGCTAAACACTAAAGCTATATATAAGTGTAAAAAGTTAAAACAAACAAGCCTCTGTCTAGTTGCTTTCAAATATCATAAGCTGATATCAATAATGCATTGATAGTGTGTTGAACAAGTACATATAACAAGAAAAAGGCTTGGGAAATTTCTTTCTATGTTTTATAACTATGATCTGAGTATCTCATGTATATACAAGATAGATAACAGACAATTGTAACTGTCTTTAATCAACTATCAGAGTTGTTATAAACTATTTACATTCAGACCATATATTTACAAGTATATACAAAGTTACCCCTAAACTATGACATTGATCAAAAACCTGGAATGTAAGTGAGCTTTAACTGCGGTGATAGGATCATTGTAAGCGATGATAAAATAATCCACATGGACCAATATAGCATTACAATGATGAGCAGTATCGAGAATGAACAAAGAATGGTCTGCATGAGTCTGTGTGAAGCCAAAATTTGCAAAAGCCTTAAACTTAGATGATTGGTGATTCCTCGAATAGAAGGTGAATTCCAGATTTCTTCGCCTTTTACTTGTCTTTCGTATAACCCTAAATCAGGATCACTCTTCTCTCCTACACATATTTGGTGTTAAGTTATTGTTTTTCGATCAACAGTGGCAGGAGTCCATGCTTGAACTGAGTTGTTGTGATGGATTCGTGGGCAATAGGTATATGCTTTAGAAAGTTACATTTTCTTATAATTAAATTTTTTTATCCGATTTTTTTGGGTTGTTTCATACTCCCTCTGTCCCAAAATGAATGTTTGAAATAGCTCTTGATCAAGTGCAATTGTTTAATTGCATTTGAATTAAATTCAACTCTCTAGTTATCCATATGCTGTTGACTGGGGATTTGGCATTGGACGCAAAGCAGCTAAAGAGATTTACGTAGCAGATCCAAGCTGATAGGGACAAATGTTGAGTTAACTTAAGTTAATCAATATTAATTCCAGTTCATGTTGGACCGAAACATTGTTATTTTGACATTCTTATGACATTTACCCTGCTACTTCAAGCTTAAGAATAGAGGGAAATGCTCTAGTGATTGGCTCGTGTATAGGCCTGCAATCTAAATTCAATGAATGGCTCAGTCCTTTCGGTTGAGTGAGCCTTGATGTAACAAGGGGAAATAAACAAAGCCTCTCTATTTCATGGGGCTACTTTCTAGTCCGGATCAATAGCGCTACTAAACCTCTGTGCATTTTTCTTGTTGAAGTCCATTAATTTTTGTTGCTACTCATTAAAGTATTTCATTATTATTTGTTAAATGAATGTGTAAATCTATTGTGGTATCAATTGCCAAAAACCACCTTAAATCCTGAAAATATGTTCAACCAAAGTCTTTGTGTAGTTTAAGGTTATTCTTTTTTCTTTTGCGGTGACATGTTTCAGTTCATGAGATTAAGTTTGTGTCTTGATACAAGGCCATCAACTTAGAGCTGTCAACTGGAGTGCCGATGCTTTACATAAAAAGATGGGGAATTCATCAGGAGAAAGTTCCACATGGCCAACAGAGGCTCGCGTTTGTGCTTACACTTTGGTATGTTGTTTTTTGAGACTATTGAATTTACACCAATTCTCATTCTGAAAAATTTACACCATCCTGCAATTTGTCCAGCAAAATATTTTCATCTGAATCCAAGTCCTGGTTGCCCATGATGCAGTTTCACTTTCAGGGAAGTATTCTTCTTCAGTTGAAGTCTTTAATCCTCTTTGTCACCTAAAAAGTCACATTATACATCTCATACGTTTTAAGGGTGTAACCTTGCTTGTTAATACATTTTGTGAATCTGCACCAATTCTTTTTCTTTCTTCGGAAAGTGACTATTCTTTAGGACCGAGATATTTTTTTCTGATTGGCTAATTGTGGAAATAAAATTGTGCCCACCCTCATTCAGAGTCTTAAGTTCGCCACTGACTGACTTTAAGCCTATGCATTTACAGAATTTTCTTGTTTCCAGTACTAAATCTATGATTTTCATGCAGGCGGGTATTTGGATCACATGCTGACTAGTATTTTCTCAGAATTCAGCACTGCAGAAAAGCAAGTCGAAAGATATGTTGCTAAAAAAATCTTAAAGAAGGCAACTGTTTTACTGGTTTGCTACTGAGATCATGTATGAAAGGGAATCGAGTTCTTCGAATCATAGACCAGTTTGTGCTGTTTTTGCAGTCGAAGTGGAGATGAAGAACAACCCCCCACCACAAGGTTTACGAAGGGTTAGTCATGTGCTGCTACAAGAATGGACTCTGACGATTGCATACTTCAAAGGTACAGCTTTTACCGATACTAATAGTATTAACTATTACAATACATCAAACCTTGTTACTATCTTCTACTCTGTATGTGTTTTTTACCATGAGATAGAAAACGATATATTTGGGGTCAGTGACTTAAGACTGCGTACTGGTCGCCATCTTATCTGGCAGGTTGACTTTTAAGGGTACGATTGTCTTGCTGACGACCCCACCCCTACCAACAGGGGCTGCCAATTTGATTTAGAGGAAAGGTGGTCCGTTAGATCTTTGCCCTGCCCTACAGTCAGGCCCGGTTTTGAGGCTGTGCAACCTTGTTTTTCTTTTCTTCTTGGACTTTTTCTATTTCATTTTTGGGCTTTTCACTAATTTTCATTTTTGGGCTTCCCTCCCCTTGTTTTCAAGTTTAGGCTTTCTTTTATTATTTTTTCAAAACCTTAATTAGAAAGTTTTGTTTTTTTTAAATAATATATTTTAATTTCAATGAATTATTTGCTTATTACTTCAACATTATTACCATCAATTTTAATCGTTTTGTTGTGTATTTTTTTTTTTAATTACTTAAGGGCTCCATTTTTTCACATTTAGCACAAGGTCCTTATAATTATTGGGACGGGCCTGCCTACAGTCCGTAGTGTACTGCAGGAAACCAGATCGACTGTATCATACTCCCTCCGTCTTGAAATGATCTTCACATTTGACTATTCAAACTTCTTAAGAATATGAAAACTTGCTTCACTAGCCATGTTTTGTTTATGCACATTTAAGCCCAAATTGTAGAAATAGGAAGAACTTTTTGGGACAATGAGAATGGCATATTAGAAGATCATTCTGGGACGGAGGGAGTAGCTTTTTGACTCTTATTCCATTATCAAAGACAACACGTAAAACCCATTCCAAGGGAAAATTATACCCA
Organism: Campanula takesimana; assembly: GCA_026119855.1. NCBI lineage: Eukaryota > Viridiplantae > Streptophyta > Magnoliopsida > Asterales > Campanulaceae > Campanula > Campanula takesimana. Next base: position 156,562 of record JAOWBW010000122.1, on the reverse strand, counting down.
TCCTAAATCTTTTATGCTGGAGTACTTTTTGATACACAGAACAGAAGATGAGGAAAAATATAACTAAAAGGCAAAACCAAAGAAATTCAACTACACCTTGTCCTGGATTTATAGTTTTCTCACTTTCCTCGATCATATTTCAAACCCCAAATCCCAAACCGATGCACTTGTCCCTTCTTGATCATCCAGGAGCTCTAATGGACTCGTATTCAGATCCATCCCTTCTCCATGAACACCACCATAAGTTGTCTGCAAACGCATTTGCTCATATATATTTTCTCCCCATTCATAATCTCCCCTAGAACTACTACTAGACCCCGCCCCTTCATCACCCGCCAATTCTCTGTCACCGTCGGCCATCATTTTCAGCCACCCGTTTTCATCCAGAGCCATACCTCTATCACCACTTTCCTCATATGGCAACATCTGAGAAAAACACCTCGACTCGTGTTCACGCCTCAAGTTCTTGTCTATAAACCCCACACCAAACTCACTGTCTGGACAACTGTTGTTCTGACATTTGAATAACAAAGTACTAACTGTCGGCTCCCGATCAAACGAACACTTTCTTTTTCCCGTTTTATCCTCAACTTTCGTTCTTTCTACTTCGTCTTCTTCTTCACTCGATGGTGAGATCCAGAGTGATTTCTCAGTTAGTTTCACAAGTGCTTCTTCTTGGTTTACAACTTTAGACCAAGTGAGTGTCTCTTTAGCAGTCATTTTATCTTGCAAGCACTTAGATTGTCTCACTAGCCTTCTCATTCTATCCATATTAGGGGACATGTGCTTAATAATTGCTGCCAAAACACTCACTTTCCAAGCCTTCTTTAAATCATGAGGCTTTCTATAAGGTGGTGGCCCTTGTTCTTGGGCCACTCCTTGATCACCCCACCATAGCTCCTCCCCGGTGGGCCACCACGGTGGGGCCAACCCCGTCTCTAAAGGAAACCTCCTTTGTGGAGGGAAACAATGTTGCATTAGGGCAGATAAAAGTGACCCTAAAGTAGTGTCTTGCAAGTCTTGAAGTAAATGAACACATGAAGCCGAGTCCAACTCACCGATTCCTTCAAGAACTGCCGGCAAGTACTCAACAATGGCGGCAGGGGCATTTTGGTCAAAACGGACCTTCTCCTTCCACCATTCACGGAGGCTGTCGGAGGAGCCGGTGATGGGATTTCCTTTATCGGGTACAATACCGTACACAAAGCCTTGGCCTTTACAAACCTCCATGATCTTGACCATGTACTTGAGGATTGAGTCTTGGGCCCGAGCCATTTTCTTTCGCCTTGATTGGTCTTGTTTTGATTGTGACTCGGCATCTGCGATTTCTTTCGACTCTTTGAACTTTTGTAAACGCACACGATCTTGCCACATCCTCTTCTTGAGATCATCATAGCTGATCTCTTCGGTGGATCCAACTTCTTCTTCTTCTCCTTCTTCCTCCTTTTCAAGAGGGCTAAGTGGATCTAAGTCTTCATATAACTCCACCATTGCAACTATATTTTACAAAGACAAGTTCAGATAGATACTTGACTTGATCTTATATCAAAAGGGTATATATGTATACATATATATCGAGGATAAATGTGCGTGTGTGTATATATAGTGATGGAAGAAGAGGTGGTGGTTCGCGAAGGATCCATAACCTTTTTCTACTTTAACTTTTCTAACTTTTATGGTTAGGATTATATCGTTAAATTTATGGATGCAATAGTTATATTTACTGATGCAAGTCAATTGTCAAGAGTAAAACCCTATCAAAATGATGTCATTTTAACATGCAAAACGAAAAATGTAACGAAAAGAGATGACAAGGGTAGAAAAAGGGTAGGAGGAAGTGGACAAAGTTGGCCTTCACGAGGATGAAAGGTGAGTTTGGATAGATTGTGAGGTAAAAAGAGTATGGAGGGTGAGGTGGGAAATGGAGAAAATTAAGGGTTTTGCTGTCAAAAAGTGTTTAGAGAAAAGTGCATTGCAAAAATAGTATGCTACTCCCTCTGTCCCTAAATGAGTGTCCATTTTCAAGAAATCTTTGTCTCAAAATAAGTGTCTTTTTTTAACATAACTTTGTCCCTAAATTTTTTTTTTTTTTCGAAATTTTTTTCATCGGTCTCTTTATACGTGCAAAACTAAATGTTTAGAAAAGAGATTACAAGATTATATATGAATCTTTGCCACCAAAGTGTACAAAAAGTTGAGAATTTCAGATGTCCCTTAAAATGAAATTTGGACACTCATTTAGGGACAGAGATAGTACTTTACTAGCACTAAGGAAATGGCGTCCATGCCTAGCTTATGCGGACTGCATGCATGCAAGACACATGGGCTTCACCTGTCCCTTGGTGCCAATTCCATCTAGATAACGTAGATGTCGGCTGGAATTTGAAACTGTTGCAGTGTCAGGTTTGTTGTTTGCTGTTGATGATAGCGATTTAAGTTGTAGTATTACCTTATTTGTGAAATATATATTGGGTCCAGATGGAAAAGGTGTTCGGTGGGCTCCACAAATAACTAATGAATCATGGTTGTCCACTTAATGCAGGCCTTACGATCACATCTCGCGCCACCGGTGTAGCGGAAAAGTGAGTTGCAACAGTTCCTGATCCATGTCGGCTGCATTGGTGCATGTGTAACAAACTGGACTGGGCTGGAACGGACTGGAGTGGAGTGGACTGGGCAGTGCATCGTTTCCTGGTAGATTTCACATGATTCTGCTGTTGACCGTTGTGATGATATCCTTGGCTTTAATTAAATAAATTGGAAAAAGGAAAATAAAATAGATTAGTTTCCGTATATGCATGACTAGTCACCGACTTACCAGTCGCGGATCTCGGGAACCCAAAATTGCAGGTAGCATTTCATTCCTCTGCAGGGGCGGACCTAAGGCTTATCTATTGGGTGGCAGTGTACCCACTACATAAAAGTACTTTTAGTGCAGTGGTAAAGCCTCTTGTTAAATGGCTAGAGGTCTCATGTTCAATTCCCATAGATGTGTGGTCAAGATTAATTTTGATATTTATGGGGCCAATTGAGTACCTCTTCATCTTGAAACTCATCTTGCAAAAAGGTGGCGCGGTCCAATCATCACCGCGTGCTATGATGAGTCAAGTGAAACTCATGTTATAGCAGTTCCTAACCATATTAGTGTTGGATTGTGAAAGCTTAGAACATGGATAAAATTAAATTGAAGCAAGGAAAAAAAAAAATTTTCATTGTGTATCGTTTATCATTGTTACATGGGCTGTATTGGTCCTACCTGGCTCGGAGTGGTAGCTCACTTTACTACCATTTTGCACCAAACTAACTAATAAACAGAATGCTGACAAACTTTCCTGTGAGCCCAACCCATTACAGTGGCTAAAACAATGTCGATTTCGTTGTGATGTTGGCCTTTTAGTTGTGAAAACATAATTACTCCCTTTGTCTCAAAATGTCATTTTACTATTCAAACTTTTTAAAAATGTGAAAATTTGTTTCACTAGTTATGTTGTATTTATACACAAGCTTAAATTTTTACGCTCTTAGCATTGCTCAATGATGCTACAAATATGTGTTGTCGGATGGTAGAATCCTAGTCATCCATCTTAAAATCAATAGACCTGATTAGAGGGAATTCGGGTTCGAATGGGGTCACCCTTCTTGAAACCTAAGCCGTCCATATTATCACCGATCACATGTTAGTGCCCAGAGTTGTGGAATACGTATACTCCCTCCGTCCCATTTGAAACTTCACATTTTATCCAAATGGGTGTCTCGTTGAAAGCTTCATCATTTCCTAAAATGGTACAAAATGTAAGCCCAACTTGTTATACCCACTCACTTCTTTCTCTCACATACTTAAATTATGGGGTTCACTTGTCATACCCACTAACTTTTTCATTTCACATATTTAAATTGTAGGCCCCATTTGTCATACCCATTAACTTATTCTCTCTCACAACCCTTCTTACACTAACACTTTCCTTAATTTGTGTGTCATCACCAAAATGGTGAAGCTTCGGTTGGGGAATCAGGGTTTGTTGATAATCTTGGATAATGATTGAATTGTGTATGTTCACTTTCCGAACAAAGTATTTCGACCCTTTATGCCTAGGTTACACGAAATCTTTGTATGGGATAAGACAATCAAGCAATCTGATTCTAGGCAAAGAGATCAGATCAAAACTTGGAGAATTTGTGTGTGTTTTCTATGTTTATTTGAGTCCAAATAATCTGTTTATAAACAGATTTTCGTCTGGAGCAGAAGAGAGACAATGGTTACATTCACAACAGTCATGACTGTCAACAGAAATGGCACCTTTTCACTGATTCAGTGTCTGCTCGGCCGCGTCAAGGAAATGTGCTCGGCCGAGCAGGCCTTTTTCCGTGACTTCTGTTTACTGTGAAAATCATGCTCGGCCGAGTTAAGGAAGTGCTCGGCCGAGCAACTCCTGTTTGGCCTGTCTCTTAATTTTCGGGTAAATCTAGGGGTAAACAATACCACGGGACCCCAACAAGGGGCGCTGCCCTTTGACCCCGCAAGGGGGCGCAGCCCCCTTGACCCCTGCTTCTTTATCGTGGTCGAAAACATATTAACTCAAACGAGTGTGTACTCCACACTTTCCCTTACTCGTATCCGAGCCGAATATGAAATCGCATTGGTCTCTAGTAAACCACAATTACATAAAATCGTTGATGACACTAAAATCACCAACATTTCCCCCCATTTTAGTGTAATCCTCGATTTACTGATCATATAAATATATAATAAACATAACGAAACAAACGAATGTATAAATGAAAATGTCTTGCGATTGAATTTTCATCTTAGTATAATACACATTTCAAATACTCGAGAATCGGGGTGTCCTAACGATTGAACCCGTCAACTCATATGAATACCTGAAGATACTATACACATAAGTTTCTTACAACTCTCTAAAGTTTATTCCTGACACTATTACAAGCCATGTGTCCCTATCCATTAATGAACATATAGAAAGCCAAGTCCTAGCTTCTTGAAGCGGCAAAACTTCATGTTCACATAGGTAGTTCTTTTAGTCTTGCACCTGCATTTGCAATTTTTCAAAAGAACTATTAAGAAGATATTCTTCAACCTAACTATCACTTGCAGGTCTTGAACACATACCTTGGGAAACATAATAACATGTGCTCCAATCTCCACCTGTGAGCTTTCCACATTGAATTCAAGCTTCTAACGTTGTATTAGAAGGGAATTGGGTATCTCACAACTAGAGGATTAGATGGACTTTAATCCCATCCCTGTTGATGACTTATTCACTAAGTCTCTAGCTAACCCCTTCGTTAAGTGGTCAGCTAAATTTTGTTGAGACCGAACAAACTCAACTGAAATCACACCATTCATGATCAATTCACGAATCATACTATGTCTGACACCTAAGTGTCTAGACTTGCCATTATAAATCTGACTATAAGCCCTAGCCAATGTGGCTGCACTATCACAATGGATAGATATTGGCGATATCGGTTTTGGCCATAATGGAATCTCATATATCAAGTTTCGTAGCCATTCTGCTTCTTTACCAGCAGCAGCCAATGCTACGAACTCAGATTCCATAGTAGAATGAGTAATACATGTATGCTTCTTGGAAGCCCATGAAATGGCCCCTCCTCCTAGCAAGAACACCCAGCCACTAGTAGAAGATGAATCTACTTGGTTGATCCAACTAGCATCTGAGTAACCTTCTAAAATAGAAGGTTGTCCAAAATAACACAAACAGTAATTCATAGTACCTTTTAAGTACTTGAACACCCTTGTTAAAGCATGCCAATGCTGTCTACTAGGATTACTAGTGAACCTGCTCAATCTTCCTACTGCATAAGCAATATCAGGTCGAGTGCTCGTCATAGCATACATCAAACTGCCAATGGCTTTTGAGTATTCGAGCTGTGACACAGGTCTACCAGTATTTGGCATAAGTTTTTCAGCTGGATCCATAGGAGTACTGACTTTAGAACAATTATCACAATTAAACTTTTTGAGAATTTTCTCAATATAATGAGATTGTGTAATTGCAATTCCCTTGTTCAACCTTTTAATTTTTATGCCAAGAATTACATCGGCTTCACCCATGTCCTTCATAGAGAATTTTGATGACAAAAGCTTCTTAGTTTTATCAACTACATTTGGGTCTGTGCCAAAAATTAACATGTCATCTACATATAGACAGATGAATACACATTTGCCGGATGCATCAAATTTGCTATATACACATTTGTCTGACTGATTTAATTCAAAACCATTGGACAAAACAACCTCATCAAACTTTTGATGCCACTGTTTAGGTGCTTGCTTCAGCCCATATAATGACTTAATTAACTTGCACACCTTATGCTCATTACCTGGCATAACAAATCCTTCAGGTTGCTTCATATACACTTCTTCTTCCAAATCACCATTTAAAAATGCTGTTTTGACATCCATTTGATGGATCAATAAATTGTGAATAGCTGCCAATGGTATCAACAATCTAATAGTAGTGATACGAGCAACTGGTGCATAGGTATCGAAGTAATCGATTCCTTCCTTTTGTCTAAAGCCTTGGATTACCAATCGAGCTTTAAACTTGTCAATTGTTCCATCGACTTTCATCTTCTTTTTGAAGATCTATTTGCACCCTAAAGGTTTACAACCTGGTGGTAAATCAGATAAGACCCAAGTATTATTTTCCATAATAGAACTAATCTCATCGTCAATTGCTTCTTTCCAAAAGGCACCATCTCGCGATTTTATAGCTTCATCATAGGTTCTTGGATCCTCCTCTAAATTATAACAATATGAGTATTGAGATTCAACCTGATCTCTTGATCCTTCAACTAAATACAGTTGAAAATCATCACCATATGATTTAGCTTTTCTTGCTCTTTTGCTTTTACGTGGCTCGGGTGTCTCACTTGGTGTATCATTTGAATGATCATCCATTTGAGATGCATCCGAATTTGGTATAATATCCTTTGGCCTAGGTATTGAAGAGAAACGATTCTCATCAAATATTGCATCTCTTGATTCTATAATTGTATTAATAGAAATGTACTCATTAGGTTCTATAACATAAAACCTATATGCCTTGGAATGCTCAGCATATCCAACAAAGATGCAATCAATACCTTTTTCTCCCAACTTTTTTCTTTTAGGATCTGGAAGTCTAACCACAGCCCTACACCCCCAAACTCGCAAAAATGTCAAGTTGGGTCGTTTCTTATACCAAAGTTCATATGGGGTAATCTTGTTCCTTTTATTAGGAACCCTATTCAATAGATAGCAAGCCGTTAACATGGCTTCCCCCCAAAACCCGTCACTCAAGCCTGAGTAAGATAACATGGCATTGACCATTTCTTCAAGAGTTCTATTTTTCCTTTCAGCCACACCATTTTGTTGTGGTGTATAAGGAGCCGTAGTTTCATGAATGATTCCTACGGATTGAAAATATATAGGATCATAATATTCACCACCTCTATCCGTGCGTAAGGTTTTAATCAAGCCATTTTGTTGAAATTCAACTTCTGTTTTAAAAGTTTTAAATTTATCCAGGGCTTCATCTTTTGCATGCAGCAAATAAACATAGCAAAACCTAGAGGCATCATCTATAAAAGTGACAATATACTTTTTATTTCCTAAAGATGGAGTCGCATGAAAATCACATAAATCACTATGTATTAATTCAAGTATTACAGAATTCCTTGTTATACTTTTAAAAGGTTTTCTAGTGATTTTTGTTAACATGCAAGTATTACATTTTCCAGTATCATTATTAATAGCAGGAATTAAACATCTTTAGACATTTCAAGCATTCTTTTATAGTGCACATGTCCTAAACGAGCATGCCATAATGAGGAATAATCAACATTGGAATCAGTCATATAAACAGAACTAGAATCATTAGGAACTTTATTCAAATTCAACATAAACATCCCATTATTATAATAACCGAATCCTACAAAAACACCAGACTTTGATAAGATATACTTATCAGATTCATATACTTGTTTGTATCCACACTTGTTCAAAACAGGACCAGAAACTAAATTTTTACGAAGTTTAGGTACAAATAACACATTAAACAGAGTAACAGATTTTCCTGAACTAAATTCCAGCACCACATTTCCCTTTCCTTGAACAGGAGCAAAATGATCATCACCCATGTAGAGAACAGATTCGTCTTCCACCGATTCAAATGTCTTAAACCAGCAACGATCTTTACAAACATGGGTTTTGGCACCGGAATCAATCCACCACGCAATTGCATCATCCTGCACATAAAATGCTTCAGAAATTAGTGAAACGAAATATTTAATAAATCCATTCCAAATATGTTCTAAATTCTGACCTTGGTCTTGGGTATGGTCCTTAGACCCCTTCCCCGAACCACTAGTGCTAGCGCCATCCTTCTTGTTCCCACTACGACAATCCCTCTTAAAGTGACCAGTTTTGCCACACCTCCAACATGCCACTTTAGGCTTCTTGTTGGGACCAGAATCATCGTTGTTATTGGAACCACGTTTCTTTCCTCTGTTTTGTTGTTGTTCCTTTTCTTTCCACCCTCCTCAAGCATATTCACCGAGGGTCCAGCAACTTCTTTTCCTTTTCCCTTGTCACTTTCTTGTGCCCTTAGAGAATCCTCTATACGCTTGTGACTACCAAGTTGGACCAAAGACAGATCGTCTTTACCATGTTTCAAGTTGTGTTTGAAATCCTTCCAGGAAGGAGGCAACTTGTCTATTATACTTGAAACAGATATTGCCTCGTCCATTTTCAAACCATGTTGTGTAAACTGTCCAAGGATTCTCAGGAGTTCATTGAATTGTTCCATGACAGGCCTTGATTCGACCATCTTGTAATTATTGAAATTACTTACGAGGAACTTCTTACTCGAAGCATCCTCTGCCATGTACTTGGATTCAAGAGAATCCCACAACTCCTTCGCAGATTCAACATTCTGATATATGTCAAAGAGAGAGTCAGACATACCGTTCAATATATGCCCTCTGCAGATGTAGTCATCGTTCTCCCACTTCGATCTTTTCCTGACTGCTTCCAAATTATCGTCCTCCGACAATTCTGGCATGGGGGTAGACAGAACATACACCACCTTCAATGTTGTCAGAAGGAAGTGCATCTTCTTCTGCCAACGTCTGAAATCATAGCCTTCAAATTTGTCCAACTTCCCAAAGTTGGTCGTCATCTCCTTCACAGTACTTCCTCCACCCATGATTATCACAGAATACTTTGTTCGTTTGTTGGGGAATCAGGGTTTGTTGATAATCTTGGATAATGATTGAATTGTGTATGTTCACTTTCCGAACAAAGTATTTCGACCCTTTATGCCTAGGTTACACGAAATCTTTGTATGGGATAAGACAATCAAGCAATCTGATTCTAGGCAAAGAGATCAGATCAAAACTTGGAGAATTTGTGTGTGTTTTCTATGTTTATTTGAGTCCAAATAATCTGTTTATAAACAGATTTTCGTCTGGAGCAGAAGAGAGATAATGGTTACATTCACAACAGTCATGACTGTCAACAGAAAGGGCACCTTTTCACTGATTCAGTGTCTGCTCGGCCGCGTCAAGGAAATGTGCTCGGCCGAGCAGGCCTTTTTCCGTGATTTCTGTTTACTGTGAAAATCATGCTCGGCCGAGTTAAGGAAGTGCTCGGCCGAGCAACTCCTGTTTGGCCTGTCTCTTAATTTTCGGGTAAATCTAGGGGTAAACAATACCACGGGACCCCAACAAGGGGCGCTGCCCCTTGACCCCGCAAGGGGGCGCAGCCCCCTTGACCCCTGCTTCTTTATCGTTGTCGAAAACATATTAACTCAAACGAGTGTGTACTCCACACTTTCCCTTACTCGTATCCGAGCCGAATATGAAATCGCATTGGTCTCTAGTAAACCACAATTACATAAAATCGTTGATGACACTAAAATCACCAACAAGTTCAAATGGGACGGAGAGAGTAATGTTGATAGGAGTGTACCTTCCAAAAGCAGCTTTATGCATAGCAAATTAGTAACGTAGATAAACGGCCGTTATGGGTAAAAAGATGTTCACTTTTTCTCTTTTCTATTTCTTTTGGTTTAATTAAATGTAGATGCTCAAAAAAAAAAAAAAAAAAAATAGATTCGATTAAACTAAAGTTGTAATTATCCTTACCTATATTTATTGATTCGACTGTAGACAAATAAATGAAACAGCTTTGTCCACATTTACTTTGTCAACTAGGAAAGAAAGGGAAGGGAATTTTTATTTTTGACTTTTTAACAATATTGAGTAGTATACACCTCCACTATTTAAGGCCTTGAGCTACCATCAATGGTGTGATACGACAACCGATGGATTAACGAGTGAGATGAATATAGAAGCAAATTTCCTACTCCTTTATAATGTTTGGTTACAATTTGATTGAATTTTCATTTTTTTGAAATGAGAAATAAACATATCTGACTTAAAGATAGAGTTTATTGCCAAATTGCCTTGCGTACAATTTGGGGATAGTCAATGTCCCATGTGTAGTTTAGAAACATGAAATGTCACATGCGTACTTTTGATTTGGTTTCAATTTGACCCCATTTTTAACTGGCGTTATAAACTTAACATGTCAGTCCATGAGAGTTAAAAATTTAACAGTGCAACAATCAAATTGTTCAAATTTGACCATCATATTTTTATGGGAGTTAATTGACAGTTTTTAAAAATGAGGGAAAGTTTGAACAAAAATCATTATTCCTCAATTTTAAAAATCAACCCCCTTTTTCTCCTTTCTTTCTCTCTCTCTCCTAGTTCAGCACCCAAATTGAAGCTTCCGGCCGACGATCTTTGGCACCCAAATTGAAACTTGCAATAACATCAATATTACCAAATCATCCTTCCCCTCCCCCCTTCTCCCTTCTCCAATGTCATTTCCTAATTTGAAAAAAACTAATTTTCAAACCCAGGAAGGAGGAGGGTTTCCGGTCCCTCTCTCCATAATCTCTTCCAACGCCGCCGCCGCCGCCGCATCCGATGCCTCCCATCCTGTCCCAAAGATGTCACTGCTAGTCCGTCGCCGTGCCCTCTTCATCTTCGCAAATCTATGGCCGCCAATCTGTCAACACCAGCGGTGGTCGTCGCTCTCTCTCTCTATCTCGCTCCTTCTCAAAAAATCTCTGCTCCGCCTTTTCAATATTTGCAGATCTGGGATTTTGACTTCTGTTTTTTTTTTTTTTTTTTTTTATTTCTAGCATTTTGATGTTGGCTAGATTAGCCCAGATTTTGATCGTCTAATCATTATTTCTAATAGTTGATCGATTTCTCTTTAAAGTCTAGACTTGAGCATTTGATGTCCATTGTGGTGATGGTGGAATGGTGGTTGCAGTTGTTGGTGGCAATTGAAGGTAATTGTTGGTGATGGTAAGGTTGGGCGGTGATGCTGAGATGGTGGTGGCAAGGTGGGGTGGTGATGGTGAGATGGTCCATACCATATGAACCCATCAATGTAGATTAAATAATACTCCATCTGTCCCAGAATGATAGTCCCCTTATTTTTATGGGTTTTACGAAAGAACTTTGAGTAATAATTAAGGCTACTTTTAATTATTCTAATGAAATTTTTGAAATTGTTTTTGATACACCATTATAAATATTATTAATATCAATTTTTAGATTCACATTAACATAATTACAAGTAGAATTTATAACTGCTCAAAGTTCCCTCGTAGTAACAACGAAAAAATGTGGACTATTTTTCTGGGTCGGAGGGAGTATCATTATTTAAAAATCATAATCCCTGGTTTCGTATTATAATGCCTTAAAAAATGCTTAAATTGGTCCTAAAAGTTATGAACCAGCAAATGTATGTTCCCAGTTTAAGCCTAGAGTATCAATTTTTTGTTTTTTCAATCAACCACCCTTTTACTTATAAAATTTTCAATAAACCTCCAAAAAGAAAAATCAACTTCAAATTAATTGGTTTGTTAAATTTTTAACTCTCATGGACTGACATGTTAAGTTTATAACGCCAGTTAAAAAATGGGGTCAAATTGAAACCAAATCAAAAGTACGCATGTAACATTTCATGTTTCTAAACTATGCATGGGACATTGACTATCCCCAAATTGTACGCAAGGCAATTTGGCAATAAACTCCTTAAAGATATTCTCTCTTTTGATTTTTTTTTTTTCAATTTTGAAGCATTATCTAATTATTTATTAAGGAAAATCTCAAGAGGGCCAATAAAGTGATGTAACATATTTTTTTTCAAAGAATACCGCATTTTCAGGAGCAAATTTAACTACTAGCCTATTTACTTTATGAATATTAAAGCTATTACAAATACTAGTGATCAAAGTAATATCTGAAATGATTGAGTCTAGTTGGTAGTCTTGGTTTTTCGGGTTTTTGATGTAGTCGCAAGCTGTAGAAGCATCTGTTAAGGCAGTTATGGCGTTATGTTTGTGAAGGCATTCAGAATTGCCAATTCTAACCTTTTGCATATGACTAAGCGCTCTGCTTGAATGCTGAATCCCACATTTATTCCAAAATATTTTTCTAACTGAATTCAAAACGATTCATATATAAAACAACAAATCAACCGAAATCCACTAATGAAACATGTCCAAATCCTTAGTGTGACCCTATTAAAGTTTTTGTGAGCATGATCATGTGCCGATTTGTGAAATTTGATGAGTCTATTACTAACTTGATTCAATTGAATTTATAGCCGTCTAATAGAAATCTCTTTTTAGAAATTACTCCCTCCAACCTGTCACGAGCACTGCTATGAATCATGGATTCGTGGACGTGCCATATATACATGCATAACAACCCTTTTTTGTGTCTCATTCGATCATTCATTAATTGTAAGCTTGTCATTTTTACACTCTTCCTTCTCACCAATAATAAGGGTCACCTAGTTGTGAAAGATTTATAATAAGAATTGATTTTTTACCGTTAAAACAGCGACCAAAGAGCTCTAGCTCAAGCGGTATCCGGTATTAGCTTCTCATGCGGAGGTCTCGAGTTCGAATCCCGTTAGGGATATTTGTATTAGCCTATTTATAGGCCTAGTTGTAACCGTGGACAATTTATCTATCAACCGTTAAAACAGCGAGACTGATGTACGATACGATTGCACCCACCCAAATTAATAAAAACCGAAAACTCTTAATTTCGAGATGTGTCCTCCTAAAAGGATAGCAAAGCCACAGAGCATTGGATGCCTTCAGATAGATACAGATAGACAATTTTGTTATTGAAGAATGAAATGTCAAATTAATTTCAATCGACCATTGCTACCACTAATGGCTTTGACATCAATATTTCGAGATGCCTTTTTATGCCCATTAAAAAGGTCAGAATTTTAGCACTTTAGGAATGTTTCAAAAGCAAGTGACGAAATGGGTTGGTGGGAATTGCAATTTTTAGATTTATACCTGAAAATGAGTCGACATATGTAAGTCAACGACTATAGAGTATTCCCTCCGTCCCGGACTAAGGTTTTTAGTTTGACTTTACACGGATATTAAGAATAACTAAATGTTGTTAGTATGAAAAAGTAAGTAAGAGAAAGTAGAGAGATAAAGTGGGTAGGGAGTTTTTGTTGTGAGAATGACAAGTGGGTCTCATGGTCCATTTTATGTAATAAAACAACTAAGAACCTTAGTCTGGGACAAACCAAGAAAGAAAGTAAGCACCTTAGTTTGGGACAGAGGGAGTATTATTCTTGATCACACTACTCGAAAATTTGAAGTCTGATCGCGTAGAGCTGCAATAAAACTCATGGAGTAATGGTTCAACTACTTGATATTTCATTTGATTCAAAATATAGTCTCAGATAATAAGTTAAAGATTCTAAAAATGATGGTTCACGTGCTTATACCTTCTTCGAATTAAGTTATAAACTATTATCTTCTTGTAAAATGAGACTTTTTAGACAACCCAAAGAAACTACTCCTTCCGCTTCCAGAGTATATGTCCACTCTCTCATTTGCACAGAGATTACGAAGTGGTGGAAGTGTTGTGAGTATAAAAGTAAAATAAGAGCGAGAATGAGTGGGAAGGAATAGTAAGTTGATTGGTGTTATGAATTGTAAAGATTCAGAGTATAAAAGTAAGTAAGAGAAATAATGAGTGTGAGAGGAATAGTAAAGATTCTTTGTCATTTTAGAAAGTGGACATATACTCTTAAACATACTAAAAAGAAAAGGTGGACATATACTCTGAGACGGGAGTATTATTTTCTTCTTATAGAAATGTAATGTATGCTTAAATGTTTTCAAAGATTGTTTCCCGGTTTATATGTTGATACAAAAACAAAATCTTAGTTTCAAAATGATTTTGTGTCGGTTAATATGAATTGTTATATGAACTCGTCAAGGAAAAAAATGAGAAAACAATGAAAAATGTGAGATGATAAAATGGAAATAAAATAATAAAAAAATGAAAAAATGAAAGCTAGATCTCCATACTTATAGTGTAGGAAAAATATGCCAATGAGCGTTGGCTCAAATGATATACTCCCCTCTGTCCCGCTCGAAATAGGATTTTTGTAGTTTTTTTTTATACTTTGACCATGTAATTTAAGTAAGAAATAATTATCCTAATATTTAAAAAAAAAATATTTAGAGTTATTAATCGTGATACAATAACAATTTTTTATTTTTTATTTGAATTATTATATTTCTTCAAAAAACTTGGTTAAAGTAAAGTCAAGTTTACCAAAATCATATTTCGAGCGGGACGGAGTGAGTAAACTATCGTCTTCCCAAAATTAAGCGTTCAATAATTTCCTCTAGCAGAAATTGTAAGGTTTATTTAAAAAAAAAAAAAAATAACTTCATGCAAATTGCTATGTGCCAGCCTAGCAGCAGTGAAGTATATGTTCCCCTACACTTTCCACTGACTTTCTAATTTTATTCTCTCTTTATATTCCTTAGTGTAACACCCCGAATTTCGGAGTAATATAATATAATATCCTTTAATAAAATCCGTCCCCAAACGCGGGAAAACAACGGTCTTAAACCATAATTCAACATCAAACGGCTAGTATCTCTAACCACTATTCGAAATAAATAACGGAAGCGAATTAATTGTCTTTCAAAACTCCAACGGCTAATTATAACCATCATTTAAATAAACATTCATAAATAGTTCTTTCTAACTACTACTAAAAGACTTCCTTCAAATCTTCATCGTCAAGGGTCTTCATTATCACCTTAACAACTCCTCTTTTGTCCCTCGAGACCTCCTCCTATTTATATCCTGGAGAACAAATATTATGGAAGGGGTGAGCGAACAATGCTCAGTAAGTTCATACGGGATCTCTCCGGGTTCTAAGGAGAGATGACCGGAAGCACGAACATCAATAATATGTTCAAAGATAAGCTTTCGTTGAATATCAAGTTAACCGTTAAGATAAAAAAAAAAAAAAAAACAGTTAACCAAAACTTTTAATTACGAAATGTGGCATTTACTTTCAAGTCCGTCAATTCCAAGATATCGTCACCATTTTAGGTGCAATGCCTGATCAGGGCATTTAAGTAAGATTTATCATGATAATCAACTACTTCATTTAAGCAGTACCAAAGTCTAGTTCTTTTTCATTTCAAACTAGATTAACCTACTTAGTCCGTCTATACCACATTGAGATATAGCGAAGTAAGCGAATGTCTATATCACATTAAGATATAGCAAAGTAAGCGAATATCTATACCACATTAAGATATAGCAAAGTAAGCGAATGTCTATACCACATTAAGATATAGCAAG
Organism: Campanula takesimana; assembly: GCA_026119855.1. Taxonomy (NCBI): domain Eukaryota; kingdom Viridiplantae; phylum Streptophyta; class Magnoliopsida; order Asterales; family Campanulaceae; genus Campanula; species Campanula takesimana. The sequence goes on along the minus strand of JAOWBW010000122.1, from coordinate 140,800 downwards.
GTTTCAACTTAGTGTTCAAGGTACGAGAACACCATACAATTTCAAAGATATATTTTGGTACCCATTGATTTAAAACATGTCAAGGGTTAGGAACATTCAAAAGGCGTTCACAACTTTTAAGAATTCAAATGTTACCGCCACTAGGTAACTACTCATGAAAGAATATATAGGAATCCTACATTAAAGGATAGAGACATCAAGAACTAAGGATCGTAATCCCTTACCTTGACTTTGCGTTCTTCACTTAGCAAAATCACGAGCACAATCTACAAACATGCAAATGAGGATTTCTTAGGAATATGAATCACTTTAATTCCCCGTCCCCATTATACTTTATTTTACTTTCTTAACTTCACGAGTTCATCTTCTTAAACTCTTTGTTAGGGTTCGTTCTACCCATTATTGGTATTCCCAAAATACCCCTTTCGGATTACTAAAATATCCTTAGGGTTATATTAATTCAATTCCCAATAATAAGTTTTAGGGTTGCATTAATCCTAATTAAAACACTATTCCCAGCTTATGAAATTACTATTCACAGACACTATTCACAGCGCGTAAAATCACTGTTCACAGCACGTAAAATCACTATTCACAGCACGTAAAATCACTATTCACGTTACGGTTCACGCACTAATTTCAGCTTGGAAAAACACATACAAACCCTAATACACAAACACACACACTCGACACACACAGAACACATACACACGCTGCACACCTATATGTTTACACACCATTAACATAACCATAATCCTCATAATCATCCTTTTAAATTCCCAAACCCTAATTTATCTTCTTAGAGTTAGGGTTCCAACTTTGAAATCAATACTAGACAAGACTAGACGGAGGAATTAGATTTAGGGAATTAGGTTTACCTTGGTTCGATCCCCTTTTCTTCCTCTCTTCTTCTTCTTCTCCGATCCTTCTCCCTCTCGGCCTCCTCTCTGACGCCGCTCTCTCACTCTTTCCCGACCTCTCTCTTTTTCTTTTCTTTTGTGATAAATAATGAGGAAGGGTTTAATTAATATATAGTGTAGGGTTTTCCCATTCCTATTATAAAAAGGTTAACTAACCTTATTGGGTTTTAATTTATTTGGGCCAACATTAAACCCATACCATAACTTAATTTATAATAGCCCAACAAAATAAATAAAAAAAAAAAACTAAAAGGGCCGGTTGTTACATTCTTACCTCCTTAAAAGGGTTTGGTCCTCCAAACCGAACTCGTCATTCTGAAAATAAGTCGGGATACGTTTCTCGCATCTCGCTCTCGAGCTCCCATGTAGCTTCTCTTTCTGTATGGTTGCTCCATTGCACTTTTACATAAGGAATCACCCTTTTCCTTAAAATCTGATCCTTGCGGTCGACAATCTTTACGGGCCTTTCATCATAGCTTAGATCAGCTCGAACTCTAAGCTGCTTATACTCGATCACATGGCTTGGGTCGGAAATGTACTTCCTTAACATCAATACATGGAACACATTATGCACTCCCGCTAGTACCGGCGGTAAGGCTAATTTATAAGCCACTGCTCCAACTCTTTCCAAAATTTCGAACGGTCCCACGTACCTCGGGCTTAGCTTCCCGCGAATACCAAATCTCATAATTCCTTTCGTTGGCGAGATCTTCAAAATACTCGATCCCCTATTTGAAATTCTAAATCACGCCTCCTACGATCGCATAAGATTTCTGTCTACTCTGAGCGGTCAACAACCAATTCCTTATCTGTTGCACTTTGTCCGCCGTCACTTGGACGATTTCAGGTCCAGTCAACTTCCTTTCACCTACTTCGTCCCAACAAGTCGGTGATCTACACTTTCGCCCATACAGTGCCTCGTACGGTGCCATTCCAATACTAGCATGGAAACTGTTATTATATGCGAACTCTACCAATGGTAAATGTTCATCCCAAGTCCCTTGCCAATCTAAAGATGTAGCTCGTAGCATATCCTCCAACGTTTGGATAGTTCTTTCTGACTGTCCATCGGTCTGCGGGTGAAAAGCTGTACTCATTGTCAACTCTGTCCCCAAAGCTTGTTGCAAACTTTTCCAAAATTTTGACGTGAATCGCGCATCCTTATCGGACACTATTGACACCGGTATCCCATGCAACCTTACGATCTCATCAATATACAACTTAGCCATCTTTTCTAGCGAATCTGTCACTTTGATTGCCAGAAAATGGGCCGATTTAGTGAGCCTATCTACTATCACCCAAATTGCGTTATACCCTTTCAACGTCTTCGGTAATCCAACCACTAGATCCATAGCTATGTGTTCCCACTTCCATTCAGGGATAGGTAACGACTGTAATAATCATGCAGGCCTTTGATGCTCACTTTTTACTTGTTGACACACTAAGCATCTTGACACAAATTCTGCCACATCTCCCTTCATATGATTCCACCAATACGATTCCCTCAGGTCTCTATACATTTTTGTGCTTCCCGGATGCACAGAAAACCTCGAACAATGAGCTTCATTTAAAATCTCTCTTTTGATGTCTTCGTTGCTTGGCACCCAAATCCTTGATTGGTACCTCACAATCCCGTCTTCTCCCATACGAAAGTCCTTCCATTTTCCTTCCACTAAGTTTGCACGTACTTTGCTTACTTCTTCATCAGTTACTTGTGCTATTTTGATTTTATCCAACAGCGTAGGCTGTACACTCAAATGTGCCATATAGCCTTGAACTCTTACCTTCACGCCTAACATCTCAATACGACTCCAAGTACTTACCTCCTTAGGCTTTAACGTCGCTAGGGTTCCATGATTCTTCCTACTTAGCGCATCCGCCACCTTATTGGCTTTCCCCGGATGATATAAGATTTCACAATCATAGTCTTTTAATAATTCGAGCCATCGCCTTTGCCTCATGTTAAGCTCTTTCTGAGTAAAAATGTACTTAAGACTCTTATGATCCGTATAAATTTGGCATGTCGTCCCATATAAGTAATGTCTCCAAATCTTCAATGCAAATACTACCGCGGCTAATTCTAAATCATGAGTCGGGTAGTTCTTTTCATGGACCTTCAATTGCCTCGATGCGTAGGCTATAACCTTGTCATTCTGCATTAACATGCTGCCTAATCCTTTAATCGACGCATCACTATATATCACAAATCCGTCTGATCCAGAAGGTAACGTAAGAACTGGTGCGGACACCAATCGTCGCTTTAACTCTTCAAAGCTCTTTTCACACTCTTCTGACCGAACAAACTTAGCTCCTTTCTGAGTCAATTTCGTTAATGGCACTGACAACTTCGAGAAACCTTCTACGAATCTCCTATAGTAGCCAGCCAAACCTAAGAAACTTCTTATCTCACTTACCGAAGTTGGTCTTTCCCAGTCCACCATAGCTTCTATCTTTGTTGGGTCTACGGCAATCCCATCCTTTGACACCACATGTCCTAAGAACGTCACCTTCTCCAACCAAAATGCACATTTCTTGAATTTAGCATATAACTTATGCTCTCTTAAGATTTGCAACACTAGCCTCAAGTGCTCTTCATTCTCTTCCTTGGTCTTTGAATACACCAAGATATAATTGATAAACACAATTACACATTTATCCAGAAACTTCTGAAATATCCTATTCATAAGTTCTATAAATGTTGCCGGTTCGTCAGTCAACCCAAACGGCATCACTACAATTTCATAATGACCATACCTTGTCCTAAAGGCCGTCTTTGCTATATCGTCCTTCTTCACTCTTAGTTGATGATAACTAGACCTCAAATCTATCTTCGATAAATAACATGCTCCACGAAGTTGGTCAAATAGATCATCTATTCTCGGCAACGGATATTGATTCCTTACCGTCACACGATTTAATTCACGATAGTCGATACATAACCTCATCGACCTATCCTTCTTCTTCACAAATAACACTGGTTCACCCCATGGTGACACACCCGGTCTAATCAAACCCTTATCCAACAATTCTTGCAGTTGTTCCTTCAATTTCTTCAATCCTGACAGAGCCATTCTGTACGGCGCCTTCGATATTGGTCTAGTTTCCGGTACCAAATCGATAGAAAACTCTATTTCTCTTTCTAGTGGTATCCCTGGTAAATCTTCTGGGAACACATCCTTGAAATCTCTAATCACAGAAAGTAATTTTATGGTTACTTCTTTCTGGTCCGTAGTACTCACGTATACCAGAAATCCTTCACACCCTTTCCTTAATAGCTTACGAGCTTTCATCACCGATATAAGGCTCGATCGGTTTCTAGGTTTTATTCCTCGAAAACAACACTCCTCCGGATAACAATCTGAAGTGAACTTCTTTCTTAAAGCAATCTTCATGGGCATGGTATGCAGCTAACCAATCCATTCCCAATATCACATCAAATTATTCGATTTCCAAGCTAATGAGATCAACCTCAAGCTTTTTCCTATCCAACACTTGATCATAGTTTGATAGCATTAACGGAGTAATTCTGTATCTGATCCGGTCGTTCAAACCATATTCAAACTTTCGGGCTTTCTGCTCTTCATCACCGAAGAACATTGGGCAAATTCTAACAATTCGGTGAATCTAGCACCATAGTCGTCCACCGTCATACATCCTTGAGTTAGCATCATAAACTCAGACACTCTGGCGTTTCGAACACTCGCCGGATAATATGATATTATCATGAATACGAGACGTTTTCACGTACTCTCATACTATCGATCGTCTCTACAGACTAACATTCAATTTATGGGTTATTCACTAGACCACTGGTCGTTTCAATAGACCAGCACTATCTTTATTAGTTAACTTTATTAGACTTATTGGTCGTTTCATTAGACCATTACTATTTTCGTCAGTCATTCCAATAGACCATTTTCACTTTCGTTGGTCGCCACACTTGACCACTATTGTTCACACTTGGCTATCCCACTAAACCAATTAATACCCATGGTCTTTTCACTCGAACCATACTTTCTTGCTCGAGGTTAGCTCTCATGCTAACAACACTCATTATTTACACATATAAGTCGTCTTAATAGACTAATCATTCAAATAAGGTCAAACACTAGACCTATGGTCATTTCAATGAACCAATACTACTTCCATTAGTCAACTTAGTATACTCATTGGTCGCCAGATCTCTTTAGACTTTAACATTTCCCATAGGTCATTCAATAGACCATCACTTAGTTTCATTAGTCGACTTTACTGGACTATTTGGGGTTTCATTAAACCATAACTATTCACTTCGGTCATTTCAATAGACCATTTCTTCCTTGGTAAGTCGTTTCACTTGACTTAATCACATATCACAGTCATTTCACAAGACCGTTTACACTTTTTGTTAGTCATTTCATTAGACCACATTTACTTTCATAGGTCGTTTCAATAGACCCTTATCACTTTCATTTGGCCATTTCACTAGACCATACTTTCATTCATTTGTCGTTCAACAGACTATACTTTATTGTTCTTGGTTAACGCACACTTTTAACAATATAGAACATAAATGGAATCACAAAACTTTTAGGAATCATATAAGAGAAAATCACTTTTATTAATAAATGGAATGGGTTCTTAATTAAAACGATTTCAAAGTAAAGAAAAGATACTCGAATGAGCCTTCAAACTACTACTAGTTACTTCTACTAGCAATGAAAATTTAAAAGTATTCGTTGTCCCACTTTCCAACTTTCCTAGGCCTTCCTCTAGGTCTCCCACTTGACACTTTTGGAGCCTTCTTCACTTTGTTCTTGGATCCCTTTGGTCTTCCTCTAGACCTTTTGGTTGGTACTTCTTGTGGCTCATCATCATCAATTTTGATTGGGGTAGCTTCATTCCCTTCTATGATAACATCTACTTCCTCGATTTCAACTTCGGCTACCAATTCTTCTTCATTTAGCGCCTCATTGCCTATAGGGGCCATTGGTTCTTGCTTTATGACTATAGTTGCCTTTAAACGTTCTACTTCATCAATCCATATATAGACTTGTCCTCTAGTCTGCTAGAGGTATCTCTCAGTGTCACTAAGATCTTCTTTATACCTTTGCAATTTTGTCTTTATCTCCTCCAATTCTTCTTAGTGCTTTTAAATTCCTTCCAGTTTTGCACCAATTTATCATACGTGAAGCCCAATCTCTCCCTTTCAACTTCCACTTTCTCGCGTAACTTTTCTTTCCTTCCTTTAGTCCTTTGATCCCCAAAACATAACGTTGGATCAACTTTCTTCTTAGAACTACATGTCTCCAAAACATCTTTGATTTGCTAGGTCCGTCCATGATTTACAATGAAAACAAACCACTATTAGAATCACATAAACCTCATAATGTGTTCGTTCTTAATGAAGAGATAACATTCATTCACAATCATTCAAGATTATTCTCAAGTATACACTTATACTCCTCTACAAATCCCACTTTAGGTTCTTCCCCAAATAGTAAGTTTCCATAAATGGAAAGTTCCCAAACTTAGAAAGTTTCCTAATTTAGAAAGTTTCCTCAAAAGGTAAGTTTCCTAAAATAGTAACTTCCCCAAAAGTACTATCTTCCTTATCAGAGTTCTAAAGCCCAATCTATGTTAAGTACTATTTATTCTCATAGTCTTAACTTCTTTCTATAGTCTCCCATGTAAACCTAAACCGGAGCTCTGATTACCAACTGTAACACCCCGAATTTCGGAGTAATATAATATAATATCCTTTAATAAAATCCGTCCCCAAACGCGGGAAAACAACGGTCTTAAACCATAATTCAACATCAAACGGCTAGTATCTCTAACCACTATTCGAAATAAATAACGGAAGCGAATTAATTGTCTTTCAAAACTCCAACGGCTAATTATAACCATCATTTAAATAAACATTCATAAATAGTTCTTTCTAACTACTACTAAAAGACTTCCTTCAAATCTTCATCGTCAAGGGTCTTCATTATCACCTTAACAACTCCTCTTTTGTCCCTCGAGACCTCCTCCTATTTATATCCTGGAGAACAAATATTATGGAAGGGGTGAGCGAACAATGCTCAGTAAGTTCATACGGGATCTCTCCGGGTTCTAAGGAGAGATGACCGGAAGCACGAACATCAATAATATGTTCAAAGATAAGCTTTCGTTGAATATCAAGTTAACCGTTAAGATAAAAAAAAAAAAAAACAGTTAACCAAAACTTTTAATTACGAAATGTGGCATTTACTTTCAAGTCCGTCAATTCCAAGATATCGTCACCATTTCAGGTGCAATGCCTGATCAGGGCATTTAAGTAAGATTTATCATGATAATCAACTACTTCATTTAAGCAGTACCAAGTCTAGTTCTTTTTCATTTCAAACTAGATTAACCTACTTAGTCCGTCTATACCACATTGAGATATAGCGAAGTAAGCGAATGTCTATATCACATTAAGATATAGCAAAGTAAGCGAATGTCTATACCACATTAAGATATAGCAAAGTAAGCGAATGTCTATACCACATTAAGATATAGCAAGGTTTCAACTTAGTGTTCAAGGTACGAGAACACCATACAATTTCAAAGATATATTTTGGTACCCATTGATTTAAAACATGTCAAGGGTTAGGAACATTCAAAAGGCGTTCACAACTTTTAAGAATTCAAATGTTACCGCCACTAGGTAACTACTCATGAAAGAATATATAGGAATCCTACATTAAAGGATAGAGACATCAAGAACTAGGATCGTAAATCCCTTACCTTGACTTTGCGTTCTTCACTTAGCAAAATCACGAGCACAATCTACAAACATGCAAATGAGGATTTCTTAGGAATATGAATCACTTTAATTCCCCGTCCCCATTATACTTTATTTTACTTTCTTAACTTCACGAGTTCATCTTCTTAAACTCTTTGTTAGGGTTCGTTCTACCCATTATTGGTATTCCCAAAATACCCCTTTCGGATTACTAAAATATCCTTAGGTTATATTAATTCAATTCCCAATAATAAGTTTTAGGGTTGCATTAATCCTAATTAAAACACTATTCCCAGCTTATGAAATTACTATTCACAGACACTATTCACAGCGCGTAAAATCACTGTTCACAGCACGTAAAATCACTATTCACAGCACGTAAAATCACTATTCACGTTACGGTTCACGCACTAATTTCAGCTTGGAAAAACACATACAAAACCCTAATACCAAACACACACACTCGACACACACAGAACACATACACACGCTGCACACCTATATGTTTACACACCATTAACATAACCATAATCCTCATAATCATCCTTTTAAATTCCCAAACCCTAATTTATCTTCTTAGAGTTAGGGTTCCAACTTTGAAATCAATACTAGACAAGACTAGACGGAGGAATTAGATTTAGGGAATTAGGTTTACCTTGGTTCGATCCCCTTTTCTTCCTCTCTTCTTCTTCTTCTCCGATCTTCTCCCTCTCGGCCTCCTCTCTGACGCCGCTCTCTCACTCTTTCCCGACCTCTCTCTTTTTCTTTTCTTTTGTGATAAATAATGAGGGAAGGGTTTAATTAATATATAGTGTAGGGTTTTCCCATTCCTATTATAAAAAGGTTAACTAACCTTATTGGGTTTTAATTTATTTGGGCCAACATTAAACCCATACCATAACTTAATTTATAATAGCCCAACAAAATAAATAAAAAAAAAAAACTAAAAGGGCCGGTTGTTACACTTAGATTGAAAAGGACCAGTCCCATTAATTTTCACTGTATAAATAGAGTTACAAACTTAGACATCTCTACATTATATTCAACACACATTACATTTGAGAGTTGAAGTATCAGAAAGAAATGGGGAGTTCCATTCAAGGATCTAAGAAGTATGCAGTAGATTGCAAGTACCTCAATTCTTGCTTCTCTGGTATATATATCCTTACATTCTCTCTTCATTTTCGTTTCCGTTCTTAGAACTGTTTTATTTTCTCGTTTCTGATGAATAAAATACAGTCTGGTGCTACAAGAAATCTCACTATGCCTATCTCTGTCTGCAGGTAACAACAGTACGGTCAACAAACAAAAGCTTGTGGAGCTTCTCACGACCCGAAACTCCCAAGAAATGAAGCTTATTCGACAAACATACAACGCCCTTTACTCCCAAGATATTGTCCGTGTCTTATCTGGCATTAGGAGTACCGATGCATTTGCAGTAAGCATTTTGTATTTATTGTTTTTCTAGTTCAACGCCTAATTTATCTTTAAGCGCTAATCTCGATGCGTTTGTTTTGCAAATGATTCAATAGAATGCAGTTTTTCTTCGAGTTAGTGAGCCACACGAGCGTGATGCTGAGATAGTGAGTGACGCGTTGTTTAGACAAAGGGTCAACCTTAATATCCTCATTGAGCTGGTCTGCACGCGCACTTCTTATGATCTTCATTTGATCAAACAAGCTTACCGCCTTCATCGAAATTCTGATATTGAGCAGGACATTTCCCATAAGGTTTCTGGCAGCTATAAAGGTATTTTATCAACCCCATTTGAGTAATTTTTGAGTCCAAATCTCATGTACCGTTTTGGTGTACTATTGCTGATCAATGGTTTGGATTCTTGCATGAACTCATCGTAACACCCGCCCAAACAGTTCAGAACCATTGGATCACTATTAGTACACAAAATCAGTACTGGAATCTTAAGACTCGGTCATTTTGCTACTTTTAAATTACTACTTTTAGAAACTAATCCAACCCACCCTTTTATTATTTCTTGTCATTAGATTCTTTTGGCCATATTAAAATCAAGTCGCAGATATGGAAACAGAGTTGACATGAGCATGTCCATGTGCGACGCCAAGACACTGTATGAAGCCCTAGAGACCGGAAACTCTGTTGATTGGAAGACCATTCTAACCCTTATAAGTGAACGAAATAACGAACATGTCAAAGCAATACTTATCTCCTATAAAGAGCTATACGGTCATGAATTTTCCAAGTTCCTTAAGTGCAACAAATGCGGAAAATTTGGGACGGAGCTTCGAGTTGTGATCCGAGGGCTGCAGTATCCCCACAAGTTCTTGGCTAAGCAGATACGTGGAGCGTGGCAGAGTGGAGATGTAAAGGAAGTTTTGGCTCGAATAGTGATTACTCGTTCGGGAGTTGATATGGAAGAGATGAGCAATGTTTTTGCAGTGAAAACAGGATGGTCTGTCAGTAATGTTGTCAGAAGGGAATTCTGCAGTGGAAATGGGCATAAAAGCTATGAGTTTATAGGGGAGTTCTTATTAGGACTTCTCAAATGTTGATGAGTAGGTTTTAATGTTATACACAAATCCATTACAATATGCTAAAATAAGGATTTGTTTTGAATAAGTAGAGGAAAATTTTAGCAAATTTTACTCTAGGACTTCTCAGTAACATTGTACTGATCCTTGAAAGGCAAAAGAATTCTCCCAAATTTAAAGAGTGTTGGCAAATTTTATTCAAAACAAAATCTTGAATGATTCATGCATACTCCCTACGTCCCAAATATAAAGGACTTCAGTAAATGGGTGTTAATCATGTTATGGCATGTGACCAATATCCGTTAAATAATTGACAGTTCCATTAACAGGGTGATGACACTGCAAAAAAATTGGTAGCTGGGTGAGGACATTGCAAAAAAAAAAAAAAAAAAACATCAGCCACCACATGTGACGTGTCAATGTTTTTAAAGAATGTGCTTTACTTATTTATACATTGTCTGTACCACGGTGAAATCGTACTATAAATGTTTCCTTATTCAGAAACGCGGCATTTATTTTATGACATACCAAACAAGTAAAGTAAGATATTGAATGTAACATCAGTTTCTTTTGAATACAGTGGAAGGTGAATGAAATTATCATCAAAAGCAGAGTTTCCAACTTGCACAGTTTCTGGGTATTGGAGCACTATAACAACCAAATGTTCACTTCTATTTTATTTTCAAGATAAAAGAATGAATCAGCCAAGTTGAACAGGTAAGCTTCAAGTAAAAATATCCAGTCTAGAATCCAACAAACTGGGTGTATTCTGTATATGCTTCTACAGGGGACTGCTTTCCGATGGGAGCGCGTGTAACATGATCTGGGAGATCAAAGCCGTCCACAAGTTCTTTTGCAATATTCTTCACCTGGAAACTCAAATATTCTGTCAACTTGTGGATCGCCTTGGCTTTGTTGGGGGCCACATAGTCAACGTTCCGGTACGTTCCTATGTCACTCCAGATACGCTCCAATGCAAAGAGGTCACAACAAAGTTTCAGAGCAGATCGAGCACTTGCATCAGGGCAGCTGCAGTGAAAGACGCCAGTAATTCCAGTCAACCATACAGAAATCTCATGGAAGTAACTTTTAAAGGGGGTTGGTTAATTTGCACTTAAATTACTTGCTTATTTAGAAACGTGACATTCATTTTGGGACGGACGAAAAAGGAAAGTGCAACATTTATTATGGACGGAGGGAGTAACTTTTAAAGGGGGTTAATTTCACCGCCCACCCCTAAGGTTTGGCCTAATTTTAGTGCCCACCCTTCTATACTTGCAATCAAAAACAAAATTTGTGAAAGAAAAGGGTGGACACTGATGTTCGTGCAAACCTCAAGGGTAGACAGTGAAATTAACCCTTTTTAAAGGGGGGGGGGGAAGCTAAGAAAAAAAATACCTTTTTATTGCTTCAATGAATTTCTCGAGGATAACGGTTTCAATATGAGACTCAGCGAGTGTTAGAAGGTGATTCAAGCATCGATTCCAGCCACCAAAGCTTCCAAGACTCTTGGTGTGCTTCTGAAGTCGCACAGCAACACTTTGAAGCAATCGAGATGTTCGATACTGCAACAAGATATGTGTTACATGAAGCAAAAGTGTTGAAATCTTCTGGTATGCCAAGACCAAACTAAATCTCGAAAAAATAAAATAAATAAATAAATAAATAAAACGCACCCTGAAAGCATCTAACTGGAAGCTGGGATCTCGCAAATGGTCTTGACCTTCCCATCTAGCAGTTACCGGGTTTGGCTGGGAGAGATATGTACTCATCGACACTCTCAAATAATTCCACGTGACCGAAAGGGTCCCACCACGAAACTTCTCTTGGTACTGCTTCAAGAGGTCACCTGCCACCTGCATGACAAGCAAAGTTTATCTGAAAATGAATCACATTTATCCATCAAGGTAGAAAATTTGTGTTAATTTTCATCAAGATAGCTCATTTGTCAACTTTGTTTATCTTTTGTGTCATAAAGGGAGTGGACTCAATATTAACGCAATTTTCGAAAATAAAGGGAAGTCAAATATATTTTTAAGAAGTTTGATTTTTCATGTAAAACTCTTCTTCAGGAAGGAGGGAGTACAAAATAATCAAAACAAGAAACGCATTATGGGAACGAAAACATAATTTATTTCCAACCTGCTGTAAAAGGACAGTATTGTCCCCTTCAAACGTCTGAAAAATGTCATGATCATTCCTCAAGCTACCAAACCTGTTGACAGCTGCATAACCATGACCTCCACAAGATTCTCTGCAAATGCTCAATGACTTTTGTGTATAAGAAGTCACATAAGCCTTGAGCCCAGCTGATAATGCATGAACATCTGCAACCAGTTGTTCTTCATGAGTCTTCTTCATTTCCGCATATTTTTCCACCAAATGTTTTGTTGCAAAATGAAACGCATATGTAGAAGCAAGCATTGGCATCAACTTATGCTGCTGAGATTGGTAATCAAGAATACTAATTTCGGGTTGCTTTGGAGGACCAAACTGCTGCCTAAGAAGAGAATATCTGATGGCAATAGTAGAGGCAATCTTTAGTACACCCACCGAGGAATATGCCAATCCTACCCTTCCTCCTACAAGCTCACCTAATGTAGCAGCAAACCGTTTATTAATAGTTGGAAGGGTACTTGTGTACTTTCCATCACGAGTGACATCTCCAAATCTGTTGAGAAGATTATCTCTAGGAATCCTCACTGACCGGAATCTTAGTGCGCCGTTGTCTACACCGTTCAGGCCAACTTTGTGACCACAGTCATTTATTTCAATCCCGGGAAGTGGTTTGTGGGTCTTCATATCTCTTATTGGAACAACAAAGGCGTGGACCCCCATATCAGCAACACCTTTTGCATCATGTGTGGGTAACATTAGTTTGGCAAAGACTGAAGCGAATTTTCCATGAACGGCTGCATTTCCGATCCACCATTTTATGGCTCCATCATTGGGTGTATCAATGATGAATTCGTCAGTTAGAGGATCATATGTAGAAATAGTTTGGATGCCCTGAACATTTGAGCCTACCAAGATGAAATAGAGAAGAGAGGTGAAAAATGTTTGACTTATAGATGACACTAAAATGAATAATCCAATAGTCAAGACCAAGTTTTACTTCCTCCGTCCCATAATGTTAGTCTCTATTGACTATTTAAAGAATATTAACAACACAATTTCATTTTCATCACTATCCTCCTCTCTTTTTCTTTTCTTTCATCCTCCCCTCACCCTCTCTCTTTTCCACCTCCCATACTTGGTTATCACAAGGGCAATCATGAAAGTTCAATGAATCTAACCCTTAATTATGGAAATGGGACTATCTTTATGGGACAAACAAAAATGATAAGTAGGACTATCTTTCCAGGACGGAGGGAGTACATCTTTGTTGTTATTATGCCAAGAGAATTTTTCTATAACTTAGAAATATCTTCTTAAATTTCTGGCAACTGGAAGAAGGAACTGTAAAATAAACTGCAAGTTACTTTTTCTCTCTACTACCACAACAATCATCTGCATGCAACAAGTTCTCAACTCATTTACAGGAAGTTGAAATCATTCACCAATACAAATATATTGTCCATTTGGATTGCTGATCAGTATAACAATCTACAAATTTTACATTCTTATTTCTACTAAAATAATGTAATTTCTGTTTTGGGATGTTAAGCTTACTTGGACTTGTTAAAGAATCTAAACCTTTGGGTTTCACAAGAGGACTTTTTAAGTGTTTCAAAGGATGTCACACGTCTTTTGGACAAATCAGAGCTCAGGTTAGAATTATCATGCGAAGCTTAGTTTTAAAAATGGACTCTGAATGGGAATGCTGAAAAAATAAAAAGGGTCCTTCCTAAAGCGGATAAGGGTTTAAAATTACACCAGACACAACATATCTATTTGCAAAGAATATTGCATGTTGACTTCATTCAAAAAGGGGTGCACAGAGTAACTGTGCAGCATCAGGCCATGAAAGGTTTAGGTTTACCCTAGATCAACCTGAAGGATGAAAAGTAGTTAAATCGGAAGGGAGGGGGAGTACTTTACAAACTTGCTCTTTGTATATTAATGGTCAATATCATCCAGACAATCACCGAAGTTGTAAACATTGTACATACTCAAAATACTAGAAATATTCTCATGTTCAATATCACGACAAGAAACTACAAATCTTATGGATTACGTGCAGAGCATGGTATGAGGAGGATGCTCATAATGAAAAAAACTGGAGGGTTAACATACCATGGTGTAGTTCGGTCATGGCAAAACAACCAAGATACTCCAAATTGTCAATGCCTTCATAAAACCTGTCCCTGTGTTTCTTTGTTCCCAAGTTTATGATACTGCCTCCCCACAGACTACGGGCCATAATAAAAGTCAGTGAACGTAAATGTAACATATTCAGATATTCAGATTACTGAAAGGTTAAAATCCCCAGTTCAAATAACAAATAAGGATCAATAACAAATGACTCTAAGATCGAGTAATGCACACACAAACAAGCGTTAGAATAATTTCAAATGGAAGCACTCCTGACTCCACAAAGGAGAAGCATCGCAAATGTGTTATGAAGATGGAATCTAATCCTAGAGAATATACAGAAGTAGCGGTGTATTATTCGAGATAATAAATGCCCAAAAGAAAAAAAAGTTGTCTACCAAACGCAATTGAGCTGATGGTGTCTTTGATTAACAGCAGTTACAGGTGCTCCACGATGTAGGAGAAAGTTGGAAACTAGTCCAATTGCAAAACAAAGAAAAGGTGCCACTAGTGCAAAATATCAACAACAAAGCACACGTGCTCAAAGATTCTTAAAAATGTCTGAGCCCCACTGTTCTTGGGGATGTCTTCTTGCCAAACATGAATATTCAATCAAAGAGTTCCTTCACCAAAACCAGTGACACTTCAATTTGAAGTATAGGCTCCCATAGAAGCAACTTGATCTAGGGCAATCAACTTCTATAAATTGTCAGTGTTGTATGGTTCATAAGCCAATCACACAGTAAAATAAGGAGCAAACTGTTCATGTAAATATTTATTGGGTAAGAGCACATAAAAAGATCACTTCAAGCAGTAATGTCATTGCTTACAATGAAAGGGACGGAAAGGATGTACTCCCTCCGTCCCACACCAATGGGCACTTTTGGTCAAACCTATTTGAACTTTGACTAATATTTTATGCTAAATAATTTATCTCCATAATAATTTAAAAATAGTTATTGATAATGTTTTTATTACTAATTTAGTAACTTTTTAAAAATATTTGTGGAGATTAATAATTTAGCATAAAATGTTAATCAAAGTTCAAGTTAGTTTGACCAAAAATGCCCATTGGTATGGGACAGAGGGAGTATACAGTTTAGACATATTTCTGAGTATCAGTGTAATGACTAATGATCTTCTTTACACTTTAAATCTAGGACCAACCTGTGCAGTCCGCAAGAACTAGTCCTACACATTTCATGTGAATCCCCACCTTAGAGACTACTCGCTCATTTGCATTCTTATAACTCATACAAACGATGGTAGTACCAACACCAATTATAGAATCGGACTGACGCACAGTTCTCTAGACCTAGTTAGCTAAAGCATGAGTAGAAACATATGTCATACAGTAACAAACTCTTTGCACTAACTATTAGACAATTAACATAAAAATGACCTTATGTTTGAGTCAATACCACACACAATAGAAATCAAACTTTGATCTTACTCTGTATCAATGACGGAACCAAATCAATCTGGTCTTCAGAGAAGACTTGATTACCAATCATAGTTTAAAAATCTACAATTTCGGATGCATAATCAAAATGCACATATAACATCTCAAGTACTAACAGTCCTAGATCAGAATACAAAGCCCACATAAAACAAGTGTATAAATCGAACCAAAGTGTATAAATCAAGCCAAATAGAAGCTCTGCCAATTGGAGGAGCACACTCGTTTAATACTGTTGATTACCCACAGCAGTTTTATCACGTACGAGCATAATATTTTATAAAAAAATAAAAGCATTAACAAAACTTCAAACCACGCACTCTCC
The DNA here is from genome assembly GCA_026119855.1 of Campanula takesimana. Classification (NCBI taxonomy): domain Eukaryota; kingdom Viridiplantae; phylum Streptophyta; class Magnoliopsida; order Asterales; family Campanulaceae; genus Campanula; species Campanula takesimana. The sequence continues at coordinate 124,584 of JAOWBW010000122.1, read as the reverse complement.
CCCACTTCATAAGCACACACATACACTGATACACAACTCAGATTCTCATTCCAATAAAAATTCAGAGCATTTTCAGTTTATAATCCTTTGATCGATAGTTAATGAATATGGGGACATAATGTTAAGCTGTTAAGCAACTAGAGTCGAATCAATAAAATTAGTTGGCTACAAAAAACTACGACACAATCATAAGATCAATATGTGGTGAAGGTAGAAAGGATAATGTTTATTGTAAACAAACTTGAGGAGACGGTAAAACTCATCCCAATAGGAGATATGATGACATAAATAGAGATGGACTGGATACCTACTGCACAGACAATCAAATAACCCATTAAAGAAGTATGGCAGTTATCATCATTAACACCCAGGCTAGTGGTAGAGGAAGACAAAACTAGAGGGGAAAGTAGGAACAGAGATGGATATGCTCGTGTATGGACTGTCCGATGACCTTGCATTGGACCTAAACCTACGGCGAAAAGGATTTCATGCAGCAGAACCTTAGTAATTGTGACAAAGGCTTAGGCACCAATAGTTTAATGGGTATCTTAATCATCAATGAAAAAAACAAAACTAAATTTTGAAAATAATGTAAAAAAAACTTCTCTCATAATGTTGATTATAATCCATTACTCAATCAACTTCACTGAATTTAAAGCTGAGGATTTGTAAGTATTCTTTTGTGGAACTACAATACAAGCGATTAATACAGCACTTGATGTAATTCCAAATGTCATGTTATCATACTATTATTCGCTAAAAAAATATGCTTAAATAATATCTAACTTGAATCCAAAAGAGAAAGTATTTTCTTAAGAGAGGACCTACTCAATCTTGAACCTAAAGAATTCAAGACCCACACAAATCAAATACTACAAATGGCTAACTACTCCAAATTACTCAATTAAATATTAAAAATATTTTGTAACTGAAAATTTGGGGTATTAGTTAAAAACCCCCAAATTTGAAATCAACAGGGGTATACAAATGAGGGAGAAATCACCTGTACTGCACCCCCATCTTGATCCCAAGGGACATATCAATACTCCCAACAGCTTCAGTAATGGCAAAATACTTAGCCGGATCATCAACAACATACTGAAAAGGCCTAATTCCAGCCTCCCTAACAATACCCGCAAGCTGCCTCATGCAAAGCTCCCTATGATCATCTTTCAAGATCTCAAGTGGGGTTTGCAGATCCGGCCTCGCATTAAAATACTCATAAATTCGATCCTGTATCTCCCTGTTCTTCCCCCTCATGAACTTGGTCAACTCAGCCGTGTTGACCTCCAGCTTCCCGCGAGCCGAGCAGGGTTCTAATTGAAGGCCGTCGGGTTGGTGGGTGGTGTGATTCGGTGGTGATTGAGTTGGGTTTAGGTGTAAGGAGAGGCGGTGGATCCGCCTGGTGGTGGGTTGGTCGTCTTCCGCCGCGGAAGGGTCGGTGATGGGTGAATTTTTCGCCGGCGAGTCCATGATTAAGTGCTTTTAGTGATGTGTGTGTGAATTTGGAGTTTGATTGTTAAAGATCGATGAAGATAACTTCTTTATTTAATGGGTATGGGCTTATTTTTTGTTTGAAGATGGCAAGATGATGGTTAATTGAATATTGATGGGAAATCGGATTGGAAGGAAGGATCGGGTGATTTGGCGCGCATTTCAACGTCAGAAAGGATAGGGTTGCACACGGAAGTAAGATCCTTGGATTTGGATGAGTGTGACGTTGGCTTTTACTGAGAAAACATGACCATAGATTTGTTTGGTTTTGATTAAAAAATCGGCAATGCGCTAGGCCAGGGGAACAAAAGTTTATAAAATGGATACAAAATGCGGTAGCGATATTTTATTGGTTGCATCGATTGTGGACCCGGCACACTCTATGACTCTAATTAAAAGCACCAATAAAATTTTGACAAATCATTTTGTGAGCCAAGTTTTGTGACATTATATTTACTCTTAAAAAATTGGTTGCGTTGCTCTAAGGCAATGCTAGGCTTACAAAAGAAGTTTACAAAATGATGGATACAAGGTATGGTGACGATATTTCATTGACTACATCGATAGTGGACCCGACACACTTCAATTAAAAACACCAACACAATTATGACACCTCATTCTGTAAGCCACATTTTGTAGCCATTTTTTGTAACTTTATTATTTCCCGTTGCTCTATCGTGTACTCCCTCCGTTCCCAAGACCAATTGGCACACTTTGACTTTTTTGGTCAACTGGGTCAATCTTTGATCATAATTTTATGAATATCTAAATATCTCTGTACAATTCTAAAAATTGTTAATGATAGTATTTTTTAATAGTGAAACAATAACAATTTTTAGAATTTCATAGAGATATTTAGATATTCATAAAATTATGGTCAAAGATTGACTCAGTTGACAAAAAAAAAAAAACTGTGTCATTAATCTAGGACATAGGGGGTATTGAAAATATGGTCCGCCAACGACACCATAAGTTGCTTATTTTATAAAATTTTCAATATATTTTGGTTCACACTAATTTTTACTATTTCTCTGGATTTATATAAATGTGTGAGACATAATTATGAGATTCACGACTTCCTTTTGGTCCATCTTAATTTTATTTAATTATTTGAACACATGTCCATCTTAGTTAAACGTTAAAAAATCGACAATATTGAAGTGCATTAAAAACGTATTCTAAAATGTTAAAATACGTTTTGTCCCTTTGATTTTTAATATATTTAGGTATATATTTGTTATGTTAGATATTTAAGACTATGGGCCTTGCGAGTTGCGACCCTGGAATTACTAGGGGTTGCACGACTTCTGTGGAAGGACATAGGTTGCTCGGCTCCTTCGTGTTTAAAAGCGTTTTCTTGTCCAAAAACTAAAAAAGGCCTCTTAACCCCTCCCTTTATCCATATTTCGTTCGAGAGCAGCATTGAGCTATTATGAGAAGGCCAAACAATTTTCTTTCTTCTAACTTTTTTTTTTTATCATGAGGAAGTCTAGATTGGAGATTTCTAACTCTCATTTCAAGAACTCTCTTTAACTTCGTAAGAGGCGAGGGTTTATATGGAGAATCCATCCATCTTCATACAATCCTTTAAGAAGTGTGCAAGGGCTAGCTTTGTCAGGAGTTGGGTTTGAGATGATATTCACTTTGAGGTAATCTCCTTCACACAATGAGTACATTTTGAGACCCCCTAGCTAGTTCATGCGTTCAACTTTTCCCTCATCGGATTGTACCTACCGTTAAGAAATTTGATAATATTCTTGCCATAATGTTAATAAGTACTAATGCGGTTTCCAAGTATGTCTAGAGTCCTTGTAGGGCGATGGATAAGTTTTATACTCATCAGTGTGGTGTTTCTAAGCTTATTCTTGTCAAAATCCTAGGGTTTTATGTTATTTACTATGAATCGTTGGTGTTTTAATAGAAATCAAGATAAAAAGGAGATTATGCGTGTATTTGAGATGAATAACGAATTAGAAGGAAGTTTGTGGCTGAATAAGGATTGCAGAAGAATAACAAAATTGTTGAGGACCTGTGAAGAATTAACAAAACCATCAAGGACATGTCATAGATTTTAGAAGTTTAAAAGGATTTGCCAGCAATGCCAAGAACAACAAAAGAAAAGGTTTGGACACAATATAGATGGGGGAGAGAGAAAGGCTAAGCAATCTCAGCCGAATAGTCCCGACATAAAATTTTGAGTTGGTTTTAGGGGAAACTAGTTCATCCATAAGTTATAAAAAGTTTACTTTTTAACCCTTAAATTTTAAACCCTAACCCTAAATTCTAAACCCTAAACCTTAAACCCTATAAAAACATGACTTTTTATAACTTATGGAGAAACTAGTTTCCCCAAAAAATTTCTCTAAAAATTTAGTAATTTTTCCGGATTCCTAAATTTTCTCAGATTTCCTTATATAAATATACAACTTTCGTAAGTTATTAGCAAACTTTTCTTAAATTAAGATATTGAGAAAGGATTTTTCTTCCACCAAAGCTCCATTATTTATGATTCAATCTTCTCATTTACATAATGGAGGTAACTCGTGTCCTATTTATGATCAATATATATATATAATCAGGGGCGGACCCAGCTCCAAAATCAAGGCGGTTCACAAAATACATTAGACAAAAATTATATACAAATTTCTCTTTTTTTATGTTCTTTTCTTTTGTTTTGGCAAGGGGGTGGGCTGAAACTAGCAAAGGGGGTGTTCACTTAGTACTAAAAAAATAAAAAAAAAATATTTTTTTTTAACTGTCAACATAAAATTAGGGGGGGTTCACTTCCACCCCCTTGGACCTTCTTGGGTCCGCCCCTGTATATAAATATATTGTTCATCTTAATTGTGAGTTTATCACGAGTTTCATAATTCTTCAACTCTTTCATGTATTTAGCCATCATGAATATTGTTACATAATTAATACTCATTGGTTGTTTAATTGCGGTTGGGTGGATTACGTGCATGTTAGCCATCACGTTAATAATTTTATCTTGTTGAGCAGCTAAGGCCTGGAATACGATTACTCAAATGATTATTTGCAGGTTATGTGGACTTAGATGAAGACATTGCATACTAAGAAGACTAAGATGTTAATTTGCACTCCGAACGGTACAAGTCTTTATAAAGTGAACAAATGAAAGAGTACGATTAGTACTCTAGTTTTTGTCAAAAAATATTTTCTAAAATTAAAATGGTTTTTGTCTTTCTTGGAGATTGAATTTTTAATTAAAAATATTCTCTTAGTAAAAGTAGGTTTGTATTATTCTTAATTATGAAATTGATGTAGCTCGAGGAAGAAACAAGAAGCCGCCTAGATCCATAGATCCGCCCGGACCCAAGGAGCAGCCCGACCGTTCAAGGTTCAAGAGAAGTATAACCCTTATGCTAAGAATTATGGAACCAAGTGTTTTAAATGTGGGCAAACAGGGCATATTTTTAGTGGGTTCTATAATGGCTAAAGGAACGGCACAAGGTATGGGTTCTAAGCCCGTTGCAGCAGAACAAACATCTTTTGTTGTTCCGGTTAAAAAGACAGTTACTCCTGCTACTAGTGGTCAACAGAAGGATAACCCTTATGCCAAGAATTATGGAACCAAGTGTTTTAAATGTGGGCAAACAGGGCATATTTTTAGTGGTTGCACTCTCCTCAAGAATATAAATGTAGTGGCTCGCGAAGTTGATGATGATGGTGATAGTGAGGGCGAGGAGGTTTTATACGATCCTAATGTGGAAGATGAGGATGGAGACGAACATCACGCGTGTCTGGTTCGTAAGTTACCAACTCCCTCGGTGACGGTTGATCATGCACGACATAATATCTTCCGTAACAAGGGTAAGGTCAATGATATGGCGGTTCGCATTATTATTGATAGTGGAAGCAGTGAGAACTTGGTGGCACGGGGATTGGTAAATAAGCTAAAGCTTGAGGTACGTAAACATCCATCTCCGTATGTTGTTGGTTGGATCAATGTTACTGGATCGGTGAAGGTAACACATCAATGTATCATTCCTTTTTCGATTGGCAAATATACGGATGTGATTACATGTGACGTTGTGGATATGTGTGCTTGTCAGTTATTGCTTGGTAGGCCGTGGCATTTTGATGCTAGTTCCATGCATTGTGGGCGTACTAATGTGATCCGTTTGGTTAAGCATGGACGTCGGTTTGTTTTGTACCCATTGACGGACAAGGAGTGTGGTGGGTGCAAAGGCAACGGAAAACATCTTAGTTCTCTTTGTATTTCTAAACATTTTGTTTCAGTATCTTAGGGGATAAAAGGGAACATACATCGGTTGATCGACAAAGGGTTGTCCGAGCATGCCGTTACAATTTCCATGCCTCAAGAAAAATTGGTACATGATTCGGGGACGAATCGTTTTAAAGAGGGGGTGTATGATGTAGCTCGAGGAAGAAAGAAGAAGAAGCCCAAATCCATAGATCCGCCCGGACCCAAGGAGCAGCCCGACCGGACCAAGCTTGGCGCGACCGTGCAAGGTTCAGGACTCGGGCGTGCAGACATTAGGGGAAAAGAAGGCAGAAGTTGGCGTGTTTGGCACAACCGTGCTGGAAGAGGAGCACGACCGTGCCCGTCCTGAACAACTCGGCGTTATTGTTTTTCCTTTACGTTTTTGATAAGTATTTTGAGTATTTTTGGTATTGTTTTATGAGTCCTTTTTAGATTAGAGTTTTTATTATGTCTAGCCTTTAAATACTATTTTCTTTCATTGTCTTGAACACATTGTGATTTTGATATTTTATTAAAGTTTGCTTCTTGCATCTTTGTGGTTTTAAACCATTAAAACCTTAATTGGTTTGTTGAAGATGGATTCCTTCGGAAGGTGGATTCCTTCGTTTCTTTAAGAGCTTCATCATTATTATTGTTGTTCTTGCCAAACCCTAATTCGTGGATTCAAAGTGGGTCAATTAATTCGTTGATTCGATTAATTGCTATCCGGTTACTATTTTATTTAATTACGCTACATTCTGTGACATCAATATTGGTGTTACATCAGAAATCCTGAGCTATATATATATTTGTATATCTTTTATTTTCTATTGTTTAAATAATAGAGTTGTATATATATATACTCCATCCGTCTTACCATAACCACAAGTGAGACTAATTTCCTTTTCAGTCTTTCCCACCACAAGTGAGGCTGCCCAAAATGAATATGTTTTAATATATTTATATTCAACCAGCCCCACTATTTCACCCCACTCATTATCTCTCTTCATTTTCTACCACTCAATTTATTCAACCAACACTACTATTTGCCCCACTCATTCTCTCTCTTCATTTTCCATCACACATATACTACATTTTTCTTAATTATTGTGCCCCACAAGTTGGTCTCACTTGTGGTGGGACGGAGGGAGTATATATTATATTTTATTAAGAGATAACATTCCTTTTTCTAGTGGTTATCTCTTTCTTGTGAAGCACTCTTGATGGACTATATAAATGTGACTCTTCTAAGATAAAAAACATGGATTTCATATAGCAAAAATACCGAGAGATAACTCAAAAATTTGTGAGAAGTTTTCATTAGAGGTACCTTTGGATGTGTGACGATGTTCGTACCCTACCTAAAAATGCACCAGATTGTAGTCGTTTGATCGTAGGCGCGAAAATAGTCATAACTTCTAACTCATGATGAACCATATAACGCACCATATATCAAATCGAACGTGAGAACGAGACGAACAAGAATTAAATGCTTAAGAAACACACCAAAAGAGATATGTGGCAGTGCGGCCACATTTGTCAAAGGTGGGCCAGACGCCAAAAATAGGGGGAGATTGAAAGAGTACGATTTTTTGTGTTTTGAGATTGAACTTTTAATTAAAAAGATTTTCCTAGCAAAAGTACGATTGTATCATTCTTAATTATGGAATCCTAAGCCAGATAAATTTGTAAATGTTTGTATATATTTAATTTTCTAATGATTAGATAATAGAGTTGTATGTATGTTATATTTACTTAAGAGATAACAATTCCGTAATAAATAACAATTCATTTTTCTAGTGGTTATGTCTTTCTTGTACAACAATCTTGATAGACTATATGCCGCTCTTCTCATATAAAAAATACGGATTTCATAGAGCAAATACAGAGCGATATCCCAGAATTTCGTGAGAAGTTTGTTGAGAACTGCCTTTGAATGGGTGGCGAGTTGTGTCTCACGTCGTGACACACATCTATTTTCCTGCAAAGTATTGGATTCTTATGTTTTATTCTCACTTCTGTTTTGTTGGAGTTGAACCAGCAGTCGATTAAACTTTGTGTTCTTTTATTTTCTGTTGTGTTTGTGTCAGTTGTGCGTGAAGTTGTGTTCCACATCTGTACATACATCTGATTTGTGTTAGTTTGTTTTTCTAACGTTGCTGGCTACACCAATAATTTCAATGCATCTATAAATAATGAGCATAATTAAAAAAACAATCATATATTTATTGTTATTTACTATTGACTTTCCTCTTTCAAGTATTTGTGGTTCGATACTCTGTTGTTGCATATACTGTAAAGTAATCTTTACACTTGCAATGATTATTATTTGTTCATCAAAGGGCATTGCCATATGAGTGGATTTTCCTTTAGATGAACGCCACAATATGGTTCACAAACAACGAGTGGACATTACCCGACTGACCATTTGGTTCAAGGAACATTCTAATGGTGAGATGTACAAGACTACAAGTCCCAGTGAGAGTATGCATTAGCTATTTGTCTATCCGTGGAAGTGATGGTTGCTGCACATGCAAAGTTAGCGGATGCTCAGCTTGTGGAGATCATTCTACAAGCAAGGATTATGTGTTCTACATCCTCCTTCTAATCTCAAGTGTGAATACAGCTCAACCACAGTAACACTTTTTCTCTCTAGTATGACAACGGATAGTTCCACCAGTGCCAATCTCAGTAAGCAACCCTCCGGCGGTCCGCAACCCCTTCCTCTAACCCCGCATCCGCTTCCCTTTCATCTGAGGAAGAGGATGATCTGATGAGAAGCACCAAGAAAGTCAAGAATGACCACCCTCCCCCTATGGTTACCACTGAAGAAATTCCCATGGAAACATCAACTCTTGATGCAACTGAATCTCATATGGAGATTTCTCCGCCGGATACTATTGCCCCGATTAACGACACGGACGAATCCAATAAGGATTCTCATCTATCTGACAAAGGGGAAAATACAATCCCAAAACCTCTCTACTCCTATAGAGAAGCCTTGGGGATTGAGGACCCAAAGGCTATCTATTTCGAGGACCTTGAACCTATTCTAGATATAGAGGAGAATCCGGAGAAGCACCCCCTGGAAAATTCCATTAATGAAATTGCTGAGCGCATCCCTTGCATCCATATCTCTGATGTTACTCTTAAGAGAGTTAGAGCAAAATGGGCTAACAGCCTAATTGTTAGTCTTTTGGGAAAATCCATTGGCTATAAGCTTTTGATTAACAGAGTCACTAAACTTTGGCAAATTGATTGCAGTTTCGAGGCCCTTGACCTTGGAAATGGCTATTTCCTATTCAATTTTGAAACTCAAAAGGACTGTGCCAGGGTCCAAGCTGGAGGCCCCTATGTCATTTTAGACCACTACCTCACGATTCGTAAATGGGAGCCAGAGTTTAATCCATTTACGGCCACTGATACCATTACGGCCGTTTGGGTTCGACTTCCTGGTCTTCCAGTTGAATACTATGAAGCTGACATTCTCTACAAGGTTGCTAAAGCCTTGGACAAACCAATTAAAATGGACATCACCACTGCTTCTGCCACCCGCGCTAGATATGCTCGGGTGTGTATAGAAATTGATCTTCAAAAACCCCTTATTGCTAAATTCCAACTGAGAGATAAATTGTACAAGATTGAATATGAGTGCATCCATTCCATTTGCTTTCACTGTGGCCGAGTGGGTCACCGGAATGAATGGTGCCCACTCAAGCCCTCGCCGGAAACGGCTAGTAAATCTCTGCCGGAAACGGCTAAAAAATCAACTCAGGTTCCAGAGAACTCCTTTGAAATAGGAAGTACATCCGTCAACCCTAACCGAATTGAGGAGCCCACACCCAATAATCAATATGGGCCTTGGATGATTGCAGGAAGACCCACCAGAAAGAACAATCCCCCTAAACCCAAACAACCTAAGCCCACAAGTTACAACCCCAACAACCGCTTTGAAGCCCTATCCCATATGGGAGATGACCCCATGGACTCTGAACAAGTGGAAACACGTAGAGGAAGGAGCCAATCTATTAGGCCCAATATCAATGGCAAGAGAAATAAAGGAAAAACCATACCTGAGAAACCAGCCCATAATCCTGGGCCTAGCAACTCTACCACAAGAAACCCAACCCAACCCCTTAGTAGCCCAATCGCTCCCGGCCCTATAGTTACCCAGCAAGTTCCTTCACCCCCCTTGGTAGATCGACCCATTCTTAACCAGGAAACCCTAATTGCTTGTCCCCTTATCTCTTCCTCTGAAACTTCAAACCCTACCGCCCCCCCTCACCTCTTACTGACCTCTTTTTACCCTTTCACCTCCTCAGAAACTGTTTCCCTCACCCCCCTCCTCCCCCTCCCCCAATATCCCGATTTTGAATATCAAAGCCCTCCCTATCCCGACTGGTAATGTCAGCGAGTTACCCCGAACCCCGCATCACGGAAATGGTGAAGCAACCATTCCGATGGTGGTTCAGACCGATGGTAGAAGAAATAACAATTGTCCAGGTGGGATGGATGACAGACGAAGTAAGTCTCTCCATCGATCGCCTTCTCAACAGAGAAGCAGAAGCCCTAGGCTTCACGTTCAAGGCATCGCCAACGAGAAGACCAGAGTGCAATGTACTCCGAGCGAGCAGAATCCTCAAGGATAATGCTGCCCCTCCCCAACTCTGCTCTGTTTTTTATGGCTACTTTCAATATCTTAAGCTGGAATTGCCGTGGTGCAGGCAATAATAACTTCAAATCTGAATTTAGTAGACTGACTGCTGCTCATAAACCCGATATTGTTGTTCTCCTTGAGACCAAAGTCCAATTTAGCAGTATGGGATCTTTCTTCGAAAATCTTGGTTACGCCGGAAAAGCTATCAGTGACCCCATAGGTCGGGCTGGTGGGATATGGGTTATTTGGGACACTAACCAGGTACATTTTGATATATATGGTAATAATGATCAGGTTATTCATGGCACTGTTAACAAACTAGGATATGAAGATTGGCTTCTCTCTACTGTCTACGCCAACCCGAACCGAAGTTTTCGTGAAGACCTCTGGAATAACATGGCTGAAGTTGCTGCAGTTAACAATCTCCCTTGGCTCGCCCTTGGAGACTTTAATGACATTGCTGCCTTTGAGGAGAGACGAGGACGTGATAACTCGTCTCAAACCACTGTCCGTCAAATTGCTAACTTTGTGGATAATATTGGTAAAGTGGGTCTCATTGATCTGGGTTGCCAGGGCCCCTACCTTACGTGGTCTAATGGCCGAGATGGTATTGCTCAAACTTTGAAAAGACTGGACAGGGCCCTCGCCAGTGCGGACTGGAGGATCAAATACGCTCAGGCTGTTGTGAGGAACCTACCCCGTACGACTTCTGACCACTCACCTATCCTAGTTGCCATCGCAGGTATCTCTCCCCCCTTTCTCTACTAGACCTTTTAGGGTTGAGTCTGCTTGGTATAGTCACCATGATTTTAAATCCCTGGTTCAACTCAGTTGGGGTTCCTCTGGCAACTTCTTTGAGGCTTCCAATAACTTCAAGGAGGCTGCCGTTAGATGGAATAAAAATATCTTCGGTAATGTTTTTCATCGAAAAAAAACAATCATTGCTCGTTTGGAAGGTATCCAGCGAGCTCTTTCTTCCCATTTTTCTCATAATCTCTTACGCCTGGAAGCCAATCTCAGAGACGAGCTTCTGATCACCCTTAAACAGGAAGAGGAAATTTGGTTTCAAAAGTCCAGATCTAACTGGATCTCCCAAGGAGATCGTAACACTAAATTCTTCCATGTCACTACCCTTGTCAGACGTAGAAGGAACAATATTAACTGTCTTAAAATTGGTAATGATTGGTGCTGGAATATTGATACTTTGTAAAATCATATCAAAAACAACTTTGAATCTCTCCTCACTAAAGATCCGTCCCACCTCAATGGAGGCGATCCTTGGGTTAGCACTGTTAAACTCACTGACACTCAAAGTCTTACGTTGACGAATCCTATTCTTGATGAGGAAATAAAAAATGCTCTTTTCCAAATGAACCCTTCTAAGGCCCCTGGTCCTGATGGTATGCAAGCTGGCTTCTTCCAGAAATTTTGGGATATCACCAACCACCATCTCATCCCCCTCATCAAGGATATCTTCTCTATGGGAAATGTTCCTATCTCTCTTAAAAAGGTTCTTATCACTCTCATTCCTAAAGTTACCCCCCCTGTCAAAGTTACTGATTTCCGTCCTATCAGTTTGTGTAATGTGGGTTACAAAGTTCTTTCCAAGATTCTTGTCAATAGAATCAGACCCATTCTTGACCAGATCGTGAGCCCTTTTCAATCCAGCTTCTTGCCTGGTCGGAAAACGACCGACAATGTGATTATCACGCAAGAGATTATCCACTTCCTTACTAAAAGCAAAAATAAAAAAGGTGGTATGATCATTAAGATTGACCTTGAAAAGCTTATGACAAAATCAGTTGGGAGTTCCTCAAAAATACCCTTCATGCTTTCAATTTTCCCCAACTCTGGATTGACATTATTCTCAGTATGATTAGAGACTCTCAAACAACTGTTCTTTGGAATGGTTCTGAACTCCCCCATTTCACCCCTACTAGAGGCCTCAGACAGGGGGACCCTCTTTCCCCTACTTGTTTGTTCTCTGTATGGAAAGACTGTCGCAACTGATCTCTGAAAGTGTTGCTTCCAAAACCTGGAGAGGTCTTAAAGCTTCTCGTAATGGTCCCATCATTTCTCATCTATTCTATGCTGATGATCTTATGCTCTTCTCCTTGGCTGAAGAGAAATATTGCAACAATATTCTCACCATTTTGGATTCCTTTTGCCATGACTCTGGTCAAAAAATTAACTTCCTGAAGTCAAAAATTTTCTTCTCTAAGGCTGTTCCTCCTACTACTGCCATCAACTTGAGCTTCAAGATGGGGATCCCCCATACTAATAATCTGGGAACTTATTTAGGTATCCCCTTGGTCCATGGTAGATATTCTAAACTCCATTGAAAAATATCATTGATAGACTTCATGCTAAGCTTAGTGGTTGGAAATCGAAACTCCTATCTTTTGCAGGAAGAATGACACTCATTAAATCTGTCACTTCCAGCATTCCTACTCATGCTATGCAAGTCTCTCTTCTTCCTATGAATGTCTGCAACCAGATTGATAAAATCAACAGAAGCTTTCTATGGGGGGATTCTTCTCCCTCTCAGAAAAAGCTCCATCTTGTTAAATGGAAAACTGTGACTCTTGGCAAAAAAGCCGGTGGCCTGGGCATTAGACAGGCTAGAAATCAAAATCTGGCTCTGTTATCGAAAATTGGTTGGAATTTAGCTTCTAATAATAACCAACTTTGTCCAAGGTGCTATCTAATAAATATTGTAAAGGACAAAAGCCTTGGGATTGGACCAAGAAGCCTAACTCTTCCTTCCTTTGGAAAGGCATTTGGAAAACTAAAGACACTCTGACTACCAACATTAAGTGGAATTTGGGTGATGGTTCGAGAATTCATATCTGGAAAGACTGGTGGTGTGGTACTAATACTCTCCAAGTCCCTCCACCTTTGTCTCGGATATCATTAAAGACAAAAAATGGGATCTTGTTACCATATCCCACCTGCTCGATCCCAACCAGATTAGTGATATCATTAGTCTGCACATCCCAAGTACTCTATTCGAAATGATACTCCCTCCTGGGTTTAACTCCTAATGGCAAATTCACTGTCTCTAGTGTGCATAGTCTTCTCACCAATTCTAATCCTTCTGACTCTAATTCTGACTGGAGTTGGCTTTGGAAACTCCAAATTCCTATGAAAATCATTACTTTTCTTTGGTTGGTTCTCCATGATAAACTCCCCTCCAATGATCTTAGGAGATCCAGAAATCTTTGTATCTCCAGTTTTTGTGACAGATGCAACAATGACATTGAATCCACTGAACATATCATTAGGAACTGTCAGAAAGCTCAAAATATATGGATGTATTTTGTTAGTGATACGACTTGGCTCACAGAAAGAAACCAGCCTTTTAAGGACTGGATTACCTCCACCTCACAAAAAAAAGAGGCCTTTTGTTTTCAATCTCCCCTGGACTATTCTCTTCAGTAGCATTGCTTGGTTTATTTGGAAAGACAGAAACAATGAGGTAATCTCAAACCAAATGACGATGCCTCAAAGAACGACAGAGAACATCAAACATTTCGCAAGGGAAGTTTCCGATGCCTTCTCTTTTAATAAAGTCCAAATGCTTAAAAGTGTTAAATTCATTAATTGGGTTCCGCCAAATGCAGGTGTTGTCAAGCTTAACACTGATGGGAGTGTCAAAGAAGGTGGAAAGCGATGTGGCTACGGAGGAATCTTCCGATCGTATATGGGAGCATGGATGGGCAGCTACTTTGGAAGACTCACCACCTGCACTGTCCTTGAAGCAGAACTCCAAGCAATCCTGGCAGGTCTTGAGCTTCTTATGCGACAAGGCTATGGAAATGTTTGCATCGAGACAGACTCTCTTGCAGCAGTCAAGCTAACAGAAGCGCAGACAAACGAGGAGCACCCCTGTGCTGCGTTAATGGCTGACATCAAGGCCCTCATTGACTCTACCCATTGCTCTATTCAACACTCACTTCGAGAAGGAAACTTCTGCGCGGATCTCCTGGCTAACCGAGGTGCTGACCAAGATATCCCCTTTGTTCGTATGACAGAACCAGATGAAGACCTCAAAAAGCTTATGGCCATAGACTACATGAGGGTCACTACCCCTAGATTTTAGCTTCTGTTTTTTATTCCTTCTGTACCAAAAAAAAAAAAAACAACACCCTTTATCAACCAAAATCAAGACCAAAATCCCACATTCAAGATTTCACCATTTTTAACCAAAAACTCAAATAAATTCCAAACAAATTCAAAACCCAACCAAACTTCAAATATAACACATCAAGCATTATCTAAACATGATATGAACATTTTAGCATCAAAATGGGGGAAAAGTAACTTACTTGATAAATCTCAAAGTTGACGGAATTCAATTTTTTTTTGGTTCTACGCGATCCTATCGACGATCTAAACAAGGTTCATGTTTTAAGAAATGAGAGATAACAAGAAGAATATGAAGAAAATGAAGAGAGAAGAAAGGAAGAAAACTTACCACAATGGAGGAGAGAGGGAGAGAGTTGGCTGGGAGAGGGATGGAGAGAGTGAGGGAGAAGGTGAGGGAGGAGAGGGGAGTAGGGGAAATTATTTCAAAATGTTACATCTAGGCCCCTCCCCTTCTACTAACACAAATGCTACACTCCCTACTAACAATTAAGACCCAACAATACCACACTAACCCAAATAACTCGAATAAAATGCTAGGCATAATTATTATAACACATAAAATACACACATAATTATTTAAATAAATAGTAATTTAAATAAATAAATAAGCAAATAATTAAATAATAATCATTTAATTACTAATAAAATAGAGCCTAGATTTCGGGTCGTGACACAAATGGGTGTGAAAGGAAATACCTTTGTGTAAGAAACGATCGGTTAGGACTAGTCGAGGGGAGTCAACGAACCAAGCGAACAGAGTTGATTGACGGAAAGAGAGGAATTCGAGATGTGGTGCCGATGAATGACTTGAGCTTTCAAGAAATTCTTCCGAAATTTGAAAAATGGAAATTCGAAAAGGGACTTGAATTTATACTCAGGGTCAAACGGGTTATACCTGAGTTTAGCCCGAGCCGGTCCAAGACCCATGGGTTGACACGATTTCCACTAAACTTATCATTATCCCTAATTAATAGGTGCATGATTTCAAGAGAGATGTCTTGACACGCCCCAAGTCCCGGGATTCCCTAATAGAACCTCGAACCTGGTGCGCGTAACTAACAAGAAACAAGAATCTAACGGGAAACAGGAACAATACCTGTTAAAACAAACTGACATGATATATATACTCAATAGTAGCGAGCTAAGATAGCTCACACGAGTTCTAGACCAAGAAAATTTAAACCAAAATGGTTATATACAGCGGAAGACATGCCTATCAAATAAGCTGGCATCAAGAACTGTCTAGGGACAACAAATACTACCCCAATACAAGCCCAGAGTTATTAACTCATACAAGATCGTCCTTACCAAAATATAAAAGGACACTAACTTCAAACAAGAATATCCTGCTGAGTAAATTCCCAGCTAGGTCGAGCCTCACTGCGTACTATCCCCTGCTTTCCTGGGGGGGGGAAACAATTAAACAAATAAAGGGTGAGATAAATCTCAGTAAGCTATTAACATGCAACTATATGTCATGTTATCATGTAATACAAGTAGATACTCAACTAAACATATATCAAGTATCATCAAGTAACAAGTATAGGAGAGGCTAAGACAACTCAACAAGTAATCAAGCTCAAGAAAGGTTCAGGTAACAAGTAGTCAAGTAGAGTGAGAGGCTAAACCAACTCACCAAGATGCACATAGGCCTATCACGCATTGTACCTGAATCCTTCCTTATTTCTCCCAAGAATACCATTTTGTTGTCGATGCTTTTCTAGCTGAGGACAACCAAGAACAGGAACAAGAGACTGCTGTGCAGTATATAAGAAGACCTGGTAACCAGTGTCAACCACAAGAACAAATCCACGTGGTGAACAAGACGGGAGTTAGCATTCACTTAGGTCAGGCTTATTGCTCCAACCAAGGAAGCTATGCCCTTACTATGGCCAGTAGTAAGGGGTCGGGCGGAAATACATAGGGACCCGATTGTCACTTAAACCCCAGCTCTCGCGACAAGCGTGAACCTATATATTTTCGAACAAGCAAGGAGAACCAGCTGGACTCACACAAGAATGCACAAGTAGATGTTTACTTGAACTACGAGAACAGAACTCAGTCCCTTATTAGTGGACTATTCTTTATGCACCATGTAATCATGTATCATGTGCTCACGAGAATATGCACCATGTAATCATGTATCATGTGCTCACGAGAATATGCACCATGTAATTATGTATCATGTGCTCACGAGAATATGCACCATGTAATCATGTATCATGTGCTCACGAGAATACAAGTACACGTACTCAATTATTGCGAATACCAATCAAGTTCAACTATGGCACATAAGTGTCCATGTAACACGATCAATCCAAGTAAAAGTCCATTTATAACAGACTTCAGTCAAGTAGTAGGGTATATCACTCTGTCACATGCCAAGTTGCACGTACATATTCATATCACGTTTAACACATTAAAGTGTCTATCACGATACCCTTACTATCAAATAGAGCCCAATACCTTAGAATCTAAACACGTAGTAGAATAGGTCACATCATACCTAATCACTGTCATATCTCACGTATATGTATCGTTAGTAATCGAATACATTTTCTAACACATATTGTGTTCTGTAGTTATTCTTATTACTTAAATCGTAATATTCACGATTATATGAATTATCTTCATATTACACTAGTCCCTATTTTCTTTAGGAACCATTTCAAGACAAGATATCTTCTTTATATTTTATATACTTCATTGAGTATATACACGATTAAAAACTAAATCATTTACACTTTAGTGCTTATTTATAGCACTTCCAATATACACGTATCAAGTTCAAGTATGTAGTAGAGTTAATCATTCTCTATCTAGTTCCATAACCCAATTCTTTGGTTATTCATACCATGTACCAATCAATCAAGAAGCCACATTATATCAAGTAAATATATGCAAGATTTGCATATACACATCAAGACTCTTTCAAGTTATTACCATATTCATGTAATGGTTTCAAAACATTCAAGACTTTCAAGACAATCAAGACAGTCAAGACTTTTACAAGATTTTATTATCTTGTATCCAAGTTTTCAATCCATTTTCTTGGATGGTTAAACATGTACAAGAGTTAATTAACTTATACTTAAGTTATCAATCCAACTCTTTGGTTATTTAAGACAAGTACAAGATTTACTCATCTTATATTCACGTTTTAATTAAGAAGATGAGCTATACATCTCCCAATCAAGTTCACGGTCCTATTCCTAGGATATTCAAGTTCAAGACATTAGTTGGTGTCCTTTAGGTACACAAACTTTAGCTACGAGAGGGGAGACTAATCCAAGATTCGTGGACTAGCTCAATGGGAAACAAGCTTCAGGTAATCAAGAAGCTACATTGTTATCAAGTAACTATGTGCGATGATTGCACATACAAGTCAAGAATATTTCTTATTCACGTTAAGGCTTGTTCTGAGCACTTTCGAGTTTACACCTTACCCATATATTGGTGTCAAGGCATATACAAGATTTATTAATCTTATATTCAAATATTAATCCAATTATTTGGATATTCAAGTCATGTACAAGATTTTATTATCTTATATTCAAGTAATAATGTCAATCTTTGGACATTCAATCATGTATAAGAGTTATACACTTTACTCTTACCAATTCTCAATCCTATTCTTAGGATGTTCACGTTCAAAACATTGTTTTATACCCCTAAGGTACACAAACTTTGATTCCAAGACACAATAAAGAGTTCTTATTCTTGTACTTAATCAATTCAGTGTCTCAAAACACCTATCTAGGTGCCCTAGACAAACACCCAAAATCTCATTAGGTAGTTAAAGTGTGCTTTGAATAGCTCTTTAAGTCTAGCTTATTCAGCTTCATTCGGATCTTGATTCCGACTCTCCTAAAGAAAGTTATGGAGGAAACAATTCAGGAAAACAAATCAGAATTTTCACTTGGCACGACCGTGCTCTAGAAATTGGCACGACCGTGCTAACACTGCCGAGGGATTTTCACACAAAATTCATTTTCGGCACGACCGTGCCCATAAAAGGCGCACGACCGTGCTAACACTGCCGAGGGATTTTCACACAAAATTCATTTTCGGCACGACCGTGCCCATAAAAGGCGCACGACCGTGCTATCATGGTCGAGATGTTTTTACACAAACTTCATTTTTGGCACGACCGTGCCCATAAAAGGCGCACGACCGTGCTAACACTGTCGAGGAAATTTGCCTAAAGGTGATATTTGGCACGACCGTGCCAAATAAAGGCGCACGACCGTGCGGTACAAACTTTGGCCCTTTTCCCCCGAATTCAAGTTTCATTAATTCTCCGTCCCACACGTAGGAGTAACATTTAACTAACACTCCTAACATTCCCAGGAGTATACTAACAAGTTTAGAACTCCTATTTCAAGCCCAATTCATTTCTTTTACCGTCCCATAAATAATAGGATAATTTCCTTTTATTCCTATTTAATATTTCACCGTCCCCAAAAGTATAAGTACAATTTTATATTATACTAATATACCCATTTAGAGATACTTCCATTCATTTCCCCGTACCACAAATAATGGTACGATTTTTCTAATAATATTTAAATCGAGTTACTATTTTACCGTCTCACGAATAGGAGTACCATTTTTCTAACTTTCCCAGGATACTTTGCAAGCCTATTTCATTCCTTTATTTCATACGAATACTCCTTTCGTACCAAATTTACAAGTATCATAAAAATTGCTCAAAACACAATTTTAACAAGAACAAGTAGCGGGAATAACATATATACATGTTATTACAAGTAAGGGGGAGCTAATAGCTTACCTAGTCAAAAATTAAGTTGACCCAAATTAATTTCTGATCGTCCTGGAACGCTCTATTCAACGCCACGAATATTTATCCGGGACCGGAATCACGAACGGAGAGATAATTAAGCTCGAGGAGTCGAGAATAGGAAGAATCCTAAACTTAGCTTTTGGAACAGAAGGAGAGTACGAGAAAGATCTTGAGAATGAATGCCTTTCTCAGGCAAACAACCAAGATATACTTGGAACTTCCAAGAATTGCAACTAGACCCCTCAAGTTCTATCTTTGACAAAAAGGCCCCTAAACTTTCAACTTTGACATTTAACCACCTTAACTTTCTAACGCAATTAAATAATTAACTCAAATAAAATAGCATATAAATATGCTAGCCAAGAATTTAACAAGCAAGTCAAAAATTTAACAAATAAGTCAAATATTTAACGAGATTAAGGATGGGCGTTACATCCTCCACACCTTAAAGAAAATTCGTCCTCGAATTTTACTGATCCAGATTATAACATATATAATCAACAAGTAGAACTCAAGAACATCAAGACTATACACATATACTCACAAATAGACATTACACGTATGCTCATAAATATTCTATGCAATCAAGATGTATCAATTATAACATCAAAACACATAAAGTCAAGTAGACTCGATTAGTCAATCCACTATATCGGTGAAACTTGACATATCCTCTAAAATAATAGAACTGGTCATATCCTCCAGATCACTGTAATACTAGTCAAATCCACTAGGCAATCTCAGATACTGAATCGTGGTTATCCATCGTTTCAATATTCAAAACGGACTTTACGTATACCCAAAGTCATGGATCCGTTCATATGATTAAATCAAATACAACATAGGAATAAAGGAATAAACTAACCCTTGATGGCTATCAAATTCTCTTGGTCTTTGGTGGAGGTTTGAAGACTTGATCACGATCACAAAGCTTGAACACGAACTTTGAAGATGATGATTTTCACCCTCTAGTGGTATCCACACTTCGAACGAATATCAAAGTAGCTTCTTTGATCTTGGTTGCTAGACCAAATTGTGAAACACTTATTCACAATCAAAAGAACTATATGGAATTTATTTTGTGTATTATTTTGTTCTTCAACCAAGAATGTCTTAGAACAAAATAAACCCTCTCTCAAACTCTTTGAGACTCACAAAATCATTAGCTTTGAGTGCTGGCCGAATTTGGTCTTTTATACACAAGCATGACCTATTCCAAATAGGAAACTTGTGTCAAAATCCGTCCAAAATTCGTTTCCTAATCAAATTAGGAATCTGCCACCCGACAGTACTGTGCGGCCGCCCAAAAACCTCTGTGCGGTCGCACAACTATCTGAAACAAAACTGGTACATTTCTGAGCTAAGTGTGCGGCCGCCCAGTCCATACTGTGCGGTCGCCCACTTCCCAGAATGTCCAGAATTTCCAAAATTCCAATGTAGTCCTTTTAAAGATTCGTTCTATTGTGTGTGACCCTCTAGGATTATACTAAGTTGGCAATGAGCTCAAACATGATCCCATAAGATATGATTAGGCTCTAGCAAACCGTCATACCTACCCAAATAGTATAACTAGATACAAGTTCGCATTCCTTTAGAATATGTCACAATCCCTTTATCCACGATGTCATTGAACACAAGTCATGGTCAAACAGTCAACTTGTTTTGTTCAATACTTTCTCGATTCCGAATATGTTGATAATTCAAATGCTATTGATCCAATCAATCCATTTGAGTCCGGCCGAACATTTCATCAACATCATTCCTACGAGTGGCCCAAGCTTGACATCTCTCCGAGGAGGGACAAATTCATTTAGCTTATTATTCTTCCCTACGTGAATCCGATTATGCCAATCATACCCTTTATAACCACTCGGTTAAAAGTAGCGTTTGAATATGTCAAACATAATGTTCATCAAGTGGAAGACTATAATAACTTCATGTCTAAGGATTCAAATGACATAACTAATATGAGATATATGTATGACATAGACCATGACATAAATCTCATAGAGCGGGTCATGTCCAGTACCTTGTTCCAAACAAGTACCCATAAATCTAACATGATCATCCTATGATCATTTAGCCTTTATACTAGTGCTTAACAAGTACTAGGGACGGAGATTATTATAAGTAAACATGAACAACAATAATAATCAAAACATCTCTTTATTGATATGAAATAAATGATAACAATTACAACGTTTATTAAACGTGCCTAGGGCACCACTACCAACAATCTCCCACTTGCCCTAGGCCCAATCTCCCATGTATCTAATACCCATGGACCTAACATGACCATCATGCTTAGCTTGTGGAAGTCCCTTTGTTAGCGGGTCCGCAACATTGTCATCAGTAGGTACTCTGCATATATTTACGTCTCCCCTATCAACGATCTCTCGAATGATATGAAAACGCCTAAGTATGTGTTTGTATTTCTGATGTGCTCTTGGTTCCTTTGCTTGAGCAATAACACCATTATTATCGCAATAAAGGTCTATTGGATTAGCAATACTAGGAACCACTTCAAGTTCAGTTATGAACTTCTTAATCCAAACAGCTTCTTTTGCAGCATCCGATGCAGCAATATACTCAGCTTCTGTTGTAGAATCAGCGGTTGTATTTTGCTTGGAACTCTTCCAGCTTACAGCTCCACCATTTAACATAAACACAAAACCCGATTGCGATCGGCTATCATCTTTGTCAGTTTGGAAGCTTGCATCCGTGTAAGCATTTACAACGAGATCATCTTCCATTCCTCCATAGACCAAAAACGAGTCTTTAGTTCTTCTCAAGTACTTAAGAATCGCTTTTACAGCTATCCATTGATTTTCGCCAGGGTCGGATTGGTATCTACTTGTCATGCTCAAAGCATAAGACACATCCGGCCTAGTACAAATCATGGCATACATGATGGACCCAATTGCCGAAGCATATGGAACATCATTCATTTTCTGACGCTCATCTTTTGTCTTAGGACATTGAGTCTTGCTTAGAGAAACTCCATGTAACACGGGCAAGGTGCCTCTCTTAGAATTTTCCATACGGAATCTTCTAATGACCTTGTCAATGTATGTACTTTGGCTTAAACCAAGTAGCCTCCTTGATCTATCTCTATAGAT
Source organism: Campanula takesimana (assembly GCA_026119855.1). Lineage (NCBI taxonomy): Eukaryota > Viridiplantae > Streptophyta > Magnoliopsida > Asterales > Campanulaceae > Campanula > Campanula takesimana. Next base: position 102,133 of record JAOWBW010000122.1, on the reverse strand, counting down.
CTTAATGCCAAGTATATATGCGGCTTGACCCATATCTTTCATTGCGAAGCACTTTCCTAACCAAGTCTTCACAGACTGAAGTGTAGGAATGTCGTTTCCAATGAGCAATATGTCATCCACGTATAAAATAAGGAATAGCACTATGCTCCCACTAATCTTCTTGTATACACAAGGCTCATCTTCGTTTTTGATGAAACCAAACTCTTTGACCGATTCATCAAAACGGAGATTCCAACTCCTTGAAGCTTGCTTCAATCCATAGATGGATCTTTGCAATTTGCATACCTTAGAATCTTGTTCAAAACCTTCTGGTTGTGTCATATACACATCCTCTTGGAGTTTTCCATTCAGGAAAGCGGTTTTGACGTCCATCTGCCATATTTCATAGTCATGATATGCGGCAATGGCAAGCAAAATTCTTATAGACTTGATCATTGCTACGGGTGAAAAGGTCTCATCATAGTCAATACCATGAACTTGCCTATAACCCGTCGCTACAAGCCTAGCTTTGTAAGTATGCACCTTCCCATCCATGTCAGTCTTCTTCTTGAAGACCCATTTTCATCCTATGGTTTTTACACCTTCGGGTGCATCAATCAAATTCCAAACTTGATTGTCTTGCATGGATTGCAATTCGGATTCCATGGCTCCAAGCCACTTGTCCGAATCAGGAGAAGACATCGCCTCTTGGTAGGTTGACGGTTCATCATTCTCAATGATTTCTACCTCATTACTATCCGTTACGAGAAATCCATATCTCTCGGGCTCGGATCGTAACCTACTAGATCTGCGAGATGCTTGTGTATTTTGAACATGTTCCACAACTCCTTGTGGTTCTTGTTCTTGTTCCACTATTGGTTCAATGTTATTTTCTGGGTCTCGAATTTCTTCAAGATTTATTTTACTCCCACTGACTTCTTTGGAGAGAAACTCTTTCTCTAGAAAGACACCAGTTCGGGCAACAAACACTTTGTTGTCCTCTCGGTTGTAGAAGTAATATCCTTTAGTTTCCTTAGGATATCCCACGAAAACACATTTATCAGATTTGTGTGCTAGTTTGTCAGAGATAAGTCTCTTGACATAAACTTCGCAACCCCAAATCCTCATGAAAGATAAACTAGGTTTCTTTCCACTCCACATCTCATATGGAGTCGTTGGAACCGATTTAGTTGGAACTTGATTTAGTGTGAAAGCAGCGGTTTCTAGGGCGTAACCCCAAAAGGATATTGGAAGATCAACTTGACTCATCATTGATCGAACCATGTCTAACAAAGTCCGATTTCTCCTCTCAGACACACCATTCCATTGTGGTGTTCCGGGCGGAGTTAATTGTGAAACTATTCCACAATTCTTTAGATGATTGTCAAATTCTTGACTTAAGTATTCACCACCTCGATCTGATCGAAGTGCCTTTATACTTTTGCCAAGTTGTTTTTCTACTTCATTTTGAAATATTCTAAATATCTCAAATGCTTCACTTTTATGTTTCATTAGGTAAACATACCCAAATCTACTATAATCATCAGTGAAGGTTATGAAGTATTGAAATCCTCCCCTAGCATTGCTACTTAATGGTCCGCATACATCGGAATGTATCAACCCCAATAAGTCGCTTGCCCTTTCACCCAACTTGGTAAAAGGTGTCTTAGTCATTTTTCCAAGAAGACACGACTCACAAGTATCATATGACTCTAAGTCACATGAACCCAAAAGTCCGTCCCCATGGAGTTTTGAGATACGCTTCTCATTAATATGACCAAGACGGCAATGCCACAAATAAGTATGATTTACATCATTAGGTTTAGATTTCTTATTTACATGATAGACATTATTTTCATTCTTGACATCCAAGATATAAAGGCCATTAAATGAATTAGCAATACCATAAAGCACATCATTTAAATAAATAGAAAATTTCTTATTCTCAATAAGAAACTTAAAACCTTTATTATCCAAACAAGAAATTGAAATAATATTTCTTCTTAAATCCGGAACATAATAACAATTGTTCAAAACAAGAATTAATCCGGAAGGTAAAGTGACTTCATAAGTCCCTACGGCTAATGCAGCAACTCTTGCTCCATTTCCCACACGTAGATCTACTTCACCTTCTTTAAGCAGTCTCCTATTCTTTAGTCCCTGCACATTTAGACAAATGTGAGAACCACATCCGGTATCCAATACCCAAGAATCAGTGGTAGAAAGGAGAATATCTATCATATAGATACCTGAAGTCGACGCAGCCTTGCTGCTCTTCTTCTTCTTTTGCTCTTCCAAGAAAGCCTTGCAATTATGTTTCCAATGACCAATTTCTTGACAATGGAAACAGATTGCATCCTTTTGTGAATCAGGTTTTGCCTCAGAAGCCTTGGCAACCTTTGCCTTGCTTATCTTGGGTTTGACAACTTTTGCCTTACCCTTTCCTTTGGCACCAGCCTTCTTCCCATCATGAACCAAGAGCACGGGAAAACCTTTCTCCACAATTTTCATCTCTGCAGTCTTGAGCATCCCATGCAACTCAGAGAGATTCTTATCCATTCCATGCATGTTATAATTCATCACAAACTGATTATAACTTTTAGGCAATGAATTAAGAATGAGATCCGTGGCTAGCTCCAATGGGATTGGATAGCCAAGTTTCTCAAGGTGCTCTACATAACCTTTCATTTTAAGAAAGTGAGGACTCACTTGTTGCCCTTCATTCATTTTACTAGTAGTGAATGCAACAATGGTCTTGTACCTCTCTTGCCTAGCTTGCTCTTGAAACATGGTTCTCAACTCCACGCCTATCTCATAGGCTTCCAAATGTTCCAAACTTTGTTGGAGTTTTGAACACATAGCAGCAAGCATGAGACAACTTACATCTCTAGAATCATTACGATGTTTCTTGTAATTGTCTCTTTTTACCCTAGGGGCAGTAGGCGGTGGTTCAGCAGGGAGAGGCCCATCGAGAATGTACAACTTATCTTCTTGCCTAAGAACGATTCTTATGCTACGGATCCAATCCATAAAGTTAGTACCATTCTCTTCGAGCTTATCCTTCTCAAGGATCGATCGCAACGACATTGATTGAGTGTTATTAGTCATTATCTACAAATATGCAAAATTTCCAAAATTTAATAAGTACCGATCTTCATTAAAGAGATAAATAATGTATTTTTCAAACAAAATACTCCCACTAAATTATATAACCTTCATATACATCCAATGTATAATATAATTTAAATGGGTTAAGATCCAACTTTAATTTAATTTTAAGTCCGCTAAGGCGGATTACACAAAATCAAATTAATTAGGTAGACAACTCTTGTCAATCATATCTCATATGACTCTAGTTCCTTTTATGAGATTCTTTAAGAAATCCAATTTCAAAAAAGCATATTAAACCTCATCTTTTCCTAGGCCCAAAACTGTTTTGACGCCCAATTAAGTCTAACCATTTTAAACGCATAGTTAATGTGTTCCGCTAGGGCGTGCCCACATTATCTATCTTGCTCATACATAAATAAATTTAATGCACCTCGCTAGGGCGAATCTACATTAAAATCACTCATGTACTAACAAGTGTTTTAATCATGGCATGGCAATAAAAGACTTAAAACTTTCTTTGAAGGTTCATCACATGTAGCATATAACATATTTATGAGCACATAATATAAACATGTTATACATCAAGTTTAGCCACTAAATTAATCTCCATTAATTTAAGCATGATATTTATGTGTCATTAGTTTCTCTATAATTATGAGGATGAGACTATTTCAACTTTGGTTATTATCTCCAAATCAAGACAACAAGAAGTGCGGTCGAACTAAGCCTTTAGGCAACCACAATCCCGCACTAATTCAAGAAACCAAGAAAGTAGTCCATGTGGCCGAAACTAAGCAATAGATGGTCTCGATGAACGTAGGCCAATTGCATTCACAATTCCACATGGATCTCCAATCATTGAATCAAGAACTTTGTTTCTCAATTTTAGCAATTATGAACTCTTCATAATTCTAACTTCGTTTTATCTTTGAAACTTTGATTGCGATCAAGTTTGGGAAACACAATCTCGATGAACGCAGATTAGCCATCCAAAACTTGAACCAATCTAGGAATCACAAGACTAAAACAAATAGGAAAATCAAACCCCAAAATCCACACACAAACCAACTACCCAAAACCCATTCCAGATCAGCAAGTCTGGACTGGTTCTGTTACTGGTTCTGTTGAATCTTTCGAAAAATTCCAGATTCTGGTTTTCAACCAAAATCAGACCTTCTGATCACCTTGTGCGGCCGCCCAAAATATACTTGTGCGGTCGCCCAAAACTGTGCGGCCGCCCAAGGAGTTTTGTGCGGTCGCCCAGTGCCATCAGAATGTGCAGAATTTTTTAAGTTCGAAAATTTTGTCTCAAAATTGTTTTTCCCCGATTATTAAAACTTTGATCCAATCAAAAATTAATAATCAACAATTCTGAATCCACCATAATTTATTTATTGCGATTGAATCGTGCGATTAAAGTTGCAAAACAATAAACCATATAAAATCACATAACACATAAACAACATATATTCCAATATTCATATCATGCAAGGCACATAAACAATTTATATACACATAACATGATCCAAGTATTGAATTAATCAACATGAACGGGGCTCTGATACCACTGTTGGGTTTCGATCAAACATGCGCAGCGGAATTTAGCATTTAAAATTTTGAAACCCAAAGCCATGGATCCGTTCATATGATTAAATCAAATACAACATAGGAATAAAGGAATAAACTAACCCTTGATGGCTATCAAATTCTCTTGGTCTTTGGTGGAGGTTTGAAGACTTGATCACGATCACAAAGCTTGAACACGAACTTTGAAGATGATGATTTTCACCCTCTAGCGGTATCCACACTTCGAACGAATATCAAAGTAGCTTATTTGATCTTGGTTGCTAGACCAAATTGTGAAACACTTATTCACAATCAAAAGAACTATATGGAATTTATTTTGTGTATTATTTTGTTCTTCAACCAAGAATGTCTTAGAACAAAATAAACCCTCTCTCAAACTCTTTGAGACTCACAAAATCATTAGCTTTGAGTGCTGGCCGAATTTGGTCTTTTATACACAAGCATGACCTATTCCAAATAGGAAACTTGTGTCAAAATCCGTCCAAAATTCGTTTCCTAATCAAATTAGGAATCTGCCACCCGACAGTACTGTGCGGCCGCCCAAAAACCTCTGTGCGGTCGCACAACTATCTGAAACAAAACTGGTACATTTCTGAGCTAAGTGTGCGGCCGCCCAGTCCATACTGTGCGGTCGCCCACTTCCCAGAATGTCCAGAATTTCCAAAATTCCAATGTAGTCCTTTTAAAGATTCGTTCTATTGTGTGTGACCCTCTAGGATTATACTAAGTTGGCAATGAGCTCAAACATGATCCCATAAGATATGATTAGGTTCTAGCAAACCGTCATACCTACCCAAATAGTATAACTAGATACAAGTTCGCATTCCTTTAGAATATGTCACAATCCCTTTATCCACGATGTCATTGAACACAAGTCATGGTCAAACAGTCAACTTGTTTTGTTCAATACTTTCTCGATTCCGAATATGTTGATAATTCAAATGCTATTGATCCAATCAATCCATTTGAGTCCGGCCGAACATTTCATCAACATCATTCCTACGAGTGGCCCAAGCTTGACATCTCTCCGAGGAGGGACAAATTCATTTAGCTTATTATTCTTCCCTACGTGAATCCGATTATGCCAATCATACCCTTTATAACCACTCGGTTAAAAGTAGCGTTTGAATATGTCAAACATAATGTTCATCAAGTGGAAGACTATAATAACTTCATGTCTAAGGATTCAAATGACATAACTAATATGAGATATATGTATGACATAGACCATGACATAAATCTCATAGAGCGGGTCATGTCCAGTACCTTGTTCCAAACAAGTACCCATAAATCTAACATGATCATCCTATGATCATTTAGCCTTTATACTAGTGCTTAACAAGTACTAGGGACGGAGATTATTATAAGTAAACATGAACAACAATAATAATCAAAACATCTCTTTATTGATATGAAATAAATGATAACAATTACAACGTTTATTAAACGTGCCTAGGGCACCACTACCAACAGTTTCCACTTATAGGTCAACACAGATACTCACTTCAGACATCCACTACAAGGTAGATATATCCTCTATCAAGAAATTCTCAAGTTGAATCTTTAACTCGTTTAACTCAATCGAGGTCAAGAACATTAATCCAGATGTCAGCACTGTATTCGCACTGTCACAACTCAAGATAATCCAAGTTTCTCATCAAGAATGGATACATCCATCTGGTTTGGTTTAGAAATTCCACTATCAATCACATAGGTTAAATACCCAGTACAATCTCAAGAACCCTTTCTAGACTTTCAATGCAGAACATAAAGGTTATGCATAAATCTATCATGCTCACATATATAGTCAAGCATACTAGCATAGAAATAATTACCATCTATTGTGGTAAACAAGAATGACCTAACACATAGAAAGTCAAGTCATGACACATATCACATCAATGTCCCATCTAGGTAACATGACCAAGTTAACATAGAACGTATAGGGTGTTATCACCCACACTTCTATCAAGCTCTTACTAATAACAATATCAACACGTAGTCTCTTACTAGAGAATACACTTCCACGCAATTCACGAGATAAGGACAAGCATGCATATATAGCACGAAACAATGTCCACAAGACAAGATAGATACGCCTAAGTCTTTGAAGACTCGCGCTCTCGATTCTCAAACCATCTAATCCAATTGGATCAATCCTATCAACACCAGTCCTATGCCTGGTATAACAACAAGTAACGAAGCACTCGACGTCGGTAGCACGCCCAAGACTAACCCAACCTAGGCCATAGACCCTATCCAGGCTTAGAGCTAAACCATAGCTCTGATACCAACCTGACACGCCCCAAGTCCCGGGATTCCCTAATAGAACCTCGAACCTGGTGCGCGTAACTAACAAGAAACAAGAATCTAACGGGAAACAGGAACAATACCTGTTAAAAACAAACTGACATGATATATATACTCAATAGTAGGGAGCTAAGATAGCTCACACGAGTTCTAGACCAAGAAAATTTAAACCAAAATGGTTATATACAGCGGAAGACATGCCTATCAAATAAGCTGGCATCAAGAACTGTCTAGGGACAACAAATACTACCCCAATACAAGCCCAGAGTTATTATCTCATACAAGATCGTCCTTACCAAAATATAAAAGGACACTAACTTCAAACAAGAATATCCTGCTGAGTAAATTCCCAGCTAGGTCGAGCCTCACTGCGTACTATCCCCTGCTTTCCTGGGGGGGGAAACAATTAAACAAATAAAGGGTGAGATAAATCTCAGTAAGCTATTAACATGCAACTATATGTCATGTTATCATGTAATAAAAGTAGATACTCAACTAAACATATATCAAGTATCATCAAGTAACAAGTATAGGAGAGGCTAAGCCAACTCAACAAGTAATCAAGCTCAAGAAAGGTTCAGGTAACAAGTAGTCAAGTAGAGTGAGAGGCTAAATCAACTCACCAAGATGCACATAGGCCTATCACGCATTGTACCTGAATCCTTCCTTATTTCTCCCAAGAATACCATTTTGTTGTCGATGCTTTTCTAGCTGAGGACAACCAAGAACAGGAACAAGAGACTGCTGTGCAGTATATAAGAAGACCTGGTAACCAGTGTCAACCACAAGAACAAATCCACGTGGTGAACAAGACGGGAGTTAGCATTCACTTAGGTCAGGCTTATTGCTCCAACCAAGGAAGCTATGCCCTTACTATGGCCAGTAGTAAGGGGTCGGGCGGAAATACATAGGGACCCGATTGTCACTTAAACCCCAGCTCTCGCGACAAGCGTGAACCTATATATTTTCGAACAAGCAAGGAGAACCAGCTGGACTCACACAAGAATGCACAAGTAGATGTTTACTTGAACTACGAGAACAGAACTCAGTCCCTTATTAGTGGACTATTCTTTATGCACCATGTAATCATGTATCATGTGCTCACGAGAATATGCACCATGTAATCATGTATCATGTGCTCACGAGAATATGCACCATGTAATTATGTATCATGTGCTCACGAGAATATGCACCATGTAATCATGTATCATGTGCTCACGAGAATACAAGTACACGTACTCAATTATTGCGAATACCAATCAAGTTCAACTATGGCACATAAGTGTCCATGTAACACGATCAATCCAAGTAAAAGTCCATTTATAACAGACTTCAGTCAAGTAGTAGGGTATATCACTCTGTCACATGCCAAGTTGCACGTACATATTCATATCACGTTTAACACATTAAAGTGTCTATCACGATACCCTTACTATCAAATAGAGCCCAATACCTTAGACTCTAAACACGTAGTAGAATAGGTCACATCATACCTAATCACTGTCATATCTCACGTATATGTATCGTTAGTAATCGAATACATTTTGTAACACATATTGTGTTCTGTAGTTATTCTTATTACTTAAATCGTAATATTCACGATTATATGAATTATCTTCATATTACACTAGTCCCTATTTTCTTTAGGAACCATTTCAAGACAAGATATCTTCTTTATATTTTATATACTTCATTGAGTATATACACGATTAAAAACTAAATCATTTACACTTTAGTGCTTATTTATAGCACTTCCAATATACACGTATCAAGTTCAAGTATGTAGTAGAGTTAATCATTCTCTATCTAGTTCCATAACCCAATTCTTTGGTTATTCATACCATGTACCAATCAATCAAGAAGCCACATTATATCAAGTAAATATATGCAAGATTTGCATATACACATCAAGACTCTTTCAAGTTATTACCATATTCATGTAATGGTTTCAAAACATTCAAGACTTTCAAGACAATCAAGACAGTCAAGACTTTTACAAGATTTTATTATCTTGTATCAAAGTTTTCAATCCATTTTCTTGGATGGTTAAACATGTACAAGAGTTAATTAACTTATACTTAAGTTATCAATCCAACTCTTTGGTTATTTAAGACAAGTACAAGATTTACTCATCTTATATTCACGTTTTAATTAAGAAGATGAGCTATACATCTCCCAATCAAGTTCACGGTCCTATTCCTAGGATATTCAAGTTCAAGACATTAGTTGGTGTCCTTTAGGTACACAAACTTTAGCTACGAGAGGGGAGACTAATCCAAGATTCGTGGACTAGCTCAATGGGAAACAAGCTTCAGGTAATCAAGAAGCTACATTGTTATCAAGTAACTATGTGCGATGATTGCACATACAAGTCAAGAATATTTCTTATTCACGTTAAGGCTTGTTCTGAGCACTTTCGAGTTTACACCTTACCCATATATTGGTGTCAAGGCATATACAAGATTTATTAATCTTATATTCAAATATTAATCCAATTATTTGGATATTCAAGTCATGTACAAGATTTTATTATCTTATATTCAAGTAATAATGTCAATCTTTGGACATTCAATCATGTATAAGAGTTATACACTTTACTCTTACCAATTCTCAATCCTATTCTTAGGATGTTCACGTTCAAAACATTGTTTTATACCCCTAAGGTACACAAACTTTGATTCCAAGACACAATAAAGAGTTCTTATTCTTGTACTTAATCAATTCAGTGTCTCAAAACACCTATCTAGGTGCCCTAGACAAACACCCAAAATCTCATTAGGTAGTTAAAGTGTGCTTTGAATAGCTCTTTAAGTCTAGCTTATTCAGCTTCATTCGGATCTTGATTCCGACTCTCCTAAAGAAAGTTATGGAGGAAACAATTCAGGAAAACAAATCAGAATTTTCACTTGGCACGACCGTGCTCTAGAAATTGGCACGACCGTGCTAACACTGCCGAGGGATTTTCACACAAAATTCATTTTCGGCACGACCGTGCCCATAAAAGGCGCACGACCGTGCTAACACTGCCGAGGGATTTTCACACAAAATTCATTTTCGGCACGACCGTGCCCATAAAAGGCGCACGACCGTGCTATCATGGTCGAGATGTTTTTACACAAACTTCATTTTTGGCACGACCGTGCCCATAAAAGGCGCACGACCGTGCTAACACTGTCGAGGAAATTTGCCTAAAGGTGATATTTGGCACGACCGTGCCAAATAAAGGCGCACGACCGTGCGGTACAAACTTTGGCCCTTTTCCCCCGAATTCAAGTTTCATTAATTCTCCGTCCCACACGTAGGAGTAACATTTAACTAACACTCCTAACATTCCCAGGAGTATACTAACAAGTTTAGAACTCCTATTTCAAGCCCAATTCATTTCTTTTACCGTCCCATAAATAATAGGATAATTTCCTTTTATTCCTATTTAATATTTCACCGTCCCCAAAAGTATAAGTACAATTTTATATTATACTAATATACCCATTTAGAGATACTTCCATTCATTTCCCCGTACCACAAATAATGGTACGATTTTTCTAATAATATTTAAATCGAGTTACTATTTTACCGTCTCACGAATAGGAGTACCATTTTTCTAACTTTCCCAGGATACTTTGCAAGCCTATTTCATTCCTTTATTTCATACGAATACTCCCTTCGTACCAAATTTACAAGTATCATAAAAATTGCTCAAAACACAATTTTAACAAGAACAAGTAGCGGGAATAACATATATACATGTTATTACAAGTAAGGGGGAGCTAATAGCTTACCTAGTCAAAAATTAAGTTGACCCAAATTAATTTCTGATCGTCCTGGAACGCTCTATTCAACGCCACGAATATTTATCCGGGACCGGAATCACGAACGGAGAGATAATTAAGCTCGAGGAGTCGAGAATAGGAAGAATCCTAAACTTAGCTTTTGGAACAGAAGGAGAGTACGAGAAAGATCTTGAGAATGAATGCCTTTCTCAGGCAAACAACCAAGATATACTTGGAACTTCCAAGAATTGCAACTAGACCCCTCAAGTTCTATCTTTGACAAAAAGGCCCCTAAACTTTCAACTTTGACATTTAACCACCTTAACTTTCTAACGCAATTAAATAATTAACTCAAATAAAATAGCATATAAATATGCTAGCCAAGAATTTAACAAGCAAGTCAAAAATTTAACAAATAAGTCAAATATTTAACGAGATTAAGGATGGGCGTTACATGTCTTATCAATCAATGCACGTGCGTCGCCTGACACAAATAGGGAAGGGGAAGCATTTGATGTGACCCAATCGTAAAAATTGGGAGAAAACCATCAAGTGAAGCGATGGCGCTGATTCGTAACAACCACCGTGACGAGGTCAGGGACCATGTTTATCTCCCAGGCCGATATAGCTAGCGAATACTGAGACGACATTGCGCCGGGGCGGCATCCTTAATGAAGCATTGTTACATTACAGACCAAGTTATGAAAATAAGTGCTACAAAACGGACAGTTCAGATAGAGGCAATGGTTAAAAAGATGATTCCATTATAATAACAAAAGGACCCCCACAGTAAGGCCGGGGGCCTGACCTTTACAAAAATAGAAGAAAATCTACAGGAGAAACCTATGGAAGGTCACAATCTTCATAGTCCCCATCCCATTCATAGTCGCCATCATAATTCCACTCATTATCATTCAGGAGGTCATCATCGTCTTCGCCTTCCTCATCAGTATCTTCTCCTTCGTTTACTCCTTCGGAATCATCACTGTCACCGCCGTCACTATTGCTAGACGATTCATCACCCTCGCTATCGACGGGAGTTGGGGGCGAGTACTCGCCATTGCTGTCGGACGGAGAATATTTTGCCGGAAAATATGGCCTTAACTGAACTAGGGAATCACTACTCTTATCAGGATCTGAATGGCGAGCTGGGTGGTCAGAATCGTAATAATTGGTCTCCTCCAGGAAGGCGTCGGAGTGGGATCTTTTTGGAGTCATCATGGATGCCCAGGAAAGTTTTGAGTGAAGATACAGAGAAGGGAAATTCTTTTATGAAGACCAGGATATGAAGGGGTGGATTATTTATAGTGGCCATAATTAGAAGGCAATTAATGAAGTTCCGCTTTCCAATAGGAATAATGATTATATAGTCACTTGAACAATTAAAGGGTTGTCAAAAAAAGTAAGGATTTTGGCGGCTATCCATCACATCAACAAAAAGTAATAATTTGACTTATTTGCAGCATGTGTCAGAGTTGGAAACAATTTCTATTCGACATGCCGAGATAGAAACTCGGGGGCCACTGAACGACATAAACTGACTTGGCAGATAGGCTCCATGGACTTTGGGCCTATATCCAATAAGGGCCCGTGCCTTACGGCCCAATGCACTTAAACCACCTCGGCATTATTCAAGCCAAGTGAGCCGGCCTGGACTAGGCCGGGACAGACAATAAAGGCGATGATCCTGTTGCACCTAGCCCGTCCTCTATGACGAGTCGGGATAGATAAGGAAAGCCGACTCATCTCAACACGTTAGTAACTAATTACGCTCCTAGTACAAAGAGGGGTCTACATGCAGAGTTCAAGTTATATACAATTACAGAGAATCCTTACTTAATAAGGAGACCTCTTCTACAAGGTAACAAGGACTACAATCCTTATCAGGATTCAACTCTCCAAATATACGAGTTCTACACCAATGCAGACTCCCTGACTTCCTTAACAAGTCATGACTAATTCACCTACGCCTATATAAACAGGCCCTCATACGATTAACGGGTAACAAATTCTCTTGGCTCTTACTCTAGTCAATTGATTTCTGTTTTGTTTTATCTCATACAAAGCGTATTCTTATTCTCACGCCGGAGGGCCTTCGCTGGTGAATCCCCAGCTAGTTCACGTTTATTGTTTCGTGTGTGTAGATCCAATTGAGGAGTTCTCATTGCTGGGACTATCCAAACCGTTCGACGCAAGGCTGATCCGGTACATTTTTGGCAGCATCAACGCTTTTTAAGAAACTAAAGTAAAATGGGTCAACAATTGTAGTTGAGTTGGGGACACAATTGTCCAAAACACTATCATAAAGCGAGTGAAAAGTAGGTTAGGTAATTTTTTTTTTTTTTCTGTTGTTGTTGTTGTAATTCAATGAAACCTTTGAGAATAAAATTGACCAAAACACTGTTCATTATTTACCACTTATTAAACAAAGCAAACTAAGAACCTTAAACTGGACATACCAAAAAAGAAGTAAAAACCTTAAACTGGAACCAAGGGAGTGGGGGGTAGTTTTGGTATTTAGAGATTATAATTAATCGGGTTAATAGGATGATGGGTTTATATAGAGTTTTGATTTGGAACTAAAGTTGTATTAGGCTTTAGTAAATTCCATGGATTTTTATGGGAAAGTGGTTGGGCTGAGGGGCGTTAAGGATTTAAACCTTATTAAATGTGATAATGATCTACTCCCTCCGTCCTAAACTAATTGTTACTTATTTTCATTTTGAGCGTGATATACTTTTAAGGCTTTAAACCGTGTTAAATTTGATAATGATCTACTCCTTCCGTCCTAACTATTGGTTATTTATTTCTATTTTGAGCGTTTCATACTAAAGGTTACTTATTTAGAATGTTCAATTTTCTTTTTTCTAACCACTCACAACAACTATCTTCTATCTGATTTTCTCTCTCCTACTACTCATAGAAAGACACCATAACTCCTGGAATATTATAAATAGATCACTTGGAGTGTTATTCTTCACATCATCAAATACTATACTAATTAAGTTAGTAGAATTCATTTGGAGAATTAGTAAAATTCAATGGAATTCTCACAACATCTTAATCATGTTGTTTATTAGAGTCTTCTTTAAAGCCTGTAAATATCAAACAAAGTGGTGTTCGGCGAGTTTTTGATTTGAAGTGCTTCTATAAAAACAATACATTGTTTTATCTTGAGAGTAGATTGCCACAGAACCGTTAGAACCATGCGGGGTAATATCTTCTTGCAGAAATTGCGTTCAAAACAAGACTTGACTTCGTTTATTTGTCCGATTTAATTTATTTTTCACTATTCTAGTTTATCTTAATTTCCTGCCCCGTTAATCATATTTTGGTTCATTTATGTTATATGTCATTTCGTTAAATTCAAAAAAGTCATTTACTATTATTATCCCTAACAATCGCAAGAGGATATTAACGTTTTCTTGATTTTATGACAATAATGAGCCAACGTTTACAAACAACCAAAGGACATTGTTATAGAAGACTAATGAGAATTCAGTACTTGTTTCGATGGGAGGACAACTAGAAGAACGTTGGAAATTAACTGAAGAAAAATAACGAGAAGCGCAATAATAATAATTAAGTGATTCAAAGGCGCGGACCTTTTATTAAAGGTATATCTTCGATTAAATATATCATTAGTTAGCTCCGTCACATATAGGTGAATATAAGATGACCAATAAATTGTTGAAATTTATAAATTGTCTTATAAGTACCTTAAGTGTGGGTGTGTCAACCCAAAAATTTTCAATTCCATAAATGACAAAATATTACATCTCAAAGTCTTCTAAAATACGGATACAAAGATTCATTAATAATCCCAAATGGTCAATAAACTGATCCTCCGACCCAAATTTTCCGTCCCGAAAACCAGTCAATGGTCCACTAAAAAACCACAAACTAGAGCGGGTTGAGCTGGAGGCTCAGTAAGAAATGGGATACACAGTATCACAAAAGCTAATGGAACTCATCTACCAGATAACAATGTCCATGAAATTATAAATATGGACATGCCAATAAGACTTAGATTTAACAAACCGAACATCAATCGATCATATTTCACAGTACGATATACTCCCTCCATTCCAGGTAAGTTGCAACAATTTGCCATTTTGGGCATTCCACTTAAGTTGCAATAATGCCAAATAAAGAAACTCTTTATTTCTTTTATAATCTTCCACTCATTCTCTCTCTTCCTCTCAACCACTCATTATTTTCCACTCATTCTCTCTCTTCCTCCCAACCACTCATTATTCTCCTTTCTTAATTTTTGTGCTTCCCTTTCCATGTTGCAACTTACCCGGAACGGAGGGAGAATTAATTATGCTCAGGTCATGTGGGATAACAATAATAACTGAATTGTTGGCCGCCCTCAATAGAGCCGACCCAACACAAACACAATAACCGAGTCCACTACGACTGTCACACAATTTGCCACATCGAGACAGTTTCATATAACAACTCTCATATTTTAAAACAAATAACAAATAAAGCATGTTTTTCAAATAAAATGACATTAACCGAGCAATTTCAATACCAAAGCAACTATCAAATCCGACCGATCAAGCGAAATACGTATCAATAAAACGAGTACTACGATAAGAAGGATATAAAATAAAATAATAACTAATACGAAATCGACACTGCGTAATCTACCTTACCTCAAAATAAAATAGGTAAACACGAACCACCAAATAATTGCCCCATCATAACTCAAACCAAACATTTACATTGCTCAACAAAAACTGAACCACCAAATAATTGCCCCATCATAACTCGAACCAAACCTTTACATTGCTCAACAAAAACCAAGACTAACTATATGAAACTTATATGCTCTCTATTTCTTGAGTTGGTCTTACGAAAAACGCGTTTTTCCTTAAGCTAAGAAAAAATGTGTTTTTCTGAAGCGCTGCTAGTGTTAGTATCGCAAAGTGCCAGTCACTTGACTGACATTTGATATACACAGCTAGCACTTTTACAAGTGCCAGTGTTAGTACTAATAATTGCCAGCCATATATACTGGCACTTATAAAAATTGCCACTGGCAGTTATAAAAAGTGTCAGTGGTAGTGTTAATAAGTGTCAGTGTAACATGTCTGGCACTTCCTAATACTAAAACTGGCACTTACGATACTTTCCAGTATTTACAAAAATGCCACCGCCTATATACACTGCACTGGCACTTTTACAAGTGCCAGTGTTAGTACTAATAATTGCCAGCCATGTATACTGCAGTTATAAAAATTACCACTTGCAGTTATAAAAAAGTGTCAGTGGTAGTGTTAATAAGTGCCAGTGTAACATGTCTGGCACTTCCTAACACTAACACTGGCACTTACGATACTTCTCAGTATTTACAAAAATGTCACTGCCTATTTTAAAGGAAACTTTCCAGTATTTACAAAAATGTCACCGCCTCATTTAAAAAATTACGTTTTAATAAGTGCCAGTATCAATGTTAAAAAGTGCTAGTGTAATGGCTGGCACTTATTGACACTACCACTGGCACTTTTAATAAGTGTCAGTATCAATGTAAAAAAGTGCCAGTGTACTTACTGGCAATTTTTAACATTACCACTGACACTTAAGAAAAGTACCAGTTACATGTTTATAAACGCCAGTATGAAATCACTGGCTTTTTGTAATATTAACACTGGGCATTTACTATGGTTGCCAGTATTTATGAAAATACCACCCCTTGTTTCGAATAATAATGTCCCTCGTCTTTGAAAAACACGTTTTTTCTTCACTTAAGGAAAAACACGTTTTTTCTTCACTTAAGGAAAAACACGTTTTTTCACAAGACTCACTCCTATTTCTTTCCTTCGGTAGGGCAGACTAAAGGAGTTTGTGTAAATTGCGAAGGTTAAAATAGCCTAGTGTGAATACTTGAGATGAAAATCGAGAGTCGCCACGTTGTTTTATTTGTATTTAAAATATTGAGAAAACCATTTATGAGAATAATAGGGTTCGGGGGTCAAATTACAATAAGAGAAGAATATTCATGTTATCACTCCTATTGCCCGACGAATCGGTCTTTCTATCATGATCAATGTGTGTGTGTGTGTTAGTGATTGAGACCGGATCCGAAGATTGCCTACATTCTTCTCAGCATGAGAAACTCAGATCGTTGTAGTTCATTGATGAATTAGGATGGGGCAAGATGAAGTGGGATCATGCATATAGAGGGGGAAGATTAGAGTTAGAAGTAGTTCCTAGATCATATTAGGGTTTGATAAAACCCTAGGATCATTATAGGCTATGGCATGTGCACATAAATAGGGATTACAATCCTAGATCTAGCATATCATGTATGATAAGTCGTAAATCTAGCATAATAATAAGAACATCATAAAAACATATGAATGAACACGTAAACATGAAGATCACTACCCTAAATATGACATATATTATGAATCTAGACTAAGAACATGAAGAACACATGAAGAACATATGAATATGGATGCATAAACATAATGAAAACATGCATAAAATAGATCTAGCCTAAGAACATAATAAGAAAAGTAAGAGGACTTACCTTAATCGGCAAGAACTATGATTGAAGCTTCTTGAAGATTCGAAGAGGCTTCGAGGGTGCCAGAAAGGCTTAAACTTAGAGTTTCTCCGTCAGTTTTGACTCTGAAACTCGCAGAATGAATTGGTTATCGATCTCTGGAGCTGGAGGCACCTATTTATAGGGAATAGGAGTCGGGAGGAGTGGCCGCGTGGAAACTCCCACACTGGCCGCGTGGCCAGTGTTGCCGGATCGCGTGGTTATCTAGATCTTAATGAAATCTCATCACTTTGTTCTCGGGATTAGGTCATTATCCTGATAGAATTTGACTTATAACTGATTTTGTCAATCTAGAACTCTGGAAGGCTGTCGGATAGGTCCCTGTCAGGTTTTTATTTCCTAAAATGTCCTCGGAGGCTCCTAAACATCTAGGAAGTCCTCTAACTTCAGATCGGGTACTAACAGTAGCTCTTCGGCGATGCTTCTTGCAAGGCTTGGAGGGTTATCGATTAGAAAAGGAACGGATCTGAAACATGAGTTCCAAATCATGGGAGAGAAAGGTAAGAATGTGACCAAATTGGTCAAGCGGCTGAACCTATGTCAGGCTACCTACGTATCCAAGTGGAATCAAGCCAATCGTAGTTCGAGCAAATGGGGGAGAAAGAAACGAGACATTGTCTTTTGCTGGGGATAGACAAACATTCGTCAGACAATAAAGTCACGTGGACCCTACTGAGAAAAAGGAAAAGGAAATGAGACATCGTCTTTCCGCCTGAGATCGACAAACATTCGTGAAGCAATAAAGTCGTTGCAGATGGACTTTATCGGGTAAAGGAGAAAAAAAGAAACGAGATATCGTCTTTCCGCTTGAGATCGACAAACACTCGTGAAGCAATAAAGTCATTGCAAATGGACTCTATTAGGGAGAGGAGGGAAGTCCATACGCACGGTTCGACAAGAAGTTTAAATAATCGAGAAAAGAAATAAGGATGGATTCTAACTTCCAATAGAGCGCGCGTAATCGCAAATTTTTTCGGTAAACTACGGTTCCTAGGTATAGTCCTCAGCTTCGCAGAATCTGGTAACCGGTAACGCCGATTGTCTAGAGCTCGCATGGTGTTACGCCAAATAACTTTCTCAAATAGGAAGGATTTAAGGACGTTCCCAGCCTTCCACTATAATCTTTAGGGTTTAAAGACGTTCCCAGCCTCCAATTATAGGTTGATTTTAGTTATTCAAGGATTTTATGACGGTTTCCTTAATTCGCCTTCGGGTTTATGGATGTATCCGACCTCCAATCATAATTTTAGGGTTTAAGGACGTTACCAGCCTTTAATTATGGATTGTTTAGGTAGTTTTCGCGGTCTTCCGGACCAATTTGGTAGTTTTCACGGTCTTCCGGACCAATTTGGTAATTTTTGCGGTCTTTCGGACCAAATTTTTGGTGATTTTCGCGGTCTTTCGGACCAATTTGGTAATTTACGCGGTCTTCCAGACCAATTTGGTAATTTTCGCGGTCTTCCGGACCAATTTGATAATTCACGCGGTCTTTCAGACTAATTTGGTAATTTTCGCGGTCTTCCGGACCAATTTGGTAATTTTCGCTGTCTTCCGGACCAATTTTAGTAAGTTTTGGTAATTTACGCGGTCTTCCGGACCAAAGGAATGGACTAAGGAGAAGTCCTAGAGATCGCGGTATTTAACATTTTAGAACTTTATGATTATTTGGATGTAACCCGGAGGAAAGCATGCGTGGGCGATCGCAAGTTTGAGGGATCAAGTTAGAGAGTGTGTAAAGTTTAGAGATTTGTAGATGTAAAGATACCTTTTGTTTAGGTTTCGAGCATCAAGTATTATTGTTTTGAGGAGTTTGAGTGTAATTACCTATAGTCTAGGGTTTGAGTGAATTTTGTAGAAGTTTAGTTGTATTTTACCCATATTTTGGGGTTTTAAATGAATCTCATGCAGATTGCAAAGAGTTTTAATTTGTAGATTATCCAAATTCGGGGTTTATTTGTATTTTACTTTGATTGTAAAGATTTGGATTGTGAATTACCCAAGTTTCGGGTTTGAATGATTAGTATTGAATGTAGAGGTTTACTCGTGATTTACCCATGGTTTGGGGCTTGATTGAATTTTACTTTGATCATAAAGATTTTGATTATAAGTTACCCAAGATATGTGGTTTTGGTTGTAAATTACTTCAAATGAGAAGGTTTGATTGTTAATTACTTCGAACGAGAAGGTTTGATTGTTGTTTACTTTGAACGAGAAGGTTTGATTGAATTAAATGTAGAATACAAGGGACTTAGTTGTAAGTTGTTTTGAATGAGGGGTTTAATTGCAATTTACCCAAAGTTACGGGGTTTGGTTGTTAATTACCCAAGGTATGGGGTTTGGATGGTGTTAAGTTGAGGTGCTTTGTTTACAAATTACCCGTGATATGGGGTTTTGGTTGATAGATTTTGTACTTAGGGTTAAATGTCCTTAAATTGAGGTTTTCGTGAAACTTATAGATTTCAACCCAAGTTGATTGATTTATTTATAGTATGTACAATCTATTGATTTTGGTGGTTTTATTAAAAAAAAAGGTAATTTTTGTGTTAAGTAATTTTTGGTCCAGAAATGTTGTAATTTTTTTTTTGACTCGATTGACTTTGTTAAAAGTGCTTTTTGTGTTGTTTGACTTATGTTAGAGTGTAGGGATGTAATGTACATTAGTGTTTCGTTGAGAAAGCTTATTTTGGATGAAGTTGTATTTTTTGTCCGTTAATTATTGAAATGCTTCGGACTTGTTCGGAGTTGACTCATCTTGGATTTGTTTTGAGTTGACTTGTCTTGTCCTAGGTAGACTATGGTTTTGATTGTGAGATATTTATAGTATACATCAGGATGCTTTGGGATTCTCTTAGACTAATATTGCAACAGTTCATATATATACATGGAGTGAAATAAACTGCTAGATTGATTGCATACCTTTGCTGTGTATACCTGTTTGTGCTTGTAGGTTGTGTTGCCGCCTTTAAAGCCAAGGGGCTCGTGTAGCGTTGTGCATAGCTTGCGGGAGACGACTCCAAAGGCTGTTCATAGCTTGACCGGGTTTGATTGTACTGATGCCGAGAGCGGGTACAACGTACGTCTATGTGGCCTCAAGAGGCGGTATGATGCGATGTTGGTGGATCTCGAGGCCGGATGCGGTGATGTAGAGGTGATTGCCCAAGCATTTACTTGGTATGGGTTGTCACAGACCATTTTTGCTAATGCCGGCACGACGACGATGACCCCACTGCTTGGATGTCTGGTGGACCTAGATGTAAGAGCTACAGGCTTGGCAAAGTTTTACCATTCCCTAGATCGGAGTTGTAGATCGCAATTGTGCTTGAGGCGACAGCCCAACGGAGGTTGTTGATTGGATTTGGTAGAGATGCCCTTTACTTGATTGAGAGAGTAGGTCCCTAGGATGGAGTATGTAGTATCTTCTTGGTTCCGGTGGGTCCTCCGTGGTCCATGACTGATCTAGTGTCTCTGCATGACCGGGTTAGGTTGACCAAGGGCCTTGATGCTAGACAGTTTGTGGTAGAGGGAGCCTCGTATGATGACTTTATTGGGACGTGCCTTGGGGCTCATGCGCTGTGACAAAGGAGACACTGTGGAGATGGGGTAGAGGTATGTTGAGTTGGTGACACCGGGCCCAGCAGGTCCTTCCTTTGATAGGGTTTTTGGAGCTCCTTTATATGGCTATACAGATGACCACGGCGACCCTAGGTGGGTGCATTATGAGGAGGGCGAGATAACTCTGGAGTTTCGGATCCCGGCGGGTCATATCAGTGTATGATGTTTACCCTTTCTTCTATTTATCCCACTTCTGTCTTTAGTGATTCCCTTGTTCGGACTTGCTTTACCGTACTCGTGCTGCCTTATTCTGAGGTGACTAATTAGACATATGAGGTCATAGCTTGCCGCGGGTCGGGTTTGTTGGCGGTGATCCGGAGATTGCACAGGAAGGTGGTTAAATGTGGTGGTTCTCTTCTTTCTAGTGACGATAGTGGTGATTTAGGCGGACACCCTTGGAAGAGGATTTGAGGCGATGCTAGTGGATCGGCTTCTTAGTTTCTGCATTTTGTTAGCGTAGAACACAGACAATAGCATAGAATATATTTATGGATGACTGTACAAACATTTATGTACTATGTAATATGTACAGTAGCATGCAGCACGTAGAGTAGCAAGTAGCATATAAATAATGTGTATCACATAGAGTAGCAGGTAGCACGTAGATAGTATGTAAACAGTCTAGGAGTGCAAGACCTAAGGGTATGGAGGGTATCCTAGTTGAGTTAATAAACTATTTGACTTCTATTGGTACGAGTTGCCTAAAGGATATTTAAGGCTTTCGACCTATGAGGATGGGATGCAAGATCCAAGGGTAACCTAAGGTGTAGGACCGAGTCAGTTAGGACATCACGGGGATGAGACAAAAGACAATTTATAAATTATTGGAGACCGAGTGTGCGGGTTTACAAATAACGTGTAGTGATAGAAAACACTTTGAAAATGTAATGACCTTATAAAAATGCCTTATAATTAATTATAGTCTAATTAATTCAAGTACTTGTCCTTCGTTAGGTTTTTTGATTAGGGTAGCCCTTCGGGTAAGTGAGATTTCGTCGGATCGCCGGTGATCTCGAGTAGACAAGCAGTTGACTTAACATGGTTTGGAGAAGCCCCAGTTAGATGGGAGTTCTTGAAAGAAGTCAACGATGTTGAACTTTGATGAGGGATGACCTTTCGTGGAGAGTGATCTTCGTTGGAGCATCGGTAGTTGGTCCAATTCTATTGGGACAGCCTCAGTTTGGTGAGGGTAGAGGTCACCCATGTTGAGCTTCGATGGAGAGAGATAACCTTCTGCGGGGAATGATCTTGTCGGAGTATTAGTACTCGGCCCAATTCCGTTAGGGTAGCCCCAGTTTGGTGAGGGCATAAGGTGGGGGACTCTACCTCCTTTTAGCCGCACCCTGTTTTTTCTCTAGACCGCCCTTGAGGGTTTTCAATCTAGGTGGGTATATTCTTTTAGCGTCGATTTTTTTTTTATTTCAGTCGACTCAAAATAAAGAAAAAGACAGAATTGTATGGATGACTTGCAGGAGCCTTTTTGTTGCGGTGAGAGAGAGAGAGAGAGAGAGAGAGAGAGAGAGAGAGAGAGAGAGAGAGAGAGAGAGAGAGAGAGAGAACAAGGGAGTTCTCGCATTTAGACCTTACAGGAAGTATGTGTATAAAAGGAAGGAAGCCCCTGCTTGACAGAAAGTAAGTGTTTAGCTCATTCCTAGATTGTAGAACAGAAGACTTGTCGAGACATTTGAAAATTGTTTTATTCAGAATTGTCTTTTGATTGCTCGAGAATGGACCTCGTTGATTAGTTACGTATCTTATGATAATGTTTTAGACAAGTAGTCTCGAAATAATAAACGCCTTGATTAATAGAGAAAAAGAATAGAAATTGAGGTGTATGGGGAAGAGAGAAAAGAATGAAAGTTGGCTTTGAGGTGGGTTGTGTATATTTTGTGGACCGGACCATGAGGTTGCCTACGTTCCTCTTGGTGCGAGAGGATCAGGTCCGAATAGTTCAAGGATAATCCGGTTGATGATGACACCGGGTTTGAATGGTGGTCTGCCCCATTGTTGTTTGTTGCTTTGGACCGCTTCGTTTGTAGTTGTGGCTTCGGACTGCTGCCGTCGAGTTGAATTGGATTCTTTTGAAAAGGAAGAAAAATAGAAAATAAGAAGTGAAAAGAAAGTGGGACTTTTACTTTTCTATGATGATAGCCCTTCTATTTTTCTTTACTTTGATTTATTTCTGTGCACACCTTTTTTTTTTGGCCTAGGCCGCCCTTGCGGGTTTTCAACCTAGAGGGCTTCTTTTTTTGTGTGCATTTGCTCTGATTTTTGCCTAAGCCGCCCGTTGTGGGTTTCGACCTAGCGAGTTTTTTTTTTTTTTTTTTTTTTTTTTATACATTTACATATTGAAACCTGGGGCAAGATGAGCCCCTAGTTCGCTTTCGCCTTTAGGAGGTAGAAGTCGTGGAGGGGGGTTGAATAGCCCCTTGTATTTCGTTGACATCATCGAGGAGGACAGACAGCCCCAGTACATCATCATGTCGAGGACGGACAACCTTTGTGATTGTGAGTAACTTTGCAACGTCGTCTTCTTTATGGGAAGGTGGAAATGCATATGAGGAGTATTTAGAGGGTGCACACAGTAGGTGTATACGAGGAGAATATACGGAGGGTGCACACAGTGTGTATACACGAGGGGAATATATGGAGGGTGCACACAGTGGGTGTACACGAGGGGAACATATGAAGGGTATACATGAGGGGAGTATATATGGAGGGTGCACACAGTAGGTGTACATGAGGGGAATATATGGATGGTGTACATAGTAGGTGTACACGAGGGGAATATATGGAGGGTGTACACAGTGGGTGTACATGAGGGGAATATATATGGAGGGTGCACACAATGGGTGTACACGAGGGGAATATATATGGAGGGTGTACACAGCGGGTGTACACGAGGGGAATATATGGAGGGTGGACACAGTGGGTGTACACGAGGTGTATGTTTAGAGAAGGTATATAGAAACAAGAAAACGATTCGATTGATCAAAGCGTTTGTTATTTTGAGATCACTTGTTTGTTAAATTATGTATGATGGTTTGTGGGTCCATTTACCTTTTAATGAGTCTTCATTAATAAATATATTTGGGATTAATCCGTCATATAAAGATATAGCAATCAATTGTCAATTAAGATTAATACAATTTTCATGGAGTTGATGTATATATGCAAGATTATATCTCAAGTCTAGAGAGAAAAGAAATAAAGACACTTTTATTATTGACTAGTTCGAGGTGGACTTTAAAAATCTAACTAATGTCCAAAGTGGACTTTTGCTAGTAAAAAGAAAAGACTAATGTCCAAGGTGGACTTTGACTAACAGACTCTCTAGAACCTACGAAGACTGAAAGACTATTTTTTTTTTTTTGAAGGAGGTAGCCCCAGTGTAATTTCTTTCTTTCTTGGACTTTGTTCACGCCCATTCATTCTTCCGACGGGTGATGGCTCCACTATCGATAAGGCTTTGGATCCTCTTCTTCAGTCGGAGGCAATTCTCGGTGTTATGTCCAACGTATTGGTGATACTTGCAGTATTTGGAGGGATCCAAGTCTTGTCTTACATTGATTGGTTTGTAGTCGAGGAGAGGAGATAACTTGCCGGCTTGAACTAGACTTTTGAAGCATTCGTCTAATGACATACCCAAATCATCGTACTCGTGCTCATACTTATTGTCACGAACCATCTTGAGGGGTGGTTTAGGCACCTGTATTCCTTGCTGATGGGTAGTTATAAGAGGAATCCCAATGGGGAGAGTTTGTGGTGGTGGTCCATACATTTGAGGATCATATGGGTGTCGAAACTGAGCCTAAGGGAGAGTGCGGTTGAGGTACTCGTAGATGCCATAGATATCAGACTGGAGATGCTCCTCAGTTCCCTTTAGAGTCTTGCACATTACTTTCTGAAAGCGGTCTATTTGTTTGGGGATAACAGTCTCAAAGAAGGCTTCTTGTTCATCGAGAGCGGTTCGGAAGAGGGTTGCTTGCTCATTAAGGATATTCTCATAGTGGGCTGCTTGCTTGTTGAGGATAGTCTCGTAGGGGACCGCTTACTTGTTGAGAGCGGTGTTAAGATGGACCGTTTGCTCGTTGAGAATGGCGGTGAAGTGGGATACTTGCTCATTGAGAACAGTGTTGGGGTGGAGAGTTGTCTCAACATCTTGGGCTGTAGTTTCAGTTGTGATTGTGTTGATCCCTTCGGCAGACATGATGCGGGATTCTGTAGTGATGGTGGAGAAGCTAAGTCTTTGAATTAGATTAGACTTATAATTAATGACAAGGCATTGTTTATAAAATCATTTTTTTTTATGAAAAGACTCGATCTCCGTATTTTTTGAAATGTTCTTTGAATGAAAAGACTAAAAGTTTGACCAGGCCGGAAGCTACCTACGTTCCCCTTACTATGCAGGAAAGGTCCCACACAATGAGAGGCTCAGGTCACCGTAGTTCGTTTAAGTAAAACAAATGAGATAGTGACCGCAAGAGGTCAGTGATTTTTTGAAAACCATAAGTATTAGAATATGACCATAGAGGTCTAAAAGTAAGGGGAGATAACTCGGTCCTAGGTTAGGTATAGGTGGAGAGACCCTAGGTAAGGGTGGCTTTTTGACTTGAAGTCGGGTAAGGTTTGACATGGGTAGGCCAAGAGGTAGGTCGTCTAAGATCGGTTAGCTTGACTAAAGGTGGGGTCAAGATGAAGAATTGACCTAGACGGGTCAAGGTGACGGGTTGACCTAGATGAGTCGAGGATAACGGTTTGACCTAGACGGGTCAAGGTAACAGGTTGACCTAGGTGGGTTGAAGACAACGGGTTGACCTAGGCGGGTCGAGATATGGGTAGATTGACCTAGATGGGTCAATGATAGGTAGGTTGACCTAAGCAGGTCGATGTTGACCTAGGAGGTTAAAGGTTGACCTAGATGGGTCTAGAGTAGACTAGGTTGACCTAGACGGGTCGAAGGTTGACTAGAATTGATCTAAGGTAGACTAGGTTGACGTAGATGGGTTGACCTAGATGGGTTGACGGTTGACTAGATTTGATCTAGGGTAGACTAGGTTGACCTAGACGTGTTGACCTAGATGGGTCTAAGGTTTGACTAGAGTTGACCTAAGGTAGACTCATGCAGCATGATGAGTGATTTTAGTTAAGATTAAGATTACTTGTTTTTTATAAGTGTTCTTAACTCGATCAAAGTGCATGGTTTAGAAATGAACAAGGATTAACCTCAACCGCTCACAAGTGAAACGGCGAGTTAGATAGCCCGGGTGCCACGAAGATAGAGGCGACATGATCACCAAAATCTGTGCACTCAGCGGAGTATCTATTAGGGTGTGCAGTGTGACACGGACTAGTGGTAGTGTTCCATTTGATTACATATTTTTAGGAATGATATGCAATGCACGAGAGAAGTCTACTAGCATAACAATTCATATTAACAGTATCTAAGCATGAGATAAACACAATTAGAGAAGATCTAGAATATCTAAAGCATGCTATAAACACATAAAACCTGCAAGAAATCGTTAGAATCAGATTTGCAGATAAGGGAAGCCATACGGCTTGAATGCCGGTGTACGAGGGAAAGGGAGGCGTGCGGTGCTTAATTACAGAAACGCCAGAAATTGCAGAAGTGCAGTTTTTTTTTAAAGAAAAAGGGTGCGCGGGGCAGTTAGAAAACACACAAAATCACGAAGTTAATGAAAGTTAGACCCTCTTAAGTTTTGAAAAAGGTTTTCAAAAACAAGTCCCCAGCAGAGTCGCCACTGTGAATACGTGAGATGAAAATCGAGAGTCGCCACGTTGTTTTATTTGTAGTTAAAATATTGAGAAAACCATTTATGAGAATAATAGGGTTCGGGGGTCAAATTAAAATAAGAGAAGAATATTCATGTTATCACTCCTATTGCCCGACGAATCGGTCTTTCTATCATGATTAATGTGTGTGTGTGTGTTAGTAATTGAGACCGGATCCGAAGATTGCCTACATTGTTCTCATCATGAGAAGCTTAGGTCGGTGTAGTTCATTGATTAATTAGGATGGGGGAAGATGAAGCGGGATCATGCATATAGAGGGGGAAGATTAGAGTTAGAAGTAGTTCCTAGATCGTATTAGGGTTTGATGAAACCCTAGGATCATCATAGGCTATGGCATGTGCACATAAATAGGGATTACAATCCTAGATCTAACATATAATGTATGATAAGTCGTAAATCTAGCATAATAATAAGAGCATCATGAAAACATATGAATGAACACGTAAAGATGAAGATCACTACCCTAAATATGACATATATTATGAATCTAGACTAAGAACATGAAGAACATATGAATATGGATGCATAAACATAATGAAAACATGCATAAAATAGATCTAGCCTAAGAACATAATAAGAAAAGTAAGAGGACTTACCTTGATCGGCAAGAACTATGATTGAAGCTTCTTAAAGATTTGAAGAGGCTTCGAGGGTGCCAGAAAGGCTTAAACTTAGAGTTTCTCTGTCTGTTTTGACTCTGAAACTCGCAGAATGAATTGGTTATCGATCTCTGGAGCTGGAGGAACCTATTTATAGGGAATAGGAGTCGGGAGGAGTGGCCACGCGGAAACTCCCACACCGGCCACGTGGCCAGTATTTCCGGATCATGTGGTTATCTAGATCTCAGTGAAATCTCATCACTTTGTTCTCGGGATTAGGTCATTATCCTGATAGAATTTGACTTATAACTGATTTCGTCAATCTAGAACTCTGGAAGGCTGTCGGATAGGTCCCTGTCAGGTTTTATTACCTAAAAGGTCCTCAGAGGCTCCTAAACGTCTAGGAAGTCCTCTAATTTCAAATCGGGTACTAACACCTAGTAAAAGTACTAGAGAGGAATCACTAGATGAGTCACCAAGTTAAAAGTCAAAACAATACATACACCTCCTTCTACAAATTGGCTTGCTGTCAATTTTTCTCATCCACCACAATTCAAATTAGCAATTACCAAATCCGTCCCATATTTTCCTTATTAAACCTTTACTTATTCTTTCGGGATGTTACAGTGGGATTAGGGGTGGAAAAGTGGGTATATTGTGTTTATCCATTAAAGTTATAAATCTATTGAATACCCGAGTGTTTTTAACTTAAATGGGTAGATCAAAAATACCCAATTTGCCATCCTTAGTGGGGATACACCACAAATGTGGAGTATTCGATTAAATTAAAAGTAATAAAGTCAAGACGAGATAATGCATTCATTGAAATCACATTTCTTTGAAATAAAAGGAATACGTAAATTTTAGTAATAGAACTATGGATAGTTCATCTTGTGTAGAAGAATAAAAGACGTAATTAAAAGAAAAAGTTGTTAACTTACTTGGTCCTAATTTTCTATGTTAGAAAATAATCAGAAAATAGTAAAAGGCGATTAACAGTAAATAGAATTCATTGCCATACAATACTTGAGAGTTGATAGATCTCTCTTCAGAATGCAATCTATTGTGATATAAATTTATCCTTAAAATGAAGTACAAAATGCGATGAATCTATTTGAAAAATGAACTCTAGAAAGGTAGACTTTCAAGAGTAATAATCTAAAGAGTCGGAATTTCAAATAATAAACTCTAAGGAGAGACAATCTTGAGAAATAAACTTATATGAGACTGAACCATAAAGAGAAAGACTCTCTAAAGGTTATAGAAAATGATTCTTGAAAGAAGAATCTCGAAAGATAGATTCTTGAAATAAGATTCCAAAAAATGTAGATTTTTAAATGGTAAATTCTCGAAAGATAATTCAGAAGAGATAGACCCTCGAATCTAGAAAGTAGATTTGTAAGAGGTAGAATTTATAAATGTAGACTATTGAGAGGTAGACTCTATTAAGGTAGAATTTTGAGAGGTAGACTCTGAATGTCTGGCCACTAAGAGATGCTGACCACTCAGAAAATCTGACCAGTCATATATGCTTCCACTCGAAAAGACTGACCGCTTAGAGAATTTGATGATTCAAAGAGATTGATTATTTTTAAGAATCTAAAAGCTGAATATTAATTGCAATTAATCACTTGAAATAGTATATGGGGTACCAAAAGATATACTTGTGATTATGGATTACTATATAAGAGATATCTAATAGTATGGAAAAGATACATTGATCGGTTATCTGATTCCTATATAAGAGATATCTAATAGTATGAAAAAGATATATTGATCGGTTATCTGATACAAGTATACTCCGAATCTACAAGTAAAAATATGTTAACAATAGATGGAGGAGCAGTGCCATTGAAATCTTCCAAAACAAATGGGTAACTCGACTCAGTAAGTGTAGACACCCCGCCTTGGACCTCTCACCCCAATTGCATGCTTAGTTCTTGTTTTTACTTTGTTTTACATGTTTTCGTTAGTTTATGTTACTTTCATTAAATTTCTGACCAACTTTGTTAGTTTTAAGGGCTAAATTGAATAACAATTCTAACTTTTCAGTCCGTTCTATCAAAAAACCATTTTAGATTCGGGCGCCTCCATCTTTTGGGTCAAGGGCTCGGGCTTCCCACCCCATATGGCAGGAGGCGCGCGTTTCTGGGCGTCAGTTACAAATTTCTTCACAAGAATCCTTCACTTTCTGATTTGTATCTCATTAATACAGATTTTATCGGAAAGACCTTTGTTTTGACCCTGTTCTAGCACCAAACACTTCCTCTTTCACCTATAAATACAACCTTTCTCCTCCTTGAAAAAGGATCACAAATTTTACTTCTTAAAATCACTATAGCCAAACTATTCCAACCATTCTCAAGGTAAACAAAGGCATTTTTCTTGAAGGTTTAGGTATTAAAATTTCTTCTTCTCTACTTATACTTTTTCACTTTACTTCACCTCTTTCATTTTATTTATTTCCCTAAGCATGCAATTCCCATAAATGGGACATGACCCTAAATGATCACTTCACTACATTGAAGTTGGTCAAAGGGTTATCTTCCTATATTTCAAACCTTTTAATCCCCCAAATCTCTTTAAGATGGTTAGCATAGGAAGGAGAAATTCAAACTTAGAACACATAATTAGTAAGACTGACCTTAAGGCCTGGTGGGGTAGGTCGTAACACCTTCTAGTTCCGTAACCTAGCCCCCAAATCTCATTCCAAATCTCTGGCATCCAAGTGATAAGAAGGTTTTCTCGTGTTCCTTAATAAAAGTGGATGACGATTATTAACAAATAGACCTTAAAGGAAAATTTCATCCCCTAAACCTTTAGTCGGGGGCTTTTTTTTGGGCGTCTACAGTGGCGACTCTGCTGGGGACATATTGTTGGGTTTCGTGAAATCATGCGCAGCGGAAAACATTACATGAAGAAACCCAAAGCCTATATCCGCTATGATCAATAATTCATAATATGCAAGATGAAAGAAACTAACCCTTGTAGATCGAAATATGAAACCTTGGATTTAGATGCTAAGACGAGCACCCTCTACCTGTGATCCACACGTCAAGCGAATTCATGAAATCTTCTTGACTTGACTGGTAGGTCCTTTAGATTCAAAAACTTGATGAAGAACAATTCTTCGATTGCTCCCTTTGATTATTATGGTTTGATGATTGAGAATAATCAAACTTAATAACCCTAGTATAATATGTGTATTCTCTCTATCCAAGAAACAGTTAATGATTTCAAAAATCAATGTTATGGGACTGAATCCCGGTTGTACATATTATATACTAGAGGTATCCAAGATGCTTTAGGGTTTAGGAGTTCTTGTCCAACAAGAAAAATCCAAAAATAATCTGCAGTGCGGCGCACCAGCCGTACGGCTCCAAGACAGCCGTATGACTCTCTAGGAACCACCCCTAGTTTACAATAAAGGTCTATTGGATTAGCAATGCTACGAACCACCCCTAGTTTACCAATGAACTTCTTAATCCAAACAGCCTCTTTAGCAGCATCGAATGCAGCTATATACTCAGCTTCAGTTGTAGAATCAGCTACGGTACACTGCTTAGAACTCTTCCATCTTACAGCACCACCATTAAGCAAAAATGTTGGGTTTTGCATAATGACACGTAGCGGAATAAAACCAAAATCCTAGATCCATTCAAGATGATTAAATTAATATAGAGATGAATTTAGAATACTAACCAGGGTGATGCTATAAAATTTTCAGATCTTCAATATTTGTTCTTCGCGCTTCTTGAAATCACGAACGCAGGAACACGACCTCAAGGCTTGGATCACGAACTTGGAGGAGTTGATGCTAATGCCCTCTATGTTTATCCACACGTGAACGAATATCAAGAACTCTTCTTGATCCGGATTGCTAGACCCAATAGAACACGTTTCTATTATGAAGGCTATATAAAAATATTGTTCTTATTCTTGAGGAAGAAGAAGAACAGATTTTCTCTCTTGGAGGCTCTCTTATTGATCCAGTATCAAAAAGTCTCTGATTAGGATATTGAGATAAGTATTTAAACTCATTAAACCTAAACCCTTTAGGAGAAATAGGTTAAAACCCGTCACAATATGAAATCAGGAAACTGGGCCCGAACAGGGCCTGCTCGGCTGAGTGCCTCTAATTTTTATCTTTCTGTTTCTCTTGCTCGGCCGAGCACCAACAGAAAGTCAATTTTATCCTTTTTCACAATTTTTTCTTTTGTGTGTGACCCCATAGGATTATATTAAGTTGGCAATAAGTTCAAAAACATTTGTACTCATAAATCATGAGCGGACTCTAGCAAGGCATCATGACTACCCAATTAATATAACTTGTCAAAGTTCATGAATCCTTTATAGAACATATCATAATCCTTTTGTCCACGATGTCATTGAACGTAAGCCATGGTCAATGGTCAACTTACAATGTTCAATACTTTCTCGATTCCGAATATATTGATAATATAAATTACATTGATCCAATCAATTCATTTGAGCACGGCCATGCATTTCATCAATACTATTCATTGAGGGGCCCAAGCCTGACATCTATCATATTGAGGGACAAATCCCATCTAGACTTATTACTCTTCCCTACATAGCTTTGATCATGCCAATCATATCCTTTATAATTACTTGGTTAAGAGTAACGTTTGAATATGTCAAACATGATCTCCATTATGTGGAAGACCGTAATAATCTCAGGTCTAGGGATTCAATGATATAACTATTAGAGGTTTAATTATGACATTATGACCATGACATAAATCTCATATTTGGCTCATGTCTAGTATATGTTCACCAACATATACCCATAAGTTTAACTTGTATCCCATACACATAATCATCATATGATTATCTAATTAAACTTATACTAGTTCTTCATAAGTACTAAGAACGGGGATTATTATAATAAACATGCAAAAGATATAATAATCAACATTCAATATCTTTATTAAGACATAATCAATAGATAACATTAATCATTCAAATAATATGCCTAGAGCATACAACACCAACAATCTCCCACTTGCACTAGGCCTAATTAATGTATCGAATACTCATAGACCTAACATGACCATCATGTTTCGCTTGCGGAGGACCCTTTGTCAATGGGTCAACAGTGTTATTATCAGTTGGTACTCTACATATATTCACGTCTCCTCTATCAACGATCTCTCGAATTATATGAAAATGCCTAAGTGTGTGTTTGGATTTCTAATGCGATCTAGGTTCTTTTGCTTGAGCAATAGCACCATTATTATCACAATAAAGGTCTATTGGATTAGCAATGCTAGGAACCACCTCTAGTTCACCAATGAACTTCTTAATCCAAACAGCCTCTTTAGCAGCATCGGATGCAGCTATATACTCAGCTTTAGTTGTAGAATTAGTAACGGTACTCTGCTTAGAACTCTTCCAGCTTACAGCACCACCATTTAGCATAACACAAAACCAGATTGTGATCTATAATCATCCTTGTCAGTTTGGAAGCTTGCATTTGTGTAACTCCTTATAACAAGATCATCTTCCAAACCTCCATATACCAAAAACGAGTCTTTAGTCCTTCTCAAGTACTTAAGAATCGCTTTGACAGCTATCCAGTGACTCTCACCAGGATCTGATTGGTATCTGCTCGTTATGCTCAAAGCATAAGAGACATCCGATCTAGTATATATCATGGCATACATAATAGATCCAATTGCAGAAGCATATGGGATTGCATTCATGCGTTCTCGCTCATCAGTTGTCTGAGGACACTGAGTCTTGCTAAGAGTTTTACCATGTAACACTAGCAGGCTACCTCTCTTAGAGTCTTCCATACAGAATCTTCTAAGAACCTTATCAATGTATGTTCACCAATATATACCCATAAGTTTAACTTGTATCCCATACACATAATCATCATATGATTATCTAATTAAACTTATACTAGTTCTTCATAAGTACTAGGGACGGGGATTATTATAATAAACATGCAAAAGATATAATAATCAACATTCAATATCTTTATTAAGACATAATCAATTGATAACATTAATCGTTCAAATAACGTACCTAGAGCATACAACACCAACAATAAATATAAATCCAAATTCCGATCTTAAATCATCCTTGTTGGTTTGGAAGCTTGCATCCGTTTAACTATTTACAATGAGATCATCTTACATACCTCCATATATCAAGAACGAGTCTTTAGTCCTTCGCAAGTACTTAAGAAATGTCTTGACAGCAATCCAGTGACTCTCACCAGGATCTGATTGGTATCTACGTGTCATGCTCAAAGCATAAGAGACATCGGGTCTAGTACATATCATGGCATACACGATGGATCCATTTGCAGAACCATATGGGATTCCATTCATTCTCTCACTCTCATCAGTTGTCTCTGATTCTTACTAAGAGTTATGCCATGTGCAATTGGAAAATTTCCCCTTTTAGAGTTTTCCATGCGGAATCTCTTAAGAACATTATCAGTATATGTGTTTTGACTCAAACCAATCAATTTCTTAGATCTATCACGATAGATCTTTATGCCAAGGATGTAAGCATCTTCTCCCATATCTTTCATTGAGAAACACTTTCCTAACCAAGTCTTTATAGACTGAAGTGCAGGAATTTCATTTCCCATGAGCAATATATCATCAACATATAGTATTAGAAATAATACTACGCTCCCACTAATTTTCTTGTATACACAAGGTTCATCTTCATTCTTGATGAAGCCAAACTCTTTGACCGATTCATCAAATCGAAGATTCCAACTCCTAGAGGCTTGCTTCAATCCATAGATGGATCTCTGCAACTTGCATAATTTATTAGAATTTTTGGGATTTACAAAACGTTCAGGTTGTGTCATATAAACATCCTCAAGTAACGCTGTTTTGACATCCATTTGCCATATCTCATAGTCAAAATATGCGGCTATGGCAATTAAGATCCATATATATTTGATCATTGCTACGGGCAAAAAGGTATCATTATAGTCAATACCATGAATCTGCCTATAGTCTTTCGCTACAAGTCTAGCTTTATAAGTATGCACCTTTCCATCCATGTTAGTTTTCTTTTTGAAAACTCATTTGCATCCTATGGTTTTTACACCTTCGGGTGCATCTATCAAGTTCCAAAGTTGATTATCTTACATGGATTGGATTTCAGATTCCATGGCTCCAAGCCATTTATCTAAATCAAGATAGGACATCGCTTCTTGGTAGGAAATAGGTTCATCATTCTCAATGATTTATACTTCATTACTATTCGTTACGAGAAATCCATGTCTCTCGTGTTCAGATCGTAACCTACTAGATTTGCGACAGACTTGAGTATCTTGAACAGGTTCCACAACTCCTTGGGTAACTTGTTCAGATTCCTCCATCGGTTCAATGTTAGTTTCGGGTTCTCGAATCTCTTCGAGATTAATTTTACTCCCACTGATTTCTTTGGAGAGAAACTGTTTCTCTAGAAAGGTACCAGTTCTGGCAACAAACACTTTGTTGTCTGTACGGTTATAAAAGTAATATCCTTTAGTTTCCTTAGGATATTCCACGAAATTACATTTATCAGATTTGTGTGCAAGTTTGTCAGAGATAAATCTCTTGACAAATGCCTCACAACCCCAAATCCTCATGAAAGAAAGACAAGGTTTCTTTCCACTCCGTATCTCATATGGAGTCTGTTGAACCACTTTAGTAGGAACTCTATTTAGTGTGAATGCAGCAGTTTCTAATGCATGACCCTAAAAGGACAGTGGAAGATCACATTGACTCATCATAGATCGAACCATATCCAATAAAGTCCGATTCCTCCTCTCAGACACACCATTCCATTGTGGTGTTCCGGGTGGAGTTAATTGTGAAACAATTCCACAATCTTTAAGAGATCGTCAAATTCTTGGCTCAAATATTCACCACCACGATCTGATCGAAGTGCTTTAATAGTTTTGCCAATTTGATTCTGTACTTCATTTTGAAATATTTTAAATATCTCACATGATTCACTTTTGTGCTTCATTAAGTAGACATAGCCATATCTACTAAAAATCATCAGTGAATGTTATGAAGTATTGATATCCACCCCTAGCACTGCTACTTAATGGTCCATATACATTATTATGTATAAGTCCCAATAAGTCACTAGCCCTTTCACTACTCTTAGTAAAAGGTGTCTTTGTCATCTTTCAAAGTAGACAAGACTCACAAGTTTCATATGATTCAAAATCATGTGAATCTAAAAGTCCGTCCCCATGGTGTTTTGAGATACGCTTCTCATTTATATGACCAAGACGGCAATGCCACAAATATGTATGGTTTTCACCATTAGGCTTGGATCTGTTATTTATGTTATATATTTCCTTATTATTTTGTTCTTCAAGATTTATGATATAAAGTCTATTATATGAGTCTGCAATACATAGAGCATATCATCATAATAGACAGCACATTTCATGTTCTTAACAAGAAAAGAATATCCTTCATTATCTAGCGAAGAAATTGAAATAATATTCTTACTCAAACTTGGGACATAATAGAAATTGTTCAAAACAAGTATTATTCCAGTAGGTAAAGTGACTTCATAAGTCCCTACGGCTAATGCAGCAACTCTTGCTCCATTTCCCATACGTAGGTCAATTTCACCTTTGTTGAGTTGTCTCTTATTCTTTAATCCTTGCACACTCGTACAAATGTGGGATCCACATCCGGTATCAAATACCCAAGAACTAGAAGTAGAGAGATTAATTTCTATAACAAAAATATCCGTAGTAATAGTCTCAACATCCTTTACTTCCTTTTGATCTTCTAGACGTCTTTTACAATTTTCATCTCAATGGTCAATCTGATTGCCAAGGTGAGAAATTGTACCTTTTGGAGTTTTAATCTTAGTTACATCCTCTGCTTTAGACTTGACAACTCTTGTCTTATCTAAATATTTAAATCATATCTCCGTCTCAAAACCTTTTTGCCAAGCTTGCCTAAGGAACCTTTCCTTTAAGAGTTTGCTTATCACATAAGCATCTATGTGTTCTTGATACTTCTCAAGTATTAAACACATAGTAGCAAGCTTAACACAAGAGACATCTAAAGAATCATCAACATGTTTCTTATATATGTCTTTCAGTGTCCCAAGGACATTGACACTGGTTTCTCTTGACTTAGGATTATCCAGAATGCATAACTCTAATTCTTGCTTAAGAACAGTTCTTAAGCTCATGATGCAATCAAGGAGTTTTGAAGCATTCTCTTTTAATTCAAGGATAGATCACAATGACGGGGTTTGATTATTGTTTAATACCATTATCTACACACATATGCAAACATATACCCATACATAAGTACCAACTTTATTAAAGATATTATTAACAGTATTTCACAAATACTCCCACTAAATTATATAACCTTCATTAGCAATCATGCATAATATAATTTAAATAAGCCAAGATCCATATTTCACTTGATTTGTGAGTCTGCTTTGGCATGAACCTCAAAATCAAGCTATTTAGGTAGATAACTCCTTATCAATCATATCATATATGACTCTTAGATCCTTTTATGAGATTCATTAGACATCTTATGTCAAAAGCATGTTTTAGTCTCATCATATGCCTTAGGCCCAAAACTGTTTTGATAACCTAATTAAGTTCAACCACTTTAAACGTATAGACAACCTTTGTCTCATCTTGCTTCTCAAAGATAGAATGATGTGCCTCGCTTTGGCGAATAAACCACATCAAAATGATCAAAGCACTTGACAAGTGTTTTAATCGTGGATGGCATAGAACATAAATTTTTTAAAGAAGGT
The DNA here is from genome assembly GCA_026119855.1 of Campanula takesimana. Taxonomy (NCBI): domain Eukaryota; kingdom Viridiplantae; phylum Streptophyta; class Magnoliopsida; order Asterales; family Campanulaceae; genus Campanula; species Campanula takesimana. The sequence continues at coordinate 64,973 of JAOWBW010000122.1, read as the reverse complement.
TCAACACATATAACATGGTAACATGTTTATACTCACATAATATAAACACATAAAGCATCGGTTAACAATTTAATTAATCTCATTAATTAAACTATGATTTCATGTGATTGATTTATGGGGATAAATTCTTTAACACATAATTGAGAGCACGATTGTACGGTCGAAACTAAGCCAAAAGGCATCCACAATCCCGTACCAAATTTAGAAACTAGAAGAAACAACTATGTAAGGTCAAAACTAAGCCAAAAAACATCTACAATCCCTTACATAAAGTAACTCGATTCTAAATTCTTTTGTCTCATCAATTTATTACTTTGACCTTAAGATTTGTTTTCATGAAACACGGTTTCTTAAACCAGCCATCTGACAAACAAATTCAATCCAAAGTGATTTTGAACATGACATTTAATTTCAGGAAACACGGTTTCCAAAACCAGCTATCTGAAAAACAAATTCTGTCCAAATTCCTTCTGCTCGACCGAGTCCTTTGAGGTGCTCGGCTGAGCACCTTTGTGTTTTTAAGACTGTACCTTCTGATCCCTTCTGCTCGCCCGAGTCTTATGAGGTGCTCGGCCGAGCACGCCTGTCAGAACAGATTTTTCAAATTTTAATCCTAAAATTGCCTTCCCGATTCAATTAGGTTTTGGCGTTCATAATGATCAAATCACCATGTTTATCAAAACCTTGAATAAACAATTTATTCATGAATCAAGGATCATCAACAAATCAATCCAATTAATTTTTGATGATCACAAGGAACATAATAATCGAATTATTATTGCAATCTTAGATCCCACATAACGTATTTAAACGGTGCGATTTTATGATCTCCATATATCTCATATACATACATAAAATACAACTCACATAAAACATCATGAATCTAAATTCAAATAGCATGCCAACACATATAATCCAAATATATTATTAACATGATATTATTAAAATAATCATGATGAACGGAGCTCTGATACCACTGTTGGGTTTTGCATAATAAAACGCAGCGGAATAAACCCAAAATCCTAGATCCATTCAAGATGATTAAATTAATATGGAGATGAATTTAAAATACTAACCGCGATGATGCTATAAAATTTTCAGATCTTCAATCTTTGTTCTTCGCGCTTCTTGAAATCACGAACGCAGGAACACGACCTCAAGGCTTGGATCACGAACTTGGAGGAGTTGATGCCAACTCCCTCTATGTTTATCCACATGCGAACGAATATCAAGAACTCTTCTTGATCCGGATTGCTAGACCCAATGGAACACGTTTCTATTATGAAGGCTATATGAAAATATTGTTCTTGTTCTTGAGGAAGAAGAAGAAAAGATTTCCTCTCTTGGAGGCTCTCTTATTGATCCAGTATCAAAAAGTCTCTAATTAGGATATTGAGAGAAGTATTTAAACTCATTAAACCTAAACCCTTTAGGAGAAATAGGTTAAAACCCGTAACAATACGAAATTAGGAAACTAGGCCTGAACAGGGCCTGCTCGGCTGAGTCCTTTGAGGTGATCGGCCGAGCGCCTCTAATTTGTCTTTCTGCTTCTCTTGCTCGGCCGAGTCCTTTGAGGTGCTTGGCCGAGCACCAGCAGAAAGTCAATTTTAGCCTTTTTAACAATTCGTTCTTTTGTGTGTGACCTCATAGGATTATATTAAGTTGGCAATGAGTTCAAACACATTTGTACTCATAAATCATGAGCGGACTCTAGAAAGCCATCTTTACTACCCAATTAATATAACTTGTCAAAGTTCGTGAATCATTTATAAAACATATCATAATCCTTTTATACACGATGTCATTGAACGTAAGCCATGGTCAATGGTCAACTTACAATGTTTAATACTTTCTCGATTCCGAATATATTGATAATACAAATGACATTGATCCAATCAATTCATTTGAGCACGTCCATGCATTTCATCAATACTATTCATCGAGGGGCCCAAGCTTGACATCTCTCATACTGAGGTACAAATCCCATCTTGACTTATTACTTTTCCCTACATAGCTTTGATCATGCCAATCATATCCTTTATAATTACTTGGTTAAGAGTAATGTTTGAATATGTCAAACATGATCTCCATTATGTGGAAGACCGTAATAATCTCAGGTCTAGGGATTCAATGATCTAAATATTAGAGGTTTAATTATGACATTATGACCATGACATAAACCTCATCTTTGGGTCATGTCCAGTATATGTTCACCAACATATACCCATAAGTTTAACTTGTATCCCATACACATAATCATCATATGATTATCTAATTAAACTTATATTAGTTCTTCATAAGTACTAGGGACGGGGATTATTATAATAAACATGCAAAAGATATAATAATCAACATTCAATATCTTTATTAAGACATAATCAATAGATAACATTAATCGTTCAAATAACGTGCCTAGTGCATACGACACAAACAATAAATACAAATCCAGATTCCGATCTTAAATCATCCTTGTTGGTTTGGAAGCTTGCATCCGTGTAACTATTTACAATGAGATCATCTTACATACCTCCATATATCAAGAACGAGTCTTTAGTCCTTTGCAAGTACTTAAGAAACATCTTGACAGCAATCCAGTGACTCTCACCAGGATCCGATTGGTATCTACGCGTCATGCTCAAAGCATAAGAGACATCGGGTCTAGTACATATCATGGCATACATGATGGATCAATTTATAGAAGCATATAGGATTCCATTCATTCTCTCACGCTCATCAGTTATCTTAGGACACTGATTCTTGCTAAGAGTTATGCCATGTGCAACTGGCAAATTTTCTCTTTTAGCGTTTTCCATGCGGAATCTCTTAAGAACTTTGTCAATATATGTGCTTTGACTCAAACCAATCAATTTCTTAGATCTATCACGATAGTTGTTTATGCCAATGATGTAAGAGGCTTTTCCCATATCTTTTATTGAGAAACATTTTCCTAACCAAGTCTTTGCAGAATGAAGTGCAGGAATGTGTAGATACCCCGGGGAACCACGGCTTGGCTAAAGCGCGTGAATTAACCTAGGATGTCTAATTGTGTTTTAGAGTCGCCACCCACGTTTTTGAGGAATGTAAGAAAACCTAATGTTTATGAGCCTAAGTTTGATTTACGAAAACAGAGATTCTTTAGGATGAGGGGTTCGGGGGTTAGGTTACGAAATGGGAAGTACTTAAACACCTATTTTGCCCGAGCAAAGTCGGTCTTGTTTGTTCATAATTCACTTTTTAAGATAAATGTGTTCTTCCTATTAAAATGATGATAAAAAGGGGTTTTAGAGTTTGAAATGTAGGGAGATGACTCCTAGGCCAATTCAATGTAATGAAAGGATCGTCGGTGTCATGTCCCAAATGGTTTTGGGTGATTGCACATTTGATTGAAGAAGAAGAAGAAGAAGAAGAAGGAGAGGATAAATGTTTAAGACCTTTACCTATAGTATCCTTCAAAAAGAATCTCTTGTGAAGCCTTGAAGAAGAGATTGAATACTTTGTTGAAGAAGTCCCAAGAAAAGTCTATGAAAGAAGTGAGTAAAAAGGTTTGAAAGTAATGATTTTTCCAAGTTCTCCTCCAATGATGGATTAGAGGGGTTTTTATAGTTGAAAAGTGACTGTTTTTGGAGCCAAGCGTAGTCTCCAAGAAATCTTTCCCGGGCAAAATCATGTATAATGAGCAAGGGAGAGATTCTTGGGCAGAATCTGTAACTGACACGCCCCAGAAGCGCGCGCATCCCACCTAGGCAGCGGAAGGCGCGCGCGTCTGGCCTCAAGGAGCGGAGGCGCGCGACTCTGAGAAGCGATTTTTGACAGAATGGACTAGAAAGTTAGAACTGTTATTCAGTTTAGTCCCGGGACTTTAACGAAGTCCGTCTGGAACTTAACCAAAGTAACAGAAACTAACAGGAAACACTTAAAAGAGGGAGAAACACAAAATCAAGTGTGCAATCGGGGTGAGCGGTCCAAGGCGGGGTGTCTACAGAGCCCCTCGGCGGCGTAGATTGCGAAGCAAACACGCCGACGAAAGACAGACATCTGCCTAGGACATCACCAAGAAAAGGAAAAGACTCGATAAAAGCAGGAATTTGAAATTGCGGAGCATAGGGGTGCGCTCCCTGTGTGAGCGGCTTTGAGAGATAAGGGTGCGCTCCCTGTGTGAGCGGCTTTGCCAATAGCGGGATCCGTTTGCTGGAAGCGGGATCTGCTTGCTGGAAGCGGGATCTGTTTGCTGATAGCGAGACCTGTTTGCTAGAATGCGGGACCCGGAGGACCCTCTGCTGGAGTGCGGGACCCGGAGGACCGTTTGCTGAGGTGCGGGACCCGAAGGACCGTTTGCTGAGGTGCGGGACCCAGAGGACCGTTTGCTGAGGTGCGGGACCCGGAGGACCGTTTGCTGAGGTGCGGGACCTGGAGGACCGTTTGCTGAGGTGCGGGACCCGGAGGACCGTTTGCTTTGAATGGATGTAGATCTTGTTTGATGATGAAGCAGTGATTCCGGGGATCATCCTAGACCAAGTTGTTGTCATGAGCCGTACTTTGACTGTTTGACTTTGACTTTTGACGGGGTGCGGGCACAGTTGACTGCGGAGTGCTTTGTGCTGGGGATGAATTGTAAAAACTGATCTTTTGAGAATTAATGTCGTCTGTTACGAATCTCATTCAGCTTGTAGTGGGGGAGCTTAAAACTCAGATAAACATGGATGTGACACCTTGATTTCCCGCGTGGGGAGTTGTGCTTGAATTCCTCAGGGAGCAAAGGCGCGTGCGTCTGATCTTCGCTGTGGGAAGCGCGCGCGTCTTAGTGACATAGCGGGGGCCGTGCGCATTCCGTCCCAGTTCAGCATACATAGACAGACATTTCACTTTTCGGCGAGTTTTTTCAAAATTTCGAAGAGCCCTCCAAATTCTGAACCAAATTTTCGCGGAGAAATCATCCCAAAACACTTTCTTGTTGTTCTAGGTGTGATTCTATCATAGAAACGATGTCGGATCATCAACAATCTCCTCCATTCAAGATGCCACAGGGCGAGGAGCCCGAAGTTGGAATTGAGGCGATGGACCCGAGTTTGCTCACGTATCAGCCGCATACCCATATCTCCCACTTTGTTACAGCGGGATTGGTAAGAATTCTTCATTCTCTTTGTGATTTTCGCACTTTTGGGGCTGCTCTGTTTTACTTGTATTTTTTCGCTGCAACTTCTTTCGTTGATTGTCGCTGTTGACTTACTGCAAGAAACTTGTTCGGATACCCCTTTTCATACCCACGCACTCGTATGCATGTTGAAGTTTCTGTTTTGGGTTTGTCCGTTTTCTAGCCGTTATGCTGACGAAATTTTCGTTGTTTCTTGTTTCTTTTCAGGAGTGGAGCCGCCTGTCGGAGATTCGAGGCGGAGCTCATGGCCCGGTCACCATCTGGAATAAGCTGCCCGAGAATGTCAGGGCTCGGGTTCAGGCCACCCATTTCGGCCTCTTTATTACCAGTCTGCCGGCGTTGAAGAATGATCCGGATGTTATGTAGGCTCTGAGAGAGAGATGGTGGGACACCACCCATACTTTCCATCTGCCTATGGGAGAGGTCACGATGACGTCCACTGATTTCACGGCATTGACTGGTCTGCCGTTTGCGGGGGAGCCTGTCCCTTGTGTTTTGAGAGGGACCCTTCGGACTGCTGACGAGCTGTTGGCCCTGGTTGACTGCGGCTTCCCTGTGAAGAACTACCGAGTCACTTGGGGGAGTATCCGTCGGTATTTTAGTATTCTTACAGCCGAGCCTTTGGGTGTCACTACTGAGCGGGTCGATGTTGTGGCCCGTTGTTTTATATTGTACCTGTTGTCCCATACTCTGTTTGCCAGTGGAGGGTCATCGGCTTCCTTGGCTTTGCTTGACTTGTTGGTAGACTTGGACCAGGCCGGTCATTATAACTGGGGTGCAGCGGGCTTGGCTGCTTGTTATCATGGTATGGATCTGACCAGCCGTTCGACCACTAGCTCGGTCACGGGTTTCAGCCTGTTGTGGGAGGTATACTTCTTTCCCTTTTCTTTTCGGCCTTCTTGTCATTGCTCTACTGTATCTCTGAACTGTCATTTAATTCTGCTCTTGCCTCTATTTTGCAGCTATGGGCCTTTGCTGTCTTGGAGCTGAGGGACTTCAAGATTAGTAGAGAGGGTCAGCCCCAGTATCCAAACAGTGTGAGGTGGTCGTATAGGGAGAGGAACGTGAGGACTGGCACTGTTCCCATCAGCCTGCTTTCAGCTCGGCGCCACTTGGATTCTTTGAGGCCAGAGGCTATCGCCTCTTCTTTGTTTCCGTGGAGATCTATTTATGCCTTTATTGAGCATACCCTGATTCCCACCCGCTCGAGGCTTTTGATGAGCTTAGTGGAGTGTATGACGATGTATCTTGGAGAGAGAGTGTTTTGGCAGCATGGTGGTCATATGACGGACTTCCACCACCCTCCTAGGCCAGTAGTTCCTGATGTTCCTCCTTTCTATCCTCGTAGTTGGAGGGCTCTTTCAGAGGCAGACCGGGCAGTCTATCTTGCGGGGGTTGATGCTGTCCCTTTCATTCATCTAGAGCAGGATTACGGTTTATTCCGGGAGCATAACCTTCAGCAGGGTTTCATGTTTACTGATCCGAGGGAGACACATGCTGCTCCACAGAATTTGGCTCGGTTTTATCCCACTGGTGCTGGATATTGCTTTGATCCCCTTTTGTCTCCTTCATATTATACTTACTCGAACTTTGGGGTGTATGAGGAGCAGAAGGAGATTGTTCCCGAGGACATGTCACCGGAGAGAGAGCCTCCTGTTCAGGCTGCTGTGGTATATTTTCCTGACTGTCTTTGCATTTCTCAGTTCTAGTCTCGCTTCTCTGTTCTTTGTATTGATGCAATTTTCTTTTTCTGTCCTTTGTTGTGACAGGTACCTGTGGCTGCTTATAGGTACTTGGGCAGGCAGAACAAAGGGATGAGGAGGAGACTCCGTCAGCTGGAGGAGAGGGTGCTAGGACTGTGCAGGGATATTGCTGCCATGACTAGAGATGCTACTGGTGCTGTCTCCGGTGCTGCGAGAGGAGCTGCCCGAGGTGCTCGGGGCATGGGACGAGGTTGCAGGGATGCTGTACTGGACATTGATGAGGCTGTCTCTTCGGTGAGGCAGTCACTGAGCAGGAGTCTGAGCCGAGGAGGTAGCCATAGTAGGAGTCTGAGCCGAGGAGGTAGCCAGAGCCGGGGTGGTGCTAGTTCATCAGGGAGAGCTGCCAAGAGGACCCGGTATGATGTTGTGGTGGAGACATCTGAGGAGGAAGAATCCTTTGATGATGATGATGATGATGATGATGACGAGGAGACTGAGAGCGGCAGTGGGGGGTGGGCACGGTGCTGCCGATGATGATGATTCTGAGTAGCCTTCTGGGGAGGACGAGAGATTGAAAACATTTTTATTCACCTGTAATAAACATTTAGCATGTATTTACAATCCTAGCTATTTACTACGCCTTTTAGTTATCTGTCTAGACTCGTTCCTAAGTTTCGACTCTTTACAAACAAATGTGTGCCCAAATGTGTTCATCATGGTTGCTTGAACTCCTTTTCTGTGCTGGGATCTGATTTCTTGCAGGTTGAAGGCGTTTGAACGTGCCTGGGCTTCTTTCTTGAACTGACAAGGGCATGTTCTGTTTCTGTCTGCTGTCAAACACGCGCGCGTCTGGATTTGGTAGCGGGAGGCGCGCGCATCTGGAATCGCTTGTCGGAGGCGCGCGCTTCTGGCTTACTGAATTCCAGCCCCTTTCTTTTCTGAGCAGGGCACTCCAACAGCTATAAATTCAAACCATTTTCAATCAGAATGATCACACAGCACTATTCTGCATCCTTTCCCTTACTCTATACCTCAAAATTCTTGTAGCGATGGCCCCGATGACCTTTACTTTTGAAGTCAAGGTTTCCGTCCCCGAGGGTGATAAGTCCGTCCCTATTGCTCCAATTGTGAAGACACGTCCTAGCATTTTTGATCGTTTGGGAAAACCAAATGAGGATGTTGTTGCCTTGGATTCCGTGAAGCCGGTGGTCCATGTGAGGGATTATAGGCCTTGTTATTTGCCTAAGAAGAGGAAAGGCAAGGGGAATTCTTCTCATGTGTGGAAGCGTCCCGTGGTTGTTCCGGTCAAAGCTCCTTCTAGCAAGGGCAATGATAAGGTTGTTGATGAAGCTCCATCTCGCCCGAGTGTCTTTTCTCGTCTTGGTGGTCTCGAGAATGCTCCACCTCCATCCAAGAAGACTAAAGGCCGTCCCCAAAAGCGATGGGTCCCCAAACCGAAGAAAGATTTAATATTTCTTTTGTACCCTCGAGATTGCAATTAGAATAGACCACTTGTTTTAAGATTATAATGTTTTATGTCTTTTAATAGCTCGACATTTTCATTGTAATGATAAGAATGATTTAGTGAATGAATAAAAATTGCATCTCGTTAATTTAAAAATAATTTGGGTATTTGTTTATGTTTTAGAACGCACCCAAAGGTTGCCTACGTTCCTCCAGTGTAGAGGCTCAGGTCTCCGTAGTTCAAACAAACGAAGACCATTTTTTTTGTGCACCCTGTTTTTTGCCTAGACCGCCCTTGCGGGTTTTCAATCTAGCGGGCTTATTTTTTGCACGTGCTCTAATTTTTGCCTAGGCCGCCCTTGCGGGTTTTCAACCTAGCGAGCTCTCTCTTCTTTTTTTTTTTTTTTTTTTTTTTTTATGGTCTTCATTTATTAGACGTAAAACCTCTTCAATTTGTCGAGGTTGACTTCCTTTGGCAGTTGATCTCCGTCTAAGTCCACGAGTCGGACTGCACCGCCGCTTAGTATCTTCTTGACTACGTACGGACCAATCCATCGGGGTCCCCATTTTCCAAGGGGGTTCATGGCATTAGGAGGGTGTTGTCTTAGGACCAAATCTCCCACACTGATGTTTCGGGGCTTCACCTTCCTGTTGAAAGCCCTAGCCATTCTTTGTTGATATGCCCTCGTACGTTCGATTGCCCTTAGCCTTTTCTCGTCGAGTTGGGCTAGCTGTTCATATCGACTTTGCATCCAATCGACTTCATTGAGTTGGTTCTCGAGGAGGACCCGCAGGGACGGAACTTCGAGCTCTATTGGTAGCACAGCTTCGGAACCATATACCAGTGCATAAGGAGTTTCTCCAGTCGCTGTCCGTATTGACGTGCGGTAGCCCCATAATGCTAGAGGTAACTTTTCAGGCCAATCCCTTCCAGTGGAGGCCATTTTCTTCACAATGGTCTCGATTGTCTTATTAGCTGTCTCGACCGCGCCGTTTGCTTGAGGGCGGTATGTAGATGACTTGTGCTTAGTAATCTTGTATTCTACCAGGAGTGTGTCCATCTCTTTCTCGAAGTGAGAGCCATTGTCTGAGATGATCTTATGAGGAACGCCGTACCGGCACATGATGTGGGTTTTTACGAATTCGGCCACTTTCTTGGCGTTAAGAACTCGGTAAGCTTGTGCTTCGACCCATTTTGTAAAATAGTCCACGGCTACTAGGACGAAAGATTGTCCATTGCTTCCAGTAGGGTGAACTTTGCCGATGATGTCTATGCCCCAACAAGAGAAAGGCCAAGGCGTGGTCATATTGTAACGCTGTGAGGGTAGAGCGTGCTGTAGATTGGCATGGAATTGTCATTTGGCGCACCTCTTGACTTTCTCGATGCAGTCCTTTTCCATGGTACTCCAATAATAACCCATGCGGAGTATCTTCTTGGCCAACATAAACCCGTTCATGTGAGGCCCACATTCACCTTCGTGGATCTCATGCATTATTTCTTGAGCTTCGGTCTCATTTGCACATAGGAGATTGATCCCCTCATGATGCCTTTTGTAGACTCTGTCCCTAATCAGTACATATCGGGAGGCTAGTCTTTGCAATGCTATTTGAGACTTCTTATTGCTGTTCTCGGGGTAAATACCATCCTTGAGGAAATTCATGATATCTGCGTACCACGGGGAGTTTGTTTGGACCTCGTTGATCGCAATACTCATGCAGTATGCCGGACTGTTTCGTCGGGAAATTTTGAAGGGCTTCACCATTTTACCCTCAGGCATTTCGACCAGTGAAGCGATGGTGGCTAGTGCATCAGCAAAACGGTTCTTGTCCCTTGGCAGGTAATTGAAGGTGATTTCTTGAAATTGTTCAACCAACTCCTCGAGATGTTGACCATACCATTGTAGGGTTGAGTCTTGAATCTTCCATTTTCCAGATGTCTGATTGATGATGAGCAAGGAATCACCGAATACTTCTAAACTTTCTCTCGAGGGCTGCTTCGAGCCCCGCTATGCAAGCTTTGTACTCAGCGGTGTTGTTAGTGGCTTCAAATTCGAGGCGGATGGTGATTGGAGTATACATGTCTTTTGGATCAACGAGTAACATCCCTATTCCATATCCATGCTTATTGGCTGCGCCATCGAAAAAAAGTTTCCACTTATTTTCCTCTGTTGTAGCGCAAATTAAATGCTCGTCGGGGAACTGTACATCTTCCCCCTTCACTTCGTCACACGGAAATTCAGCAAGCTGATCACTGAACACCTTCCCCCTGATGGATTTGAGTGTGACGTAAGTGATATCGTAGCCGGCGAGCATGAAATACCATTTGGCTATTCTTGTTGACATGAAAGGCTTCTCGAAGATGTAACGGAGCGGGTCCACTTTTGCTACCAACTTGATTGGGAAGTCCTCCATGTAATGCTTGAGCTTTTGAGTAACCCAAACCAATGCAGCACAAGACTTCTCTAAGACAGAGTAGTTCTTTTTAGCTCCTTTAAACCGTCGGCTGACAAAGTAGATGGCATTTTCCTTTGTGGAGTCTCGCTGTTCTTGTGCTAACATAGCCCCTAGGGCTTCATCATTGACAGTGAGATAGAGCAAGAGAGGCTTCTCTTCGTGTGGTGGAATCAAAACTGGAGGGCATGTCAAGTAATGCTTCACTTGGTCGAAAGCTTCTTGGCACGCATCGGTCCATTCTAGAGCCACGTTCTTTTTGAGTAGCTTGAAGATTGGCTCACACATGGAAGTGAGTTGGTGCAATAACCGACTGATGTATTGAAGTCTGCCCATGAAACCTTTGATTTCTTTCTGCGTCCTTAGGGGAGGCATGTCAATGATTGCCTTGATCTTGGAGGGATCAGCTTCAATTCCTCTTTCAGTGACCATGTAACCAAGAACCTTTCCTCTGATGACCCCAAAAGTGCACTTGGCGGGATTGAGTCTCATCTTATGTTGTCGAAGCCTTTCAAAGAATTTGCGAAGATCGATCAGATGTTGACCATCGGTTCCCTTTGAATAGATGATCATGTCGTCTACATAGACCTCGATCTCTTTATGAATCATGTCGTGGAATAGATCCGTAACAGCCCTCTGGTAGGTAGCCCCAGCGTTCCTTAGTCCGAACGGCATGACTGTATAGCAGAAGGTCCCCCACAGAGTTGTGAAAGCTGTCTTGTGTTGATCTTCTATGGACATGAGAATCTGATTGTAACCGGCAAAACCGTCCACGAATGAGTGGACTTCATAGTTGGCAGTTGAATCGACGAGCATGTCGATGTTTGGTAGTGGAAAATCATCTTTCGGGGAACCTTTGTTCAAATCCCGGAAGTCCACACAAACTCGAACCTTGCCGTTTGCCTTTATGACTGTCACAATGTTGGCTAGCCAAGTTGGATACTCAATGACTTTGATGAAACCCACACTGAGGAGCTTTTCAATCTCTTCTTTGACTTGTAGAGACCATTCTGGCTTGATCTTTCTGAGCTTCTGCTTTACTGGCTTGGCATCCTCTCTGATCGGAATTCTGTGCTCTGCGACCTTTCTGTCCAAACCCGGCATGTCTTTGTATGACCATGCGAATACATCCACAAATTCTCTGAGCAGTACAGTCAATTTGTTTTTGTCTTCCCCCTTGAAGAAGCTGCCAATCTTCGTTTCTTTCGGCACTTCGTCGGTACCCAGATTAACAACATGCAATTCCTCATCAGCCCCTGGACCATTTTCACCACGACAACGAACCTGTTGAGCTAGTTCATTTAGGTATGTTATGCTTTCGTGGTCTATTTAATCATAATTTGAATCGTTATTAACTTGTTCATTAAGTCGTTATTATTTAATTCATCATTTATGATGTTTGCAATCTCGGGGTACTCAGAAATATCGAATTTTTCATTAGCACAGAAAGGAAACACACGCTCGGCTATGGCCTCCATATCCTCTTGTGTGAGGGTATTAGAAACACTCTCGGACTCGATTCCTTTGTTGCTGTACGGGGTATGCAACCATTTCTCGGATCAAGAAATCCTCGGATACTATGGGCCCCTTTGTTGAATACCAGTTGTTGATTGGCTCGGAGCTTGGCTGAATCTTGCTAATAGATGGAATCTCCATTTTTGTGTTGTCGGAGATGGCGTTGACTTGACAATCGTCCATGATGGCAAATTCTTCGAAAATGGGGGCTAGATCGGATAGTTCTTCCCCCACGGTAACCTCTACCTCGGACTCTATGGTCACTTTCTTGCCCCACCACTCTCGGGTGACATCGGAGTAGGTTCCCTTTCTTGCGTCGGGAATTCACAATCGGTGAAGATCTCGAGACCGGGTTTTCTGATGCCCTTATCGTTAACCCACGGTTAGGGAAAGATCATGTACGGAACATCTTACCCTTGGCGAACAAAATAACCGTTTAGTGTGTTGCGGTAGGGTTTCAAGTCAGGGATTTCATATCGTCGACCTTCTTTGTAAGCTTGGGTCCTTTAATTCTTGAATGCTTTCTCGTACTTCAAGTCATCTTTGGTAGGCTCGTATCCCAGACCAAACTTGTTTTTGACAAAAGGAACTTCCACGGGGTGCAATATCCCTTGTTGATGCTTCCCTAGGCCTAAACCGGGAAAGTGATTCATGTTCCTCATCATGCGGAGGACTTTAGGATTGCCGAGGGCCCATTGTTTGTTTCCCCCTTCTTTGTCAATGGTGTTGACGCCGGAGAGAGTGGCATCTTCTATCCCGTGTTGGACTTGGTGAACGGGTTGTCCCCCATTTATGTGGATGGTGACATTCTCAGCCATGATAGTGACTATCTCGTCCCCATTTCTGATTTTGACACACTGATGGAGAGTGGAAGGTACCGCATTGGAACTGTGGATCCAAGGTCGACCCAAAAGTAGGTTGAATGAAGCGGGGACATCAAGTACTTAGAATGGGACAGACATGATCATGCTTCCAAATTCGATATCAACTTCTATCATTCCCATGACTGTACGGGCAGTGCTGTCGTACCCTCTAATGACTTGTGCGGAGGGTTGTAAATCGGAGCTTTTGAGCCCCAGTATGCCCATGACTCGGCTAGGCATTAAGTTGAGTGCAGAGCCACCGTCTGCTAGAACCCTTGAGATGGGTTTCCCCCTTGCCCTTACTTTGAGGTAGATGGCTTCATTGTGTTCGGACTCAAATGGCGGGAGGTCCATGTCGGCAAAAGTGATGACATTGTCGAAGTGAATGTGACCTATCATTGCTGTGAGGTCCTCAGGAGTCGTGTCGGGAGAGACTGATGTGTCATCCAAGTTCTTGATGATGAGGTCTCCGTGTCTCTTTGATGATGCAATAAGGTCCCAGATGGATATGTTGGCTTGCATCTTCTTGAGCTGTGTTAATAAAGGATCTTCGGGTATGTCGAGTGCTTGCGATCTTTGAGAAGAGGTGCTGGTTGCTGCAGTATTGGGAGGGATTGTTCTCGTTGTTACTCGGCCACTGCGAGTGAGCACGTTCACGGTCCCTTGTAGCTTCTTCTTCCTATTCTCTAAGACTTCCCTTATAATCTCATCATAAGTCACAACATAACAAGAATTATCAAGTTTATTCATATTATCGGAGCCCTCATTCACAATTGGGATCAAATGAGTGGTTCCTTCAAACTCTCCTACCTCTATTACATTGACACCACCCTCATTAGGGATTATGAATTCCTTCTTGTCTATGAGGTCTTGGATGGTGTTGCGGATGGAGAAGAAATCCTCGGTGAGGTGGCCGGTGCATTGATGGTAGTCACACCATTTGTGGTAAGCATGATTGGCACGGAGCGGTTGTGGTTTCTTGTACCCTTGAAGTGGGGTGATTTGTCCCTTGGCCTTTAGAGCTTCATAGGCCTCGGTGATGGTCATGCCGCTGAGAGGAGTGTAGACGCGGTCGTTTTGGAACCGCTTGCCTTGTGGTGGGGGAACCTTCTTGTAATTCCCCTTGTCAGTAGTAACGGCATTGACAGAAGCCTCTTTGTTTGAACTAGAGGCGGCCTTGTATCGGTAAGTTGGAGGGGCCTTTTTATCTCCTTGAGCAAGTCATCCATGCGTACCCCGCCTCATACATTTGGGAGAAGTCGGAGTAGCAAGCCCCACTTAGGTGGGTGCGGAGATCAATCTTGAGACACTTGAGAAAGAAGTCCATTTGCTCTTTTGTGTTTGGACTTTCAACAATTTCAGAGAGCTTGTCATTCCATCTCCTTGTGAAGTCAATGAAGGACTCGTTGTCTCTTTGAGTGGTGTTCTCGATCTCTTTCCTTGTGGGCCGGTGAGTGGTGTTGCCTTGATATTGATTCTTGAAGGCAAGCATAGCAGCATCCCAATCAAGACGGACAGTGAGAGGGAGAGTTGCATACCAATCCTTGGCCGCCCCCTCGAGGGTGAGAGGAAAGCATTGAGACATAACTTTTGGGGAGACCTTCTTCGGAACCATAGCCCAATTGTAAGTCTCGATGTGGGCCATCGGGCATGAGTTGCCCTTAAACTTGCTAATGTCGGGCATCTTGAATTTGTCGGGAAGAGCGGCCATCGTGCTCATAAGGATGGATGACTGATAAAGGCTTGTGTTGGAGCCTTTTTCCCATGTTGAGGCCGTCGAATTTCTGATCAATGTAGGCCATGATGGAATCGACCATTTTGGGGTCGTTTTTGTCGGTGCTTGGTCCCCCCACTTTTTTGGTATGGGCACTGACATATGGGCTTTCAAACAAACCATTGGTCCACTCGGATTCCTCATTGTCATTAACCCCCTTGTTCTTGGAAAGTTTGAGGAGCTTGGCTTTCAATTGGTCAACCTCGGCCTCATGGGCCTCCCTTTGACTGTCGACATGAGCTTGCCACAAGGCTTCTTTGGTTTGAGCCTCGTTGTTGAGAGTGGTGACTTGTTGTTGGAGTGTTTGAACCATGGCAGAAAAGCTGTTCGAGAGTCATGGCTTTGTTGGTGTTGGATTCGCCGGCCATTGATGATGTAGAAGCTGTTGGAGTGATCGTTCACGGACAAGCCTGTTGGATGAATCTCTATAGATGCGAGAGTACCAATCGGACCTATAATTGGAGAAGTAGCCCTTGTCAGTCTCAGTTCACACTTTCGGTCCATGAAGAGGTTGAGAACACACAGTTGGGCACACGACTCGAACCACATAAGAAAAAAAACTCTTTTTTTTTTTTTTTTTTTTAAGTCGGAGGGATGGGTCCCTTTTGGGGTTTCTAAGAAAATAATGGAATCGTCACACTAGTATATAGACCATCTCGCGGTCCCATATACTCATCGGATTCCATCACGTTTGTGAATCCTACATGTGCGGGATTAAACTAAATTAATGTAGTAAAGCATACATGCGGGGATGGATTTTTATTTTCATCCAAATAACCACTTTTGGGGACGGATTTTATTGCGTCCGTTTCAACAAGTTGGCATGTATGATTTGAAGACATTAGTTTAGGGAAATCTCGGTACATGGAAACCGACTTGAGTCACGGAGTGTTAGACCCTAACTAGAATTGTGTGGTTTGTGCTCGGCTTGAATATGAGGCTTAAAGGTCACCCCCGGCATGTAGTCATGAACTACGCCACGGGATGAGGTTACCCGCTTCGAAAGAGCCAAGGTCGAGTGGAGCTTGAAACTTTCTAGGACGGGCCTCGACGGGTTTGGGGTTGGACTTGTGCGACTCGATAGTGAGCAATTGATAAGAATTGTGCGCGTAGTGTGAGGTCCATCACGTGACAAAATTTTTTATTTTTTTATTTTTTTGAAAGAAAAGATAAAAAAACACATAAGCACGTAAATTACAACTCCCGAATCACCCGTGTGACCGGTAAATAAAACATGAAATTAAACAGTCCAGGGTTCAATTCTGTTCTGATGCAGGCAACTGTGCCCCACCCCCCACTGTTCTGTCCAGTCACTGAAACCCTGTTCTTGCCCTGAAATTGGCCAGAAGCGCGCGCCTCGGACTGGTGTTGTTGTGGGAAGCGCGCTCCTGGCGCATAGTATCTGGGAGGTGCCCGCTTCTGGGCTCACATGTCAGATTATCAGAAACTTATGGACTCCAGGGGGATTGCCCTGGTCCTGATTGTGTGATGGAACCCTGCAATGTTTGTTAGCACGAAATAATAGGAAGAATAGGAAGGACACATGGAAGGCGGGCGATTCTGGAATTTGACTCGGGACGCGCGCGCTTTGGACCATGAAGGTCCGAGGCGCGCGCTTCCCATGTCAATTTCCAGAATCCCAAAAAAGTGAATTCTGAACAGAAACACAAGTTTAACCCTCAAGCAGTCCCCAGCGGAGTCTCCACTGTAGATACCCCGGGGAACCACGGCTTGGCTAGAGCGCGTGAATTAAACCTAGGATGTCTAATTGTGTTTTTAGAGTCGCCACCCACGTTTTTGAGGAACGTAAGAAAAACCTAATGTTTATGAGCCTAAGTTTGATTTACGAAAACAAAGATTCTTTGGGATGAGGGGTGCAGGGGTTAGGTTACGAAATGGGAAGTACTTAAACACCCATTTCGCCCGAGCAAAGTCGGTATTGTTTGTTCATAATTCACTTTTAAGATAAATGTGTTCTTCCTATTAAAATGGTGATAAAAAGGGGTTTTAGAGTTTGAAATGTAGGGAGATGACTCCTAGGGCCAATTTCAATGTAATGAAAAGGACCGTTGGTGTCAGTCCCAAATGGTTTTTGGGTGATTGCACATTTGATTGAAGAAGAAGAAGAAGAGAAGAAGAAGAAGAAGAAGAAGAAGAAGAAGGAGAGGAGAAATGTTTAAGACCTTTACCTATAGTATCCTTCAAAAAGAATCTCTTGTGAAGCCTTGAAGAAGAGATTGAATACTTTGTTGAAGAAGTCCCAAGAAAAGTCTATGAAAGAAGTGAGTAAAAAGGTTTGAAAGTAATGATTTCCAAGTTCTCTCCAATGATGGATTGGAGGGATTTTT
>JAOWBW010000122.1:0-47603 GCA_026119855.1 Campanula takesimana | reverse complement strand
CCCAAAATGGAAATAAGTAGCGATAAGTATGGGACGGAGGGGGTATAACATAAAATTGGATTAATTATTTTTTGTGACACAAACAATATACATGGACACTCCATGGTTCATGCCCCTTCACCCCAAGCTGGGAGAAGGGTTCACGTTGCTGCACTATCAGAATTATGATTTGGTATCAGGACCGATAATGGATCGCTAGTCAGAAGGAAGACCGAGTTTAGGAGCTGCTAACTTACAAAACAACCCCCATGTGCAGAGATCACTCTCTCAATTCACACTACAACTCATCTCCTCCTCAGAAGAATAGGGTGGAAGGTCTCTAAAGTACTCGTCTGGAAGTGGACAAATATGGAGAAACCAAAATGTGAAGGGTGAGACTAGCCTTAGGGCACACTTCTACAGATCCAACCAAGTGCCTAAGGAACCACACGATACAAGGCAGCTGAAACTTTCCATTTGGAGCATTGATTGCAAACGACTAGTGAGAAGACAACCCACTTTCAAAATTAGGAGTTGTAGTATTATATCAAAATTAGGAGTTTGTAGCATTCGATCAATGAGTAACCATGAAAATAGAAATAAGAACATCTGAATTAATACCATAAGTCCCAAGGGGAACAAAATCAGACATAAATCAAAGAGAATAACAAAATTAGATAACTTGTCCACAATTAAACTCTGTTGATAATGCAGTGACAATATTAACAAAAATTGGCCAATTTTTTTAAGATTTTCTCGACCAAATGTAGTCGATCATGGACATTGAACTAAAGCAGCCCCTGTAGTCAAGAAAGCAGATGGTTCTAACAAGACTATGCTGTTCAATCAACCAAATTTTCATAACATGGTATTTACTTTTGAGCACAGAGTAATAGGTGGACTGGGGCTGAGAAAAAACGAAGAAAAGAAACTTGTCGACATACCAAGGTAGTTGTTCATAAACTTTGCAGGTTGAAGTTGATTTCCTGTTGGTTCGCAATGGCAACCTTCCAACGATCAAGAATAGTAACTGCAGCATGTTCTATGTGGTGCAACACTGTGTAAAGACCTCCCTGTCTTTCCACTGACCCAAACCACCTCCCACAGATTAAGACCCGTGCCAGTCATTTCCAGTTCCAGCAGGAGAATAGCTACTGGAGGAGGAGAACAAAATTCTGCTTGTCTATGGTATCCATACCCAACCAACAGTACATCTCCGCCACATACGAGCACTCTGAAATGGGGAACTTTCCTAAATAATAGAGACCAACTTCCGGGCCTTCAGTGAGCTCAACTCAAACACCTATTAATTAACAGAGAAACTGAAGTTAAGAATTATACTCACCTTTACAAGATGTGAGAAGATAACCGAACTTCACCACTAGGACCATGTAAGGTAAACAAGTTCCCCTAGTACAAGCAAAGACATGACCAACGACTAACACAGTAATCAGCTGGACACCTACAAACTGGGACATTACAGAAGTCTGACAAAGCAAGCAGCTAGCTATGGGACTCATAGGACAGCACCTTTTTGGTTAGTAGCAAAAACATAATCCCATTTCTAGAAAAAGGATATAACTTCAGTAAAAACTTCATGAAGATACAGGGAGTAAAGAACATCCTTAAAAGTTAGACTTGTCAAATGGGACTGTTTTTATTGGATATGGGTTGACAAAAGTCTATTCAGGATGAAAAGGTGGTTAATATACTGTTGCCTCATCTAGGTACTAGGTAGAGTGGTAGACAGTATATTATATCTAGTAAAGCAAACATGTTGGAGGGCTGTATCCTTCAGCCCGAGATGGAGTCGTCCAGCACAGACATGTTAAGCTCTTCAATTTAGTATGAATCACGTTCGAAGTTACGTTGCTCCAGTCAACAATATGTTCTCGCTTCTCACCTTTTATTGCATGTTTCCTCTATCTTTGGAGGTAATCCTTGAACACGACCAAAATTTCTCTCTATGGTAATCTGAATAATATATTCAACAGTGTTTACTCTTTCCAGAAAATCACCCTCTTAAGTCCCTTGCACATATCATGGGGCATTACCTAGTCAGTTTTATGGAAATGGTAATATTAGGGGACCCACTCTCTCTTTGAATTTGCACAGATATCGAAGAGCTAAATTGTTGTGTAAAGCAAGATCTCGGGGATAGATGTCCTTTGTGATGCAAGTATCCATGATATCCGTGCGTTTTGTTAGTGGTGTTGGGGTAGGTGTGTGGTGTTGTGATGGTGGTAGTGGTGGGGGGTGGTACTAGAGATGGTGTTGTAATGGCGATAGTGACGAGATGGTGGTGGTTTAGAGGTGGTGGGTGGGGGTTGTGTGCAGTGATGGGTGGTGGTGGTGGTGTGGTGTTGATGATGGTGGTGGCAATGGAGGTTGAGTAGTGAAACAGTGATGTGCCCTCCATTTAAAAGTTTAGGGTGGAAGTGTAAATAATTAAAGTATTCCTCCACTAAAATCTAATTGGTTAACTTTTGGGTTGTGGAGGAAAGAGAAATTAGTACAATGGACAAAACGTTGATAAAAAGTAGAATGGTTAAAGTGAAAGTACCCTTGAAGTATAGTGGACACAATGAATTTTGGCCTATTATATCTAATACAGCAAACGTGTAGGAAGGCTGTATCCTTCAGCCCGAGATATAGGTTCTCCAACCCAAAGCATGTTAAGCTCTTCAATTTTCTATGAATCACATTCGAAGTTACATTGTTCCAGTCCACAATATGCTCTTGCTTCCACATTTTTTTTGCATGTTTCCTATCTTTTGAGGTAATCCTTAACCACGACCAAAATTCTCTCTATGGTAATCTGAATAATTATTCAACGGTGTTTATTCTTCCCAAAACCCTCTTAAGTCCCTTGCACATATCATGAGGAATTAACTGTGTGTGCCTCAGCTGTTTACAAAGTAATGTTTTATTCCAGGCAATAACTAGCTAAATTTTTGCTGACAATCACATGTTTACTAAAATCAAAAGGTGAAAGGAAGGCGAGCAAAATGTGATGAAGGAAATAGCATTGCATCAAAGAAAAGGCAAGAAATGAGCATATATTTATTTACATATGTACCTATATATATATATATATATATATACACACACACACACATATATATACAGGTAGGTGCTCAAATGAGAACCTAAATATCGTGAGAACCGTGAGAACTTAATGTATCCAATGATGTATCCAAGTGCACATTGGATACATTAGTTTTTACCTAATGTATCCAAGTAATGTATTCAATGATGTATCCAAGTCAAGTAATGTAGCCAATGATGTATCCAAGTGAACCATTGGATAAATTAGTTTTTTACCTAATGTATCCAAGTTCTCACGGTAAATCCGCCAAGGATTTACCCTTGCCTGTCCCAAGCCAGGATAAAGGATGAGGGTTGCAGTAGGCATGTGACAGCTAGCGTAAAAACTTTGTCACATTTCTTATGACATGAATCCGAATATTATTATTTATTTTTTTATTTTTTTTATTTTATTTATTTTTCCTCTCTTTCCTCTCTTTCTCTCTCTCTCTCTCGCTCGCTCTCTCTCTCTCTCTCTTTCTCTTTCTCTCTCTCTCTTCCTTTTATCACGATGACATATGAGGATTCATGTTAGCCGACCCCAAATTATTTTGGGACTAAGGCTTTGTTGTTGTGTTGTTGTTGTTGTTGTATCCAGTTCTCACGGTTCTCACAGGGCACGACCCTATATATACATATATAATATATACATACAACATTTATATATATACATAACGGAAGAAGAAGACTTAACATGGCAAATCACTGTAAAAAAAAAAAGAGTGAGAGACTAATATTAGAACCAATAGCCCAGGCTCTGTGGGAATCTTGCAATAAGTAGAAGTCAAAGGTATTCAAAGAAATATTGACTTCAGACAGTAAAAAATCATTCCAGGTGAGACAATGTCGAGCATTGCAGCTTGCAACTAATTGGTTTTTTTTTTTTCAAACCTAGTTTACTACTTAAAATACCACACAGAAGCATTGTTTAACTTGAGAGTGAATCACGATATTGGTTGATCTGCATTTAGGGTGCGCCTTTCTTCGCCACTAGCGTGTCAATTAGGCAAGAGAGGTGACTGCCTGACTAGCTGGAGAGGCAATGACCCCTCGCTCACCTCAGGGAAGAGAGGCAATCGCCTTTAATAACTATGGACCGTACTACGACAGTTATATATCATTAAGCAATGCATCATGTCTACCTCTATGGCTAGAACCAAAGATTATAACTACCAAATGCATGAGATTGATTGCATGTTCTGTGATCACCACCATTAAAGTTTCCAACCAATCATCTGTATTTGGTGAGCTCTGGGTAACCAATTATCAGAAGGCATGCCATTAACATTTAAAATAAGTGAAGATAAATTAATTGCTTTAGCGGCTTACCAAAACAGATGAAAATGTTTAACATATATTTTTTTTCTGGTGAAATATCTAACCTGAACAGGATTCAGAGAATATTCATCCGCAACCTAAGTGAATTCCCTCGCTGGGCGCCACTTTTCTTGTTAATGAAAAACAAAAGGGGCCTTGAGTCAGGAGGCAAATCACTTAATTCAAATCTCTGCCTCATTCTCGCACTCTGGAACTCGTCTTTCTGATTGATTGGTGAGCTTCTTTTGAACTCAGCTTTGACCCCAGTTTCCTGACTACATCACCATCTTGTCGTTGATCTGGACTGTCCATATTCATGCTACCATTACAGTTCTCCTCAGTCTTATGAGAACCATTAACCGTTTGAGTAATGTCAGTTGAGCTTTCTGTAGATGACTCGCCAATACTACTGCCATTACTAGTGCCTGCAGAGACTTCTTTTCCTTTCTTGTTTTTCTTACCTTGATTCCTAATACTAGCACGAACAGAAGAAGCAATTTCGTTGGCTCCATGGGTGATGGAACTCAATATTCCACCTGATGAAGTCCGATTCAGTTCCTTAACATAGAGAGGTGATAAAACAAGCCTTCTAAATGGGCCCAAATCACATATGTCACCAGTTTCATTAGACATGCTACCATGGCAGTCAACATGTACCAGACGCTGACACCACAAGCAACACCATATTGGGGATCCTCCAAGAAATGAACCACTGCAGGCCTCCTCACAGTGGCTACAGTAAGAGGTCTCATCGGGTTGATCTGCTACCTCTGTCCAACGGACAGCCCATTGATGCATCACGTGCTCTGACCCAATCATGGACACACATTTACAGTCTTTGAGAGCATTCGAGAAACAGCTAAGGTGAGCTGCTGCACCACAGATGCTGCAATGGTGAATAAAACTCTCTGAAGCCACCATGGGCCCAAGAGTTTGGGAAGGTGACATAGACTTTAAGCATACACAACAATTTAAGCTTTTTCCGCGAGACATACATTCCAAAATCCAAGTATGAGGAGCCACGGGAACTTTATCCCTTGCTTTTGGGTTCTTCTTTGACCTTGCAATGGCTTTCATCCAGCTGAGGCTGATGTTTCTTCTCCATTGGAAGGCAGTGTAGGTGATAGTCAGGATTCCAACAAGCCCAGCAATAAAGCAAGAGAACAAGAAAAGACGATATTCTCCCAATTCAGATGGATTTCTGCTAATCCAGCTGGCAAGCAGAACCTCGGCTTCTCTGAAGTCGTCCATTCTTTAAAGTTTATATTTCTGCATTCTGCATGATAATCTGCAGCGCACCAGTAAATGACGAAAAAACAAATCTAATTGAGTTGACTTAAGAGCCAACAACGTCTTTAGACCAACTCCACTCTTGAACCGAAACTGATACAGAGGGTGACTTTCAGTTTATGGTTCAGGTAGAAACAGAATTTTACATTGGACCTTCGAACCTTGTAGAAAGAGATATCAACAATGAAATATTAAACACCTTCTGATGTGTTCCTCTACTGCGACAAAACCAAGTCCATAATCTGGCCGGTAGAACTTATAATTACGAATCAAGTAATAAGCCTCGTGCCAATTTTTTTGGAGAAGGCAATAATAACTTACCTGCAAAACAAACAACTGATATGAGGAGGAGAAAACGAGTTCAAGCTGACAACAAGATCTGCTTGCGTAAAAAAAATTGCGGTTCTCACTAGCCACGTAATCAATTATAAGTCAAGAAACCATAAATATGTGTTTGTGAGCTTCATGTGTAAATGCCAACGTATTACCTAGGGCATCGATATAGTATACTATAAAGCCAACTGCAAATTTTGATCTAAAATCTGATAAACTTCCTATTGAAAGTATCCAGATATTGAGATCTGTTTATGGTGCACCGTGCACGATTTTGGCATCTTATGAACTCTCAACACCAGCTCAGATAATTATTTCTGAAGATATGTGACCGACTATTGTGGTGAAATAGGTTACGATTAAATGGAGAATCTTATGCCAAGACACCTACTATATGTTTCTATCTAAACTATCTTCAGCTGGATTGTTAATATTTGTAAATATGTTCCCTAAATCATGCGGATCTTACCGAACGTATCAAGCCATCAAAAGACAAAATAGACATTCCAAATTATAACTAGTGTGCAACAAGACAAAAACACCCTTAGGGAAATTAGACGAAAGCGTGAGACATTGTTAACCATAAATCGCAACTGAAGCAATAAATAGACAAATGTGAATGAGACCAAACAATAAAGACAAAAAGATATCCCAAAACACGTCTTCAATCCAAAATCAATTCGAACAAGCTTGCACCAATATTCACTGCAGAAACATGCTCCATCCGTCCCGGACATATAGTCTCACTTTTTTGTTGGTGGTAA
Organism: Campanula takesimana; assembly: GCA_026119855.1. Classification (NCBI taxonomy): domain Eukaryota; kingdom Viridiplantae; phylum Streptophyta; class Magnoliopsida; order Asterales; family Campanulaceae; genus Campanula; species Campanula takesimana. The sequence continues at coordinate 40,833 of JAOWBW010000122.1, read as the reverse complement.
ACTCAACTGAACTTCGATCCAAAAAATTAATTGATTATACTCCTGAAATTTTAAAACTGTAATTGATGCACTACAAAGAATACTATCAGTAACAATCTTTAGTTTCATGAAGATAAACAAATCCTCATAGGTTTTTGGTACAAGTTCAACCTCAAAAATCAAAGTGTGAATATTTTACAGGGGCGGAGGGAGTATAAATTGAAAGGAAACTAATAGTGAAATTGACACAAATAAAGTATGGATAGGACCACAAGCCTAACTAACAAACAAAGTAGGTAATTGTTACTTTGTTTGGAAAAGAAATTCATGAAGAAAAAAAAAAGGAGAGTAACAAATAAATTGAAAACAAGTTCATGTAAATCAACATAATCAAATGAGAAGTTAAAACAGGCAGACAGAGAAATTGAATCAAATTAGAGAGAAAGAGCTTACGAATAAGGGGAGATGGATCGTGTCGGTGAAAATAAAACCCTAGATAGAGGAAGACGAACCAGGATCTTCCAATTATTTGCTTCTTTTTTTTTTTCTGAATCAAAATTGTTCTCTCGCAGTTCGCTATATGAACGAAAATGGAGATTCTCCTTTCTTTTTTTTTTCTGATAAATTTGATTCAGATTCTTCGCCCCAACTTGAAACGCGGCGCTTAAGCAAAAAGGGAGGAAAGCAATGGCGGGGCCCTTTGGGTCCGCTCCTCTCCCCTCCCGTACTGTTTTGAGACAGACAGACAGACGGTCAATGTTTAGTAACACGTGTTGCCCACGTGATCATCCTGCTTGGCTTTCGGGTCCACTTTGCTTCGCTCCATCCCTTACTCGATATTCGACGCTCCCTAACTTTCCCCTCCTTTTTTAACTTTTTCCTAATTAAGCTATTAATTGGGACCCATTCAGTCGACTGTCGACATAGTATTTATATTAGTTCAAATTAAATTAAGATTAAAAAAATTAAAAATTATTAAAGTGTTTAGAGTCGATGATAATTTATATTCCATCCGTCCCATTTGAAGCTTTACCTTTTACTCAAATGGGTGTTTCGTTAAAAGTTTTATCATTTTCTAAAATAGTAAAAAATATAGGTCTCACTTGTCATATCAACTCACTTCTTCCTTTCACATACTCCCTCCGTCCCTTTTTAATCTACAAAATTTGTCATTTTGATTGTCTCACTTTAATCTACAAAATCCCATAAAGGAAATGTTTTAATATTTTTAAAATTATGAGACTCACTTGTCATACTCACAACAACTATCTACTTACTATTCTCTACCCCACTTTCTCTCTCTCACACTCAACTATCTACACTCACAACACATCAACTTTTACACTTTTTCCTTAAATAATGTGTCCAACCAAAAATTTGTAAGTTAAAGAGGGGCTGAGGGAGTATAGAATTTTCAAAAATATCATTGCTAGTACGTTTGTTTTATGTTGCATCAATAATAAATTTTAAAATATAAAAAAATAAATCAAGTTGATACTCTCCCTTACCCGTAAATCTCTTTTCACTGTTATTATGAGTGATCTTGACCGATAATTTATGCTACTTATAATATAGGAAAAATTGCATTCATGGTCACCCAATTATTTGAGATGAGTGGTTTTGATCACTCAACTTATTTTTATTGCGTTTAATAACCTGAACTAAATTTTTTGTGCTCCCATGATCACTGAGACTAATTCCCTCCAAAAAAATTTTGTTAAGTCGCCATATGCTAGTACACATGTTTTTTTTTTAAAACGGAAAAATAGAAAACTAATAATTTAAGGGTTAAAGTGTTGAAACTAAAACTGTAAACCTTAAGGACATAAAATTAAAAATCAAACACCCAACAAATTTTGAAACTATCGCCTTCTATTATCCAAATTCAAGTTGTCAGAATTTCATCGTCTAGACGATACTCCTAATTTCACATGATAGAAACCTCTTTGTATGGCTCAAGCTATCTACATCGCAGCAGCTCCTCTCCTCATAGTTGGGGAAATTGAAATGCCCTAAAATTTGAATCAAGTTGTTGGATCTGAAATCGCTAAAAAATCTGAACCTCGTATTTGTGTCTCCGAAGTACAAGATTGTCTCGCTCCGAACCAAGAAGTTGCCAGAAAAATATGAAGTAATCACTGGAAATTTCAATATCGTAAAATCATATGGGAAATCAAAGAAAAATCAAACCCATCTCAGTAAATTCATAAGGATGGCTCATTTTAAAATGTTTCTGCAATGATTGGAACAAATCGCTGATTGAAATCAGAAATCAGAAATCTGGAAATCGCCGGACCGAAGAGGCCGCTAGTAATTGTGGCCTGGAAAAAGGAAATCTACAAGATTTCGCCTGAAAAAGAGAAAGACGTGATAGTTTCCAGATTAGTTGGGGTTTGATTTTCAATTTATGCACTTACGGTTATAGTTATTGTTTTAACACTTTAACCCCTATATCATTATATTCCTATTTTACCTCTTAAAAAAAAGGCACATGCAAGAGCACATGGCGACTTAACGAAATTTTTTGGACGAAGTTAGTCTCAGTGATCATGGGAGCATAAAAAAATTAGTCCAGACCATTAAACGCAATAAAAATGAGTTGAGTGATCAAAACCATTCATCTCAAATAGTTGGGTGACCAAGAATGCAATTTTTCCTTATAATATACTAACAAAAATTTAGAACTTATTAGTGTTACACCATTGTAAATACTATAAATGTCAATTTTTAGATTCTCAATAACTAAAAGTAGTCTAAATTGTTGCTCAAAGTTTATTCATAGTAATTGCGGAAAGAAAAAAAAATGACCAACTTTTAGGGACAAGAGGGAGTATAAATCTTTGTCCCTAAATGAGTGTCTTTTTTTAACATAACTTTCCCCCTAAACGTTTTTTTCGAAAAAAAATTCACCGGTTTCTTTATACGTGCAAAACTAAAGGTTTGGAAAGGAGATTACAAGACTATATATGAATCGTTGTTACCAAATTGCTCAAAAAGTTGAGATTTTCAGTGTCCCTTAAAATGAAATTTGGACACTCATTTAGAGACAGAGGGAGTATCAAAGTATTACTCCCTCCGACCCGGAGTAAGAGTCCTACCCCTCATTTGCACGCTTATTAATAAATATTGGAATTGAAAGTGATGTAAATGTTGTGAGTATAAAAGTAAAATAGGAGAGAAAATGAGTGGGGTGAATAGTAAAGATTCTTTGCCATTTTAGGAATAGGACTCTTACTCTGGGACGTACCAAAATGGAAAGTAAGACTTTTATTCTCTGGGACGGAGGGAGTACCATATTAGCGTGAAACAGATGTACATGTCAATAAATCTGAACCATACAGATTTTTCGTATTGAGTTAGTTTGGGGGGAAACTAGTTCCCCATATGTTATAAAAAGTCCACTTTCTAACCCTTAAATTTTAAACTCTAACCCTAAATTCTAAACCCTAAACCTTAAACCCTATAAAAACTAGACTTTTTATAACTTATGGAGAAACTAGTTTCCCCCAAAATTTTCTCTTTCGCATTTGTGTGCTAAGCGGTAAAGCCATATGATTCCATGCCATTCCTGTACAAAATTAATACAATGGAGAGAAGTAACAGTTGCTGCAAATCAAACAAGATATGAACGCCCCAGTTGACAGTTCTGGAAAAAATGGAGGAAACAAATAAACTAATAACTTCAATTAATTGAGATTAATTCATGTAACTTTAACAATGTTGATTGCGTAGGAAAGGAAAAAAAAAAAAAAAAAAAAACTGGAAAAGGCAAATAAGGGGAAGAAAAAAAAAACTAAATAATAACTGGCAAGGGAAAGAAAAGGCGGATTCGTGCCAGGCGTCTGGTGTACCAAGCAGAAAACTGATTTACTCGCACCAGCACCATACTAAGAAACTTGGTACTTAATGTGCCCTAGAACAAACTCCTCAATTGTCAATCCTAAGGGGTAACCAACACAATCCTTCCAGCCACTTGATCAAGATCTCTCCGTCCACTGGATGTGATTTTCCTCCCACTGGTCAATAAGAAGAATGCATCAGTATTAGATGGAGTATAAGTTAACAAAATTTCAGAACCTATATTATACACAGATATACAGCATACACAAAAGACATACACCCTCCGTCCCGGAAAGATAGTCCCACTTTGACTTTCATAGTAACTCAATTGAACTTTGACCATAATTTTATGAAAATCTAATTATCTCAATGCAAATCTAAAACTTATTATTGATAGCATCTCTAATAGTGAAACAATAACAATTGTTGGAATTGCATAACGTTAATTGGATTTTCATAAAATTATGGTCAACGTTCAATTGAATTGACCATAAAGTCGAAGTGAGACTATCTTTCAAAGACAGAGGAAGTATATAGTAGGGACTGATTATGCATTTGGTTTATTAATTGCTGGAGCGAACAAGTTGATGCAGCACTGTGACAGAGGACGGGGATTTGGGCGGTGTCTCCCTGTTTTAGAGATGGATGTGTGAGATCGGATGGATCCAAAATTGCCCTATTGATCTCAGCCACACAACTCAAGAGATGGGAGACGCGAGGAAATCAGAACCACACGCTACAGCAGAACTCCGTCCAAATGTACTATTACCCATGAATTAAGCATTGTGCCAGAGAACATCAATATCAAAAGAAACGTATGTGTCACAAGAATGAAAAAAAAACTTACCCATTGGCATCGAAATCAACAATGTTAATGGTCTGCAATTGTTGTAGAATGTGACGGGCAACACCCCCGCTGCTCTTGCAGAAATGTGGTGGGCGACTTCCGTTCCTCTTGCGACCACCATAAATTCTCTGGAAAGCACCAACACCAATGCCTCCCCTCAAATAGATCTTCCTTGCCATAGATGCTGTCATCAAAATGAAGTCAGAGAGGAATAACCAAAAACTGAAATGCAGACAAACTGTGCCAAATAAGAAAGGTACAAAAGAATTGAGATAACTTACCAGCTCTAATGTAGTACCAATCAGAGTCATAAGGGGCAAGCTCCTTGAATGTACCAGTCTTGACAATATCTGTCCAGTGCGGAAGCTCCAACTGTTGAGAGAGAGAGAGAGAGAGAGAAAGATAAAGATAGATTGATTGCATCAGAATAGAACCAATTAAAATATACGTCAAGAGACTTTCTTATAGCGAACTGAGAAAGATTGCATCAGAATAGAACCAATTAAAATAGTATGTCAAAAGACTTTCTTATAGCAAAACTGAGAACCATCCAATCCCTCCCCCCCCCCCCCCAAAAAAAAAAAAATAATAATAATAATAATAATACACACGACTAAGGATTTCAAATATCCAAGTATTATTAGATATAATGATCCACACAAGCCTAATGTCATTTTAAGCCATCTACTAATTTACCAATAGTGTACTAGATATAGCTGAACTCATTCCCCAATCAGATGATAGAGAAGAAAATGTACATGATGCTCTCTCTATATTTCCACACCAAACTTGAGACTATCTTTCAACTATGACAGAGACTAGTAGCGTAGCACTTGGATGCAAATACGTTTAATTTCAGACTCAAATATAATGCATTAACAGAGTCCTGATTAAACTATTTGTCTACTATGAATGTTATTAGTCCAAATGAAAAGTCTACTTGTAAAGCTGTTACTATGTATATCCACCAAAAATGTTACTCAGTCCCTCTGTCCCAGAGTATATGTCCCTTTTTCCTTTTTAGTATGTCCCAGAGTATATGTCCACTTCCGAAAATGGCAAATAATCTTTACTATTCCTCCCACTTATTCTCTCTCCTACTTTACTTTTATACTCACAATACCAATCAACTTACTATTCTCTACCCCCACCTTCTCTCTCCTACCTCACTTTTCATACTCACAACAATTACATCACTTCCACCATTTCTTAATCTCCGTGCAAATGGGAGGGTGGACATATACTCTGGGACGGAGGTAGTATTTATTTTTGAAAATTGGTTTAATTTCGTTTCAACAACTTTACTTTGGCCTGACTTCCACTTTAACCATTATAATTATTTTTTGCACGAAAAATATTGTACTCTAGGAAACATTCGCACCAGCTCCAAAAAGCTAACCCCGTTAAATTATAATGAATGGAAAAAATTAGTTATTCACACTGCCACTCCATGTGAAAGTTTATGGGCTGGAATTGTGAATAATTAAAATTTATCATCCATCATCATCGGGTTAACTTTTGGGTGGCTTAGGCGAACATTTCCTGGAGTATAGTTGTTTTCGTGCAAAAAAAAAATTTAAGTATAATGGTTTAGGTGGAAGTCGGACCAAAATATAGTGGTTGAAAATGAAAATTAAACCTTGAAACTAACCTCAAAAGTTTATAAGTCAAACACCAATAGTGCACCATTAGAAAAATAAAACAGAAAACCAGCCAGAACATGACTAGGGATAAAGATAAGTACAGCTTAATCCACAGACTTAAGTGGGGTGGAAGTGTGACACACAGACATAACATGATAACAACGATAACAACTAGCCTAACGTACGTAATATTCAAGACAATAATAAATGCTATCCTAAAAGCTAAGAGCAAAAGAATGCAGCCCGAAGAAGGAAAAAAGAAAAGGAGAAAAAAAATAACTCTATATGAACAGGTAGGCCTACTCACAACAACGCGTAAGCTATCAAAATAAAATTAGCATGAACCTAACCTGAATCGGACAAACAAAATTCTGAGGCATTGTATCTTTAACAAGAACAGTAATAATGTGGTCAATTCTGCCACACACAGACTACAAGGTAGATAAAACCATATAAAGACTAAGTTCTTATACTTACACTACCGATTGCTGGTGGAATTTTGTGGACTTAGCGTTGTGCGTGTAGGAAAAAAATAAAGAATTTGGACACAGGAAGCAGGCGCACGGCGATTAATTGTGTAAGTTATATAATCTATAAAGTTATTTGAGCCAAATTAAAGTGATCTAATTAGGTTGAAGAGACCCATGTCAACTTTTACACGTACCGTTGTTTAATATTTTTATGTGTAGATACCGTATGGGCCTCCTTAACGACCTGGCTAACAAAATAAGTCAAACAAATACATAGTTATGGTGCCCAATTGAACATACAGGATTTATTCTTTTGACTACCCATTGTCAATACAAACCATAAAGATTCTGTGTATACACTGCAAGGCTAAAACTCAAGATCTACAATTGTTCTATGGTTTCAATTGCTATGGATCAAATAATTGTTGTGGATATATAATCTTTGATGATAAAAGCATGATGTTAATCATAGCAGTTGAAGATCGAAAAACAGTTAAAGATTGTTGTGGGTAAAATTTCAAGATGTGTCTACCTTCGACTCCCTTCAAAGATTGCAACGCCTTGAACGACAGGTATATTTTACATTACTGATTATTCACTATTTCGATAATAATTTTGTAGGTGGTGAACAGCAATTAAGCACATGGGATAAATCATTTTAACAGCCGTCTGAGGCCTTATTGACCACGTCAACCATGTCAAGAGATGAGGCCCGGGTTGATAGGATAGTTGGTTATTTTTAGTATTAGAGTTTTTTGTTATCTAGAAGTGTATATAAATAAAGACATGGAGGTACACCAAACACACACTCACATACGCCTAGAACTCTTGTAAACCTCCATTGTTCTCAAAAGTTACTGTGATTAATACAACCGTTTGGGGAAGGAAGGTGCTCTTAATCACCTCCCGAGGTTTTGTGCCGGCGAGATTATTGTCTCAAGGGCTTTCCTCGTTACATCTTTGAGCCATTCTTTCAATTCTTTAGATTAAACTCCATCCGTCCCTCCTTTATTTTTGATTTCCAATCAAGATCGAACTTTATTGTTTTTTCTACCAAAACAGTTTGGCGCCCACCGAGGGGCCCTGGTTTTAAAAATCTATTGAATTGTCGCTTCGAAATGGCTACTCAACCTATGATCTCCGGCATTACCAAGCCAACCAGCCTTACTACTGGCGCTAGCACTCAATCTGGGGGCAATGCTCCAAAGGCGTCGGCGGCGCTTTCCAGTGGGTTGCCACCTCCTCCACCGCTGGGAGCAGGTAAGAAGCAACCATCCCCAGCCCTGATCACGAGCTCAAGAACATGCTGACCCAGATGAAGCACCAGTTGGATCAACAGGGCAAAAGTACATCTTTGATAGCTGAGGCCATGGTAAAGATGCAGAAGGAGCAACAGGCCTTATCTGAAAGGATGGATTCAGTATCTCCTATACGTCCCCGAGTCCTAGATTTTGGTGCTGGCTCTTCGGTGTTCAATGAATTCATTCCCATGAGTTCAACAGTGAATGCACAAACTACATCATCATTGGGACATACGTCTTCTATGATGCCAACATCTGTCGCTCCTACTATCTTCGACCTCACAGGAGAAGGAAACACTTATTCATCCCTTATGCCTAATGTGTCTGAAACACCTCAAGGGGGACCCATCTTCACCAGCAGCACGATTGTAACATCTTCAGCTGGCACTACCCCACCGTTTGGTAACTTTAATTATGCAAATTCTTTTGATAATATTGCTCGTACCACTAATCCTTTTGCAGGTAACTATATAGCAAGTCAACTCCAAGAGTTAAGAGATTTGGTGATGAATGTACCTGGTGTCACTCCACCCATCCAACAGGTTTCTCCAACATGTTACAATCAATCACGCTTCATTCCAGCTATAGCACAAATCGACATCCCCAAAGGCTTCAACATCCCAAGTATGAAGTTGTATGACGGAAGCAGCGATCCTGAAGAGCATGTCGCACACTATCAGGAGAAGATGGAGATCGTTAGAGTACCTTTGCAGTACAGGGAAGCTTGTTTATGCAAAGGATTTGGCTCAACATTGGTCGGACCTGCATTAAAGTGGTTGATTCGTCAACCACCAGGATCTATTGGTTCATTCGCCCAGCTTGTCAACATGTTCAACAATCAATTCTCCTGTAGCAGACAATTCGAAAAGCTTACTAGTGATCTCTACCGCATTGTTCAGCAACCTAATGAGGCTTTGAAGGATTACGTCAACCGATTTAACAAAGAAGTCCTAGAGATACCCAGTCTCGAAATGGCGCCGGCAACGGAAGCATTTAGAATGGGCCTGAAGAAGGACACACCATTTTACGAAGAGTTGGTGATGAACCCTTGCAAAAAGATGGAAGATGTACGCAACAGAGCATTAAGATTCATCAGGCTTGAAGAGGACAAGGTGCAGCAGCCAAAGACCTCCGGAAAATCTTCAGCATATGACAATCCTGACCGGAAGATCGAAACATCTCACCAGAGGAATCACAGATCCAGACCATATCACAGAAACGATCCTGATAAGATCAATTTTGTTGAGGATGAAGATCAAGATGAAACTCACTGTCCAAAAATTTCTGACTAATGTTTTTCTGTTGATATTGCAGGAATCTTGTGTGCAATGAACAATCTTGGAGACAAGGCAAGGTGGCCAAGGAAGAATGACAAACCTACAGGATGGAAGGATAAATCAAAGTGGTGTGCCTACCACGAAGATTTCGGACATCTTACCGAGGACTGCATCGCCTTGCGAAAAGAATTGAGCTACTTGCTTTCCAAAGGCTATCTTAAAGAGCTTCTCAGTCACAGAAAGAAGAAAGCAGAAAACAAGGAAGCAGTTCCTGGGAGACCATCTTCTCCCCCACCAGTAACTAAGGTAATTAATATGATTAGTGGTGGTTCTGATATTTGTGGTACTTCTTACTCTGCAGCCAAAAGACATGCCAAAGATTCCAAAGATGAGAAGCCAAGAATTCAGAAGAAGATCCCTAATTCAGACTCTCAAGATGCTGTCACCTTTGAAGAAGAAGATCGTGCAAATGTCCTAGACCCTCATCATGATGCTCTGGTGATTGCATTGCAAATTGCAAACTGCAAGGTGAGAAGAATTTTGGTAGATGGGGGCAGTTCTGTAAATCTTATCACGGTGGAGGCACTGAAAGAGATGAACATCCCAATGGAGAACGTAACCAAGAGGACTTTGGTTCTTGTGGGATTCAGCGGAGAAACCAAGGATACTGTGGGAGAGATTATGCTTCCAGTATATGTGGAAGGTGTTAACTCCATGGAGCGGTTTTGTGTGATAGACTGCGCCACTGCTGAAGTTGTCATCCCTTCAGCAATATACGGGTTGATGACTCCGGAGCAAAATAGTACCACCTTGGCTCAAGATCTTGATACCGTTAATGAATTGAGAGACTTGGCAAAGATCAGGATGGCGGCATACCAGCAGAGAATTGCAAGATCTTACAACAAAAATGTCAGAGTAAGAAAGTTCCAAATTGGTGACTTAGTGCTGAGAAAGGTTGTTCAGAATACAAGAGAGCTCAATGCTGGTAAGTTGGCACCAAAATGGGAAGGACCTTACTTAATAGATGCAGACGCAGGAAAGGGGGCATATTGGTTATCAACCTTGGAAGGTGTGAGAATCCCCAGATCGTGGAATGCTATCCATCTTAATGCATACTTCATGTAAGTCTTGAATTTTCAAATTCAAGAAGAACAGGTACGCCTTTAAATTTTTGTTATTTCAATAAGTTGTTTTTCATTTGATTTATATTTATCAAGACCATTACTGACTTAAGCATCGGAGGGGTGTTACTAACATGTTTTTGTCTTGCAAGGGCAAATCAATCTGAAGTACAAAATTTTTTAAGATGTTATCACCTTAGCATTTTCAGAATGTGATACAGGTATGATTTTGTCTTGCTTCAATTCTGTTTACCTTATCAAAAATTATTTATGTAGAGGTCATTCTAATTAATGAAAGTGATATCAGTTAAGATGTCATAATATTAACATGTTCTCGTTTTTGTAAGAAAGTAAACACTTATTTTGAGAAGACAACAACTTGAGATTGGCCATCTCATCTTACGTTTAAAGGTACTTAGTCCCTTCAATGGTTTAAAGAAATAACTTTCTTTCGTTTTGAATCAAGGTTGATACACCTTCGCCTGGAGCGCAAGATTTCAATAGTAGTTAAGGTGAGGAATGGGCACGTATATTTATATATACGCACCCCCCCCCCATTTCCACTTAATTAACGTTGAACATAAGATTTTTTCAATTGGTAATGGCATATTCATGTCATCCAAGGGCCAAAGTGTTTTTGATATTTTCATATCAAACAAAAGTATTTTAAAGGTTAAAACACCTTTTACACAAGATCGTTAAAAGTTGATATTTCCAATCCAAGCCTCGGAAACATAATCGGCTTTCAAAGATACGTCAAAGGGTCGGAAGACAGTTTGATTTGGGAAAAACTTACGACTTTGCAAAGAAGAAATCATGCTATTGTTGAAAACACAGATCTCATCATCAGGTTTTGCGAGTAAACCTTCTGAAACGAAGACATCAGAAAGGATTTTTGAAGTACCAATTTTGCAAGAGGGAGAGGCTTTCTTCATTTTTCTGATGAAAAGATTTTTACAGAGAAAGAAAGAAGAAATTGTAGAGATTAGAGAAGGGGAATACCTTAGGAAGCACCGCCTGGAATGATGAAGAGGGTGGAAATCCTAAGGGTTTTTATGATCTTAGGGGTCTAGACTCCTCTTCTCCCAAGGCGTAATCAAGTAATGCATTGGGTCAAATTGCCGGTTAATTAAACTGTCCCATCACAACACGTCTTTCCAGAAAACTTATCTTCTCCGTATTATCCTGCTAAGACATGTTTGGGGGCAATTGTTGTGGGTAAAATTTCAAGATGTGTCTACCTTCGACTCCCTTCAAAGATTGCAACGCCTTGAACGACATGTATATTTTACATTACTGATTATTCACTATTTCGATAATAATTTTGCAGGTGGTGAACAGCAATTAAGCACATGGGATAAATCATTTTAACAGCCGTCTGAGGCCTTATTGACCACGTCAACCATGTCAAGAGATGAGGCCCGAGTTGATAGGATAGTTGGTTATTTTTAGTATTAGGGTTTTTTGTTATCTAGAAGTGTATATAAATAAAGACATGGAGGTACACCAAACACACACTCACATACGCCTAGAACTCTTGTAAACCTCCATTGTTCTCAAAAGTTACTGTGATTAATACAACCGTTTGGGGAAGGAAGGTGCTCTTAATCACCTCCCGAGGTTTTGTGCCGGCGAGATTATTGTCTCAAGGGCTTTCCTCGTTACATCTTTGAGCCATTCTTTCAAATCTTTAGATTAAACTCCATCCGTCCCTCCTTTATTTTTGATTTCCAATCAAGATCGAACTTCATTGTTTTTTCTACCAAAACAAAGATCTTGAGTTATCCTTTCAATTGTTACGTAGGCGTACTTAGATCTTGAGCTATGATCTAGGTATCAATTGGAAGGCAATAACTCAAGATCTTCAATTGTTCTTCGGTCTTCGTTCGCTATGATTAACATCGTGCTTTTATCGTCAATATTATAGTCCATAGACATACATGGATCCATAGCAATTGAAGATATAATAATAATTGAAGGTTTTGAGTTGTCGTCTTCCAATTAATACGTACGATCTTTAGGATTTCAATTAACAATGGTGAGTCAAAAGAATAAATCTCAATACTTTCCATTGGGTCCCATCACCAAGCATTCTTTGGCTTAAATTGTTAGCCCGCCCATTAAGAATGAACAATTAGGCCCATTAGGTATCTACACATAAAACAAATAAGCCTTGACACTTCGAAAGATGCCTTGAGGGCTCACTAACCTTATTAGATCGCTATAATTAGGTCTAAATAATTTTATACATAACGTGATCTATATGATCAATCGCCTTGCACATACATCTAAGTGCCCAAAAACATTATTTATTATATATCCACAATCTGAAATACGCAAAAATCCGACAAATACCAAAAAGAAAATACACACAAAGACTAAAAGATTTTTGAAGATTAAAAAATCCACATTAAAATGAAAATATTTGTTACACCTTAAAACGAAAACATCTAGTGCAGGATAGTGAATAGCAAGTGCATTGCGAACACAGGCTGATTCAAGGTAACAAGTACTGATGAGATTATTTTTCAAAGCTACTCAATTAATGCCTGAGTAGTAAGACAAAAGTTCATTCTTTCAATGATTATGAAGGAAAATGGAGACTGATTCTGGGAAGGTCGGTGAACTTAATTATGTAAACTTCAGGTTTTAACCATTGAAAACCCACGTTACTTCCAGTACATTATATCAGCACTATAAATATGGTCATGCGTTAAAATAACGTCCTCGTAATTGACCAGCTAAAGAATTTCAACATATGCAGCTGGTGGTCAAATATGTTAGAAACCTAAATTAATAACACAATTAAAATTCAAATGTTACAGAAAAAGAACCAGAACCAGAACCAGAACCAGATGGCATGATACAACCCAAAAGCGCAAGTGAAGATCAAACTTGAACCACATTCGTAACTAAATTATTCGTCATATTAACAAAACCGAATTATTACGAATACAACAGATTCTGATTATATCTTCAACAAAAATTAAATTTATAAGACAAGCAACCTCTCATCAAACCCTAACTGCCAGTACCTAAGGTCTGCAAACATTGCAGCAATATACACATTATACAGAGACGAATATAGAGAGAAGCAGACCTTGCCGGAGCGCTTAAGGTGAGCCGCGTAAGCCTTGACAAACTCATGAGGCGAAACATCTTTCACCGTCCTTGCGGCCTCCATATTTGCTGCTCCGACGGCTGCGACGGCGCTGTATTTTCCTGGAGCTCGGGGTTTACCCCCTCTCTCTCTCTCTCTGTATGCGACGCGTGCGGAAAGAATCAAAAATTGAAATTGATGCTAGGGTTTATACTCGTCTTGGTTGGAAGTGCGGGCCGGGATCAATGCTTACTGAACTCATCATCTGGTAAAAAGCTTACCTAACAGCACTGGCCCAGCCCACCACCGTTTAGGTTAATTATGGGATAAATGATGAATAAAAATTGGGTTAATTGCAATTTAGGGCCTGAAATGTTCGACACGGAGGGCCTGGTATATTCTTTCCCGTCACATCAGGGTTCAATATGAGTTTTTCTCGCCAATTATGGGATGTTTTACGGAATTCGTTAGAAATCTTGTTAAATGGCAATGCGCGCAATACACGTGATTAACAGATCAGTTAATTTAAATTGCCCTTACCTTTTAAGGGGTTAAATGACATTTAAAAAAAAAGGGGGATTGTGGATTTTTTTTTTTTTTTTGTCAATTCGTCTCCTCCCAATCCTCACAAAGACGTATCTAGGGGTGGAAATGGTTTGGCTCAAACCGCGGTTCGGAACCGAGCCGAGCCAAACTGTGCGATTTAGCTCGTTTTTAAAATTATGCGGTTCAGCTCGGCTTGGAAAATGGGTAAACCACACGGTTCGGTTTGGCTCACGGTTTGACCCTTCGAGCTGAACCGAGCCGAACCGTTTCGAGCTGAACCACGAGCCGAACCGTCGAGCTGAACCGTTAAGCTGAACCGTGAGCTGAACCGTGGAGCCGAGTCATTAAACCGAGCAAGCTGAACCGGCCACCTCTATTATAGACCATTGATTAAGTTTATTGATTTGATCTGAACCGTTAGATTTTTATAACCCTAATACCTTATCCGCCGTGATAGATTATTAGCGATCAGTTGGAAATTCAAATCGGCAAAATCCTCTCATCTCCAGTTCTCTCGTCTCCTCCGTCCCTCCGGTCGACTCCATCCCTCCGGCCGACTCCATCCCTCCGGCCGACATCCTTCCTGGCCTCCTCCATCTCACTCCCACTCGCCTCCAAATTTATCCCACTTCTCAGGGATTATGTCTCACGGACCATAGCGAGACAGAGCGGGTGGCGACTGGCGTGTGACGTTAATCGCTTCCATCTCCACTCCACTTAACTGCTCCGTATTCCGTACAAACTACAAAAACCCCTTACCCTCTCTTATGAACTACAACCTTCAATTTCAAATTCTCCCTTTCAGTTCTCCGATTCTTTGAATTGATTCCCAATCTAACTTCAAATTCACAATCACCCACCCACACGCACAGAGTTAGGGTTCATGTGAAAAAATGGCAAAAGTCCCTCCCGTCTCATCCCCATGGATCCCCGAAGATGACCTCTTGCTCAAAAATTCAATTGAGGTACACACATATTTCACTCCTAATTCTCACTTCTCTTCGTATCTAATGCTTTATTGCTCTTCATTTCCGTTCATGGTTTCGTCATTCTGTGTTCTATGTCCTCCAATTCGTTTGATTTTTTTTACTTTGCCGTAATTGTAACGACCCCAAAACCACCCTAATTTTCTTAACTTAAAATGGAACTTTTATGTGTATTTTATGTGTTAGAAAATATTTTTATGACTTGTATATATTATTTGAGCATATGAGTTAGTTAAAGTGTTAGTAGAAATTTTGTTAAAAGGAATAAATGAGTTAGTTGAAACTTTAGGGTCCAAAGTGTAACTTTAAAGTTCAGGGGCTAAAGTGTTAAAACCGAAAGTTGAGGGGCCTGAGTGAAACTTTTAAAATATCTATTTGCTTCTTATCCCATTTCTCTCTTTCTCTGCGCAAGTTCACACACACACGCACACACTAATCTTTACTTTCTTTCTGTTCTGCGAAGGTTGAAGACGAAGGGAGTATGTCACGCCCCGGAAATTCTAAAAATCCATAAATATAAAATTTACATAATTAACATCTCCAAAATGCTAAATACCAAACCGGGCGCGTGAATTCTACTATAAACCAATACCAACAAACAATACCTCAACGAGATTTTAACTCGGAGACTAGAAACAAACGCGGAAGCAAGAACAACTGTTAATAATATAAATTCCCAAAGACTACAGTAAATACATAACCCTGGACAACCATGACCTTTCAACTATATACAAAGAGGCCCTGAAGAGTAACTACCCCAAAGGCGATCAACCTGCTCAGAAGACTCCCGATACAACGGACCTCAAACGATACCACTTGCTTTCCTGGGGGGGGGGGGGTTAAGGAAAAACAATTTGAAACAAGAAACGGGGTGAGAAAAATCTCAGTAAGCTACTAAATGCAACTAGATGTCATGCTATCATGAACAGTAATATCCAATAATCAATCATAGCATACAATCACATAACAACAAATGAGAGGCTCCCTATCGCCAACCGTCCCATACCGGTTGGAAATAACGACCAGCTCATCATGCAACACATAAAGCTGAAATAAACACTCATAGGTGGATACGGAGCCAAGGTTCTAGAAACGGAACACCATCCTTTGAGAAGAGTCCGTTGAGCAGCATGAACGAGCTGAAGCCGGTTCCGGAACCAAGTAACAACAACAACCAGTAGTGGGAGAAACAACACATAGTCATCCCCCCACGCGAATAGCTAGAATACTCACCATAGGAGCTAGCTCATCCCAACCACGATCACGGGAAGGGGCATCCCACTCAAGGCCACTGAACATGGGGAAACTGGGTTACCAGTGAAGTACATTATACTGGACTTGGCTCGTGCCATTATAATATACATCACTGCCCAAAACAAACACAGCAATGCCAGCTGGACTCTATGCAAGCACATAGTAATAAATACTCGCTTGAAACAACAACGGGGGCAATGATTCCAAAGTAGGGAACCAAGCCAAAGTCATCACAAAGGATGCAAACTATTTCTCATGAAGAGATCAACAACAACATCAACACATGAAGCTACTCAAAAAGAGTTAAACGGTTATCCACGTTCATACATTGCAAATACGGTCACAAGCGGACCCAGCCCAACATTCTCAAACCATACTTAGTCAAATACCATAACACGCTTGTTCACAAAAGGGACCATACCCAATAATTACCATAAGGATACAACTATTACTCAAGAAGAGTCAACAACAACGAAAACGGGAAAATCTTTCATAAAAGTGTTCCACCACGATAAACAGAATTTCTCATAAAGAGCCCAACAACATTGATCATTAAAACAAATGATTCCAAACAAGGTTTCATACCAAACACATCCTACAGATGATACCCATAAGTTACTCATTAGAGCACAACCCAAACGGTCACTCACAAACAGTACCACTACCATTACCAAGATGACCCTAAAAGCCTACTCATAGAGGGTACTTATGGTCAAGCACTCAACCATTTCCTTATACCTGGGATTCCCAATAGGAACTCCGAATAATTCCTCCATAAGGCTAATCACTCCGAAGGTACCCAATCACTATTTCACATCTTACATCCGCTCATGGACGGACCAATTCTTAACACTCAGCCGAACAAAAAAAAGTAACACATTCCCATACATGATCCCCAATGCACCCATTTCAACACTTGGTATCCCATGACAACCCTCTAGGTACTATAGGATATTACTTAAAACCTAGACCAAGTCTTTTCCTAAAATCAATTTGATGGGAACCAACATGAACACATCATAAGATTACCAAACATTCACTAATAATACTTAGTTACGTTCCACCACACATTTGTTCACCAAAGAACCATTTTCACACACTAGAGTGGTCCTTGACCCATACAACATATACCCCAAACTTGATCACAACGAACCGGTCATAACGTTTTGTATTATAGAACACTTACTGGAAACTCAACACAATCCAAACCAGAAACCCCACAAAATAAACCCACTCATCTCGTAGTACTCGAAAGAGCTTCGAAACGATAGTTTACACGCCTAAAACGGAGTCCGGATGAGAAAGTTATGGCCTCCGGAAGATCGAACGAAAACGGACAAACTGGAAAAAAAAGGGGGATGCGCGCGCCTCCCTAAAAAGTGATGCGCGCGCCTCCTAAGGTCAGAAGGCTGCGATTTCGAAGCAGAAAAGGGTGCGCGCGCCTCTCCAAACATGTGCGCGCGCCTCCTTGCCCGGAGGGACGAATTCCGGCCAAAATCTGGGTTTTCTACCTATTTTTCTTAACCATTTCATATTCCAACCAAAATCAAACATAATCAACCTTCCTCCAAGCATAAAGATGAACCCAAAACAACTTATAACTAGAATGGAGACTCAAATAATACCATTCATCAACCAAGATCAAGATTCAAACCCAACATTCCTAAAATCACCATTTTCAACTCAATTCAAATCCAACACTTCCTACAAGTTCACCCAAGTGCCAAAACAACTTCTAAGCCTAAAATGACTCATCTCACAACATTTAAACAACACAACCAAGGGATGATTCAATTACCCAAATTTGCACAAAAATATGAATAAATTGCAAATAGGTTCCAAAACAACCAAGAAAGCCATATAAATCAACTAGAACATTAATAGACTTAAAGATGACCATTTTTAGCATAATTGGGGGAAAAGCAACTTACCCGGATTTTATCAACGGTGACGGAACTCAAAGTTTCTTGGCTTCCTAAGATCCTATCGACGATCTAAACATGATTCATGTTTTAAGAAATGAGAAATAAAGAGAGGAAGATGATGGAAATGTAGAGAGGAGTGAGAGAGAACTTACCCATTCTTTGGCAATGGAGAGAGAGGGAGATGGAGAGGATGAGAGTGAGGGAGGTGAGGGGAAAAGATGGAATAAGTAGGGTGATCGAGAAATTTACACATTGACCCCCTCCCCTACACACTAACTCAATCATCTTATATTCCTCACTAACATTTAAGACCCAACACTCTACACTAGCACAATTAACCAATTAAATGCTAGGCACGACCACATCACGAAACCCAAAATGAACACATAAATATTTAAATAACTAAATAATTTAAATAATAAATAAGCAAATAAATAAATAATAATTATTTAATACTAATAAAGTAGAGCCTAGGTTTCGGGTCGTGACAGAGTAAGTTTATTTTCCTATCTTAATTTATATCTTTTTAATTACTTCTCCGTTTTAAAAACTAATTATATATAAATGTTCAGGGTGTTGAATAGATTCTTTCTACCGATCAATATTATTTTTCTTGACACTTTTTGGGGAAAAAATAGGTAAGTTACTAATCCCTCCCTTTAAGTGTTAAAATGGTCATAATCATCCTATATAGGCTTAATATGTGGTGAAATGATGTTTTTGTATACTTTTATATATACTTGTAAATTTGGGTCGGAGGGAGTAGTAATAACTTTTATATATACTTGTAAATTTGGGGCGGAGGGAGTAGTAATAACTTTTATTATACTTGTAAATTTGGGACGGAGGGAGTAGTAATAACTTTTATTATACTTGTAAATTTGGGACGAAGGGAGTAGTAATAACTTTTATTATACTTGTAAACTAGCGGGTAACCCGTGCTCTGCACGGGAAACCAATACTATATCTTAAAAATAATATTTTAACTATAGTTAACTAATATAGTAATCATCATTTTAACTAAAACTATTAATAATAATAATTAATCTATATAATTACTATTATTATAATTACTATTATAATTAAATAATATTATTGATAGTTATAGTTAATATTTAGTAATTGCAATGATTAATTTATATTATAATTATTATAATAAACTAATACTATTAATAGTAATAGTTAATAGATATAGTAACTATTATGATTAATATTAAAAATTAATAATTTAACTTATATAATAACTATTATAATTAACTAATAATAGTAATAGTTAATGTATATAGCCTATTATAGTTAACTAATACTATTAATAGTAAAAACTAACTTATAAAGTAACTATTATAGTTAACTAATACTATTAATAGTAATAATTAACTTATATAGTAACTATTATAGTTAACTAATACTATTAATAGTAATAGTTAACGAATATATTAACTATTATAGTTAACTAATACTATTAATAGTAATATTTAACTTGTATAATAACTACTATTGTTAACTAATACTATTAATAGTAATAGTTAACTTATACTATTAGTAGTAATGGTTAACGATTATACTATTAATAGTAATATTTAACTTGTATAGTAACTACTATTGTTAACTAATACTATTAATAGTAATAGTTAACTTATACTATTAGTAATAATGATTAACTTATACTATTAATAGTAATAATTAACTTATATAATTACTAATATGATTAACTAATAGTATTAGCTAAGAATGAGAATATCAAAAGTCATTACATTTTAGGATGATGTTGATGGGCTTCTCCAAATTCAAGCTTTTAGTAAAACACGTGCACATGTCAAACCCACAACCCTCCTCACCAACTTTAATATATATATATAAGATTTGGGACGGAGGGAGTAGTAATAACTTTTATTATACTTGTAAATTTAGGACGGAGGGAGTAGTAATAACTTTTATTATACTTGTAAATTTGGGACGGAGGGAGTAGTAATAACTTTTATTATTATGGGTATATGCTAGATGAGGTTGGTATGGTAGTGTTGTGAAGTTATAATGATGTTGTTGTGCTTTAGGATTGGGTAACAACTTGGTAATGAAAGTGAACTTTGTTAGATTTTTTTATGGGAATTGGCCATTCTGCAGTGGAGCGGCCGAGTCAGTAAATTAGAGCGGCCGATCCCCTTATTGTCGAATGTTGAGTTCTAGGAGAGCGGCCGATCAAAGTAAAGGACTCGACCGATCCGCTCGGCCGAGTCAAGTAAGTAGAGCGGCCGAGCAGTCTGAGTTTTAACAACTTGTTTGTTTTCGTTAAGTATTGGGCTAGGTCTTAGGCGATGTCCTATGATGCCTAGATAATTGTTATGAGGTATCAAAATGATAGAATTGGTCATTTGTGATCGGGTTTGACTTAATGTGATTGTGTAGATGGATTGTGTGGTGACTTAATGTCAAGATTGTGCACATTATTGTGAAAGCGTGTTTACTTTTCTATGATGAGCTTGTGTGGTTTCCTTCTATGTAATCATGCCCTGGTTGTTGTTTTAGCAAGTATTTATTACTGTGCTCCTTGTTGAAAGTCCAGCTGGTTTTGTGTGTTATCGAGTGGAGGTGGAAAGCATTATAGTGGCACCTAGCCAAGTTCACTATAAGGCTTTTTCACTGGTCCTATTTCCCAGGTTGGGATGTTATCGAGTGGAGGTGGAAGGCATTGTAGTGGCATCAGTTAAGTGCACTATAAGGCTTTTCCACTGGACCTATTTCCTCAGTCCATATTGGCCTTGGCTGGGATGAACTCGCTCCCTCGCGTGAGCATTTAGGGGTATGACTTTGTGTCATTTTCTCCCACTATTGTTGTTGTTATGTTATATGGTTCCGGAACCTGTCTCAGCTATTGATGCTGCCTCGTTGTTACTGTGGTTCTGTTGGTTATGGGTTGGTTTTCGGGATCCCGGCTTCAGCTATTTATGCTGCTCAGATGGTTTCAGACAGATGGTCTTCTCAGATGGTTATTCAGATGGTTTTCTCAGATGGTTTTCTCTGATGATCATGTTATTTCGGTAAACCTTGGCTTGGTATCCTCGTAGGAGTGTTTACTCCTACACTATGTGTTGTATGATGAGTTGGTCGTTATTTCCAACCGGTATGGGACGGTTGGCGATAGGGAGCCTCTCATATTATGTGTTATATGCTATATGATCATTTGTGACATTGTTCCTTTATGTTTATTATATAAGCATGTAATGTAGTTGCATTTTAGTAATTTACTGAGATTTATTCTCACCCCTTATTTGTTTACCGTTTTAGATAAGGAGCCCATGGGATAGTTCACACACAGGGAGGACGTCGGGAAGAGGATCTTTGGTAAGACTTTTGGGAAGTGGTGTGTATGTTAAAGGATACATTATGTAAATGTAACACCTTTTGGGTAGTGTACCCGTGACTTAGTTTTGTATCATCTCTTTTAGTAGATGTCGGTGTTGTATATTTGTAAGTAAAGTTGTGGCCAAGTGGCTCAGTACTCGTTTGAAAGTTGGTTTGTTTTATGACTTCAAGTCAAGTTTCAAGTAGTTGTGTTGGTCGTGTGATCCTTTTTATGAAAGTATATTTCGAAAATTTCCTTTAAATTGTTTTATGACGTCTTCCGTGCGTGTCCCGGACGTGGGGCCAAGTAGGACCACGGGTCGGGGCGCGACAGTAATCGCTCAATTGCTACATACAGTCCGATCGTTTAACCTGGATTTTTTGTGGTTCAAACCGCGGTTTAAGCCACGGTTTAAACCGCGAAATCAGACCGTGGTTCAAACCGAGCCGAGCCGAACCGTGATGGTTTAGCTCAGCTCAGCTTGGACTATTTTTTGGTTCAGCTCGGTTTGAGATTTCTCCAAACCGATGTATAGCGGTTTGGCTCCTAAATTGCCCCAAACCGAGCTAAGCCGAACCATTTCCACCCCTAGACGTATCTACTCCCATTCTCTCGCTCTCTCTCCCGTTTTCTCTCTGGCATACACCTCTCGCCTGAGCCCAACTGTTCACCCCTCGCCTCCCACTACACACCTATCTGTTCGGCTTCAATATTTCTATGTGCCCCACCATACCCTAGGTTCAAAATCACCCTTGAAAATCACCGGCCATCTCCATTAATTCCGGCAACTTCAAAGCCGGAAAGCTTGCTTCTATTCCTTCAACGAAATTCGAATGAAAAGCGCAACAAAACTGAAATCCGGGATTTGGTGTTGATTTTGTTTTTATTTTGTTGGAGTTGTAAAAACAGATGAACTGGATTGGATTTTGTTGATTTGGTGTTGATCATGTTTTATAAATTCAGGTCAATTGTCGGATTTAACGAAAAAGAGGTGGGGATTTGCTCGATCTGTTGAAGATGGTGGGAATTTGGTTGGACTTATCGAAGAAGGGTAGTGTCGGAATGGTAGGATGGGGTGGAGATGACAATGGTTATGGTTGTAACGACCCGGGTTTGCAGGCTCGGGTCGTTACAAAACATACTCTTTCCGTTTTATGTGACTAGAGACCAAAAATTTTGGCACACAAATTAAGGAAAAGTAAGAAAGAGAAATACTGGGAGGAGGTGTTTATGAGTATGAAAAATTGAGAGAAAATGAGTGGGAGAAATAGTAAGTTGATTGGTGTTGTAAGTGTAAAAGTAAAGTATGAGAGATAATGAGTGGGAAGAATAGTAAAGATTCTTTACTATTTTGGATAGTCTCAAGTCACGTGGAACAAACAAAAAGGAAATAAGTCTCAAGTGACATGAAACGGAGGGAGTCTACTCCATCCGTCCCAGCAGAAGTGAGACTTCTTTCCCTTTTAATCCATCTCACAACAAGTGTGACCGTCTAAAATATAAATATTTTAATATATTTATATTTACCTTGCCCTACCATTTAACTCCACTTATTCTTTTTCTTCATATTCAACCACTCAATTTATTCAACAAACATTACTATTTACTTAATTCATTATCTCTTTTCATTTCTACCACACATAAATGTTTAAAATGTATTGGTGTTGTTAACAAAAATTAGCAATAGTGTTTATGAATATACTCCTAATTGTTATATTTAAATGGGTATGGGTTTTCAATCTTTCTATATGTGTGAGATTATATATATGCATAAGATTAATTAAGAAATATAAATTATGACTACTTAATTGGGTAAATTGGAATACAGTTTAAATTAATACTATACATGATTCAATATGCATGAGATTGAATTAATGTGAGTATATGTGCTTTGAGCAAAATCAATAAAAGTTAATGGGAGAAAGAAATACAAAATCAAAGTTACAGAGCTTGTAACTGCAAATTAGGGGTTGAAGAAGGAAGTTTTCGAAAATTACAACTTGGTCACTGTCTTTAGGAGAAATTCTATTTGGTCCTTAAATTAAATGCTATAGTTTATATTTTGGTCCCTGATTGTACTATGAATTCAGTTTTGTCCTTTTAAATGTCAATAATAATTGTTAAACTAGAGTTGATCATAGCTTGGTCGTTTTTAATCGGAATGAGGTGATTTTCGAGTCTATCTTGACTAACTTTTTAAGGGCTTTCTTATAAAATTATTTCCAGGTCTAAAATAGTTATGTTAATCACAGAAAATTTGTTTTCTTACAGCTGCGCTGGTAATTTAATACGAGAAATGTTTCAATTTAAGAAATTCATAATTTGATCATCCGAACTTGGAATCGAGTGATTCTTGAGTCTAAATTCACTAATTTTTCAGGTTCTTTCCAATGAAATATTTATTTCATATCAGTTCTGCATCTAGAAGTACCAGAATTAGCATTTTTGTGACTGCTGCAGTTTAAAATGTGCTGAAATTGAGTAGACATGAATAATTTATAGAAATTTCATATGGAATTAGATTCTGATGATTCTTGGGTGTAAATCGAGTGTTTTTCAGAGAACTTTTCACTTATGCAATTTTAATGTGATGTAATTATCTTGTGTGGTTGTTGATCTTAAGTTCAACTGTGGATATTAGGTTTAGATAACATTCTTGGTGAGTAATCGATTTTGATAAACGGATCAAAGAGTCATGAAGATTGGATTGAATAAGCGTTTGAGGTAAGAAACCCATCTTACACTTGTTTTTCATGTTATACATGAAATTCTTAGCATTTTAAACTTACATGTGATGTGATTATGACTTTAATGAGTTGAATTCTTGAGATTCATATGGGTATTAATGATTTGGTTAGGAATACCATATATATATATATATGGTATTATAAGGTGGAACTCTTGTGAAAATAGTTCATGTGAAAGCACGAAGTAAAGGAATCATTTGTGGATTTAAATAGGGGTAACATGGAATAGTAACTTGTGATGTGTGTTGCGATTTAGTGGTTCATTAAATCATTATGATTATATGAGTTTGATTTTGAAAGAAAGTGGAATGGTGTTGTGTCAATTGTTATAAATGGGAATGAAAAATGGTATAAAGTTACAAAGAATACTTCATAGTTATGATGATAATACGAGTATGTATTGTTGTGGTTTAAAGTGGTGGAATATATACCGAACAAGAATCCAATGTGGGATTCACTCTATATTATGTACGGAGGATGGAACATACACCATCATACGAGTTATACTCCTAGCAACATCGGGAGATATTATATTTATATTAATATGAATACCGAACACGAATTCAATGTGGGATTCACTATATGAGTACAAATATGAATACCGAACACGAATCCGATGTGGGATTCATTATATGGGATTCACTATATATATATATATATATATTATATATATATATATATGGAAATGAGTATGTACTGTTGGAACAATTTTATATCCCTGAATGCCACACTCATATTTAGAAGAAGAATGAGGAAGGAGATGAAGGCGGAAGCATGAAAATACCTGTTGAATCCATAGTAGATGTTGTAGGGAGAAAGTAAGACCAAGATGAAGATGTAGGAGAATGGATCTTCTAAATGAAAGTGTCTCTTAATCTCTCAAAGTTCTTCTAACAATATGAAGTATAATTTAGATGAGAGAAAGTAAGAATCAAGTAGTTTCTAGGCTTGATGGAAGGGCCTTTATATATGAAACATGGTGACACTTCAAATAGGGACCATACATATTCATTTCTTAAGCAACGTTGATTTACCATTTTGCCCATCATAAATAGGTAAATTACATTTCAGGGATTCTACACACTGACTAGGTTTGACTATATTTTAT
Source organism: Campanula takesimana (assembly GCA_026119855.1). Lineage (NCBI taxonomy): Eukaryota > Viridiplantae > Streptophyta > Magnoliopsida > Asterales > Campanulaceae > Campanula > Campanula takesimana. The sequence continues at coordinate 15,346 of JAOWBW010000122.1, read as the reverse complement.
ATTAATATTATAGTCATGATTTTATTAATGGGAGTCTAAATAACTTGTATTGCAAGCCATCTTGCTCCAACAATCTCCCATTTGGGTTGCAAACAAGTTCTTCCTTTTAAATCATAAGTATAGCATAAATGACAACCCTAATGTGCACTTTGTTGTCATCTATAACATCTTGTCCATTGTCTTTTAAGTATAGGACTAAAGGGGCAGTCGTTGTAATTGATTCGCAACTAAACCCACTATAATCACAAATACAAATCTAACTAAATGACATAGATCAAAAGTATAGATGTGTAGCATGGAATCATAATGATATATATACATATTCTTCCAACTAGTCCAACTTTACCAAATGAGATCAAAATAATAGAACAATTAATGAAGTACAACACAAAACTCCCACTAAATTAAATGTTATCAAATTGTTACACCCATATGAGCAACATGCTCGTGAAACACTAAAGATGATAACGTTTCATAAATGGATCCATTAAATTATGGAGTGTTCTAATAAGTTATATTTCTCTGTTCATTTTGTACTCTTTTCTTTATAACAAGATACTTAATGTCTAAATCCATAAACATTTTGTTAGAGTACGGAACTGCTACCTAATAGTCACATCTTAATTGGTCTTTCGACACTTGTTTTGACAAATCACAGTCCATTAAAACTTATGTAGCCATGTAATTTTAACAAATATCGGAATACCAAATGATCTCAAGATTATCCGATTAAAAATAGGCATGTAGATCTTTGTGTTTTGTAAATACTATATCATTCTTTTGGCTACTACTTAATGTTCTTTCTGGATTGCTTTGGTATTGACCAAGCATCCCAACATTAAATGCAAGACTTACGCATTTATTAAGCTTTCTTACTGCTGATGCAAAGAGGGATATTTCTATATACTTGGATTCATAATTAACTTTAGGACACTGTTTGAGACTAAGCATGTCTCCTTTAAAATTAGGGGTGTCAAGTGGTTTATAGTTTTGCATGCTATATCTTTTGTAATACCTTTTCTATATAGGCCTTTTGTGATAATCCCAAAATACTCCGTGAATACTCACAGTGAACTTGGATTCCTAATACAAAAAGATGCCTCACCAAGAATTTTCATTCCAAAGAAATTTTTTTAGTTTCCTTATTAAGGTTTAAAACATTACTAGCAAGCAAATATTACCCACATATAAGATCAAAATTATAATTTTTACTCCCACTGAACTTATGGTATATACAATATTTATCAAGATTCATTTCAAAACCAAATGAAAGAATAACTTGATTAATCTTTAAATACCATTAATGAGAAGTTTTACTTAAGTCCATAAATGAATTTCTTCATATAGATAGTTTCCTCAATGTTTCCATTAAGAAAAGTTCTTAATATCCATTTGATGAAGCTTAAGACACAAATTGCTACTAGTGCCATAATGGTTCTAAAAGAGTTTTTAGAAGATATCGGGAAATGTTTCTTTCTTGATAATTAATGCCTTTCATATGAGTTGAAAATTCTTTAGCAACTAGATCGGTCTTTATATCTTTCAACATTACTTTTGTGAATCCTTTTAGGTCTTAGAGACCCATTTATAGGTTTCACATCTTTAGGTAATGTAAAAGATCCCAAAAGTTGTTATCTTTCAAAGATTTCAACTCTTTATATATGGTATTAATCTACTTATGAGAATTAGGACCATTAATGGCTTTATGGTAGATGAATGGCTCATCTCCCACTAAACCTAAGTGTCCTTTATTTCTCGGTAAGATACATCTCATAATTATCCGGTATTGCAATCCTTCTTACTCTATTGTATCTCTTTAAGGGCACTTGGTTCTTCCTAATTTTGAGGTTGTTGAATTTCCTTCTTATGATCAACATTTTCATGTTGTTCAATATTTATAGGGAACTCATATTTATTTTGAATTGCATGTTCTTCTTGAATATCAAGTACAAAATTTGAAATCCAATTGGAACTTATGAAAGAGGTGAAGAAATGGATGCCTCTTCTATTCCAAATTCAAAATATTACACCTAATATCCCACTAAATTCAACATCCTCAATGAACCTAGCTTTTCTCGTTTCAAAATGTTCAAATTTTTGGGTTGTAAAATTTATATATCTCCTAGATCTCTTGGCTTACCTCATGAATAACCACTAACAATCTTATGTCTAACTTGACCTTAGTAGACTTATAAGGTCTACCCTTATGTTAGACAACCCCATAATTGAAGATGATTTAAGGACGTGTTCCTTATTCGTCCCAAAATCATAAAGGTTTTTTTTTTTAGTAGCTTAGAGGGAGCTTTAATGAGAATAAGGGCTGCGGTTTTAATGTATCGCCCATAATAAGTGAGGTAAAAGAAGCACAAAACAACATCCTTATTACCATTTCCTTAAGGATTTTATTATGTCTCTTGTGTACATCATTCATGCTAGGCGTACCCGGCTTAATGTAGATGGAGACAATCCCACACTCTTCAAAATAGCGAGTAAAAAGGACCTAGACGTTCCCTTTAACAATCATTCCAACCATGATATACTCTATCATGATTGGACCTAATGTTCTTAATAGTCTTTCAAAGCTGATTTCCAACTTTGACCTCATAAGACTTGAAAACATCCATAACTTGAGTCTTTGCATGAAGTAATAAATGCATCCATATTGAGAGTAGTCATTTAGAAACGTAATAACTATTGTTGACCTTTCCACGAAGGAATAATGAATGGCCCACAATTTTCATATGTATTAGTTTTAAAGACACTTGATACTCTCGGGAATACTATTCTTTTAATGTTTGTAAATTTCCTTTAAGGCATTTAATGCAAAAGTATTTTCCAAAATATCAAGTTTGTTCAAGATTTCCTTTAACATAAGCTTATCAATTTTCCTCTTGGAAATATGACCCAAACGCCTATGCCTTAAAAATTTACTTGATAACTTTTGCTTTCTAGTTTTGGTTTCATTATTTATGGGATTCATTTATTGTGTAAATAAGGTCAAGTGATTAAAGACTACTTGACAAAGTACTAGTGCCATCAACATTGGAATAAAAATAAAAATCACAATTATAAAATTGAACAAAATAATCTTCTTTGTTCAATAGTGTGATAAATATCAAATTCCGTCTAAATGACGGTACAACAAATGTAGTATTTATACAAATATTACTAAGTACTTTAACAATAACAAAAATTCCCGATACCTTGCACTTCAACCGGATCCTGGCTTCCATATAGATGAATCATCCATCTTCTCCAGGACTTCGGTATTTCAGGCAATCCTACATAAACTTCCTTTATGTGAGTTGTCGTTCCAATATTCAACCACTATATATATGTAGGAAATGAAACCAAATTACCCTTTATCACAAACAAAGACCAAATGACATACCTTTCTTAGCACGCCAAGCGTGATACTTAGGGCAGTCGTACTTCATGTGATTGAGGTCCTTGCAAAAGAAGCATTCTTCATGATCATTAGATGATCCCTTACGCTTCTTATTTCTTGCAACCGCAACATCCTTCCCTTTTCTCTTTGTCCCATGAGAGGAGGTAGATGCCAAACATTCCTCAAGCATATCAAGGAATATTTTAGCATCAATATTCTTGGAGATACCGGTCAAAATGGTCTCCGGGACAACTATATTCATGATCATTAGGCTCACACGATTGGAGCGTTTCCACTTCTCCTCATTTAAGCACTCTTCTTGAGTACTTTCGTTAGAGAGAGGAAGAGGAAACGGCTCCCTTAATGCATGATCTATGTCCATATAGCCTAAGATCATCATCAATATTAAGCATCGGTACGTTACTAATAGCAGTAATCACGGATGAAGCTATAAGTAAATCTGTTGGAATTTCGAGAACAAGAATGAATACAAAACATGTATAAGACACTACATAATGAAAAATGATTAATTATGTCAACGAAATCTATCAACAAGACAATCAACATGACATCAAAATTAATCTTTGGATTGCGAGGCAACAAGTAATTTGAACTTATATTTTAATAAATACTTAATCTTCCTTTGGGCCGACATAAGTACCTAAGAAAATAACCTAATGTTCATTTTACTTGTTACCACATGAATGCCCAAGTTTAGTCAAATGTCAAGATCTTCTTTGGAAAATTCAAGCCATTCACATATCAACTTAAACATCCAACACTTTACAATTTTAGGGTTTAAATAACGTAAATCACTTAGGTGACAATATTATTTAAACAATGAATAAAATTGTCAAAGCATATAATTAATCAAGGCCTTAGGATTTGAAAAAATGTATGTTTTGTTCCAAAGGGAAAAACAAAATTATACAGAAAATTTCAAAAAATCCAATTCTGATGAACAGTGGCTGCACGGTCGAGCATAGAAAGATGCACGGCCGTGCAATAATTTACAGAAAGGCATGTTCTCGCGGCACACTTTGCACGACCGTGCTAAAATTGATGCACGACCGTGCCAAAATTATCCGAAAGTGCATGTTTTCACGGTACAATGAGCACGGCCGTGCTAAACCAGAGACACGACCGTGCCAAACGAACCGGTCCGACCGGATTAAACAAGACACCCGTCCGGACCAGCACTATTCAGATGCACCGGTTCAAGGAAATGAATGCGCACGACCGTACCAAACAAAGGGCACGACCGTGCCAGATTTTCTGCACTTCTTTGATTTTTGTCCAAATTTTCCAAAAGGCATTAATAACAAGTAGATCCACATGGTATGTACTTAAAACATAAAACCATGTTATTTAAGGATAATCTTGTTTTAAAATTAATGGAATCAAGTGAGTAGATCCATATGGTATGCACTAGACATAAAACCATGTTATGAAGGGATAGTCACACTTGAATCATTGAGTTTTAATGAACAAAACTTTCAAACCATTTTCTTAATTTCTGATGAAGATTATTAGTACTCTATCAATAAATTAGAGTCCCTAATCATCATCAAACCTTTATGATTCAACAGGAAAAAATGAATCAAATTAAAGCAATAAAGCTTTTTTAAAAAAACTCAAACTCAAACTAAATAATGAGCGGGCTCTGATACCAATTGTTGGAACAATTTTATATCCCTGAATGCCACACTCATATTTAGAAGAAGAATGAGGAAGGATATGAAGGCGGAAGCATGAAAATACCTGTTGAATCCATAGTAGATGTTGTAGGGAGAAAGTAAGACCAAGATGAAGATGTAGGAGAATGGATCTTCTAAATGAAAGTGTCTCTTAATCTCTCAAAGTTCTTCTAACAATATGAAGTATAATTTAGATGAGAGAAAGTAAGAATCAAGTAGTTTCTAGGCTTGATGGAAGGGCCTTTATATATGAAACATGGTGACACTTCAAATAGGGACCATACCTATTCATTTCTTAAGCAATGTTGATTTACCATTTTGCCTATCATAAATAGGTAAATTACATTTCAGGGATTCTACACATTGACTAGGTTTGACTATACTTTATATTAATATTATAGTCATGATTTTATTAATGGAAGTCTAAATAACTTGTATTGCAAGCCATCTTGTTCCAACATGTACACGAATCCGACGTGAGATTCATTATATGAAAAATGGGATATGTATATGTGTATACTACAATGGGACAGAAATAAGTTCTTGATATAGTACTAAAGTGAGTGTTGTTACTACAAACATTTAATAATAAAAATAATGTATATGTATAGTTATGTTGAGATGAAATTGTGGAATAAATTGTGATTTATGTGTTATGGTTGTTGAGAGTAAGCTATGTTTGCTGGCATTGGATGTGGTATATATGTTTGTTTTGTGTTGAATAGTTAATTGGAAATGAGAAGAAGATAACGGAACGAAGTTGGTAAAGTTTACTTACATGGAGCTTATATTATGATGGTTCTTATATTTCTTTATTAGAGTTTAATACATTTCATTTTATGAATTGTATTTAATTGTATATTGTATGCTTCCACGTTTATTTGGTTTGAGTTTTCTTACTGAGTTATACTCACTCTTATTTGTTTCAATATTGAATCAGAAAAAGTCTAGCAATAGAAGATCAAGACATCAAGTGAGGATAGAAGGGGGAAACAAATGGGTAGTTGTTTAAGGTTTGAACTAGATTTTCATAGAAAAGAAATTTATGTATAAATTTGTTTAGGGCCATATATATGGCTTAGTGTTGTATTAAATTGGTTAGCTCATAGTAAAGTCGATGTAGTTGTATATGTCGGTACAAGAGTTTCTTAAGACATTTGATGTTTTAGTGGTTGTAGTCATGTTAGTGTGTGGTTCAAGAGTTGTATTACTATTGGTTGTGATTTTGTTGATGAAAGAAAATATATTTTTTTAGTCATCGGTTTCAAGAGTTGTGATGTCATGTGGACATCATTCAAGCCCAAATAAGTTGTATATTAGGAGTCTATTTTTCGGAGCTTGACAACCCACTTGCAATGTTTACCTATTTTCTATTGTTTCTTTAATAAGTGTCCACAAACAAGGTAAGACTTTTATTCTAGAACAGAGGGAGTATTAATTAATCATAATAGTTACTATATATGTTAATTTTTACTTTTAATATTAATAATTAATCATAATAGATCTTATATATGTTAATAATTATAATTAATAGTATTAATTAATTAATTATAAAAGTCTGTAGTTATTATATAAATTAATTATTACTATTAATAGTATAAGTTTGTTTTTGAGACGAAAAAATATTTTTTAAGATATAGTAAAATTATTATTTTACTAACACATTAGATGTACATTATAAACTTTTATATTTATTAATCATAATGTGTATATATTATGAAATTAGTTATTAGATAATAGCTAATATTATTCAATCAAACGTCCGCAAAACGTAAAGTTACTTCTTAACAATAATAGCTCATCTTTATATTCAAATTTTAATTATCATAATAAATAAAAATTATTTACAACAAAATAAAAATTAAAACAATTCTCCTAATTTTTAAGGAAACGCTTTAATTCATATCCTATATATCTATATTATAAAACACATTGAGTTTAACCACCTCCTAAAAATACATAAAGAATGGATGAGATTAACTCATAACCACCTAATCTAATGGCTGTGGTTGAACAATTATTTTTCCATTTAAACCCTAGCCGTTAGATTAATTCTTAGAGCTCAGATCCTATGGCTATGATGAGGCGGTTTCTAAAATCTCCTCCCCGTTCCCTCAATCTCTCTCTAACTGCAGCAACAACAAAAGAAAGGGTTCAACAACCGGGCGAGGGGACGACAGGAAGGTGAGCGACTGAGCGGTAGGATACCCCAGCTCAATGGGATTTAATACCCTCCTCTTCGTCATACTATGCTCAGTCCTCTCCAACCCTCTCTTCTTCTCCTGCATCGATTCTTTTTCATTCACGCTTCCGACAGACAGAACTCCACACGCACCTTGAGGCAGAGAAGAGGTTGGTTGAATTCACTCTCCCCAGTTGTTTCCCCGTTACATCATTCTTCTTCTCAATTCACAGTAAGCACTCCCCCTTCCATTTTCCCCTCTCCTCTTCCTCCAATCTGCACCCTGCGGATTCTAAAGCTGTTCTTTAACGAATTTAGCTGTTCTTTAGCGAATTTATTATGGGGTTCAGTTCTTTTGAGATACTATAATTTCTGTTGGTTTTTTCTAATACATCATCTCTGAATTTGGACACCAATTCATTTGAAATTGGGTCAACTTGATTTTGTGTAGGTCTTACGGTCCTTTTATGATTGCAGTATAGGTAATACTATTTTTGGTCCTTATGGTCTGACTAATTTTTTTGTCTTAGGGTTTAGATTAGGTTGAGATCACTACATTCATTAGGGCTTCTAACTGATTAACTGGTGGGATTGAGAAATATGATGTCAACATGGATGATCCCAGTACGCAGTAGCAAATGGAACTCATTCAATTTTTTGTTCGCACTGTACTTAAATTTAGATTAATTTAATTATGTTTTTGACATACAAAAATTGCTATTGATACCATATATAATCGTGGATGAATAATTTAATTAAGCTAAATTTATTATTCAGGAAGTATCTCATAAGGATGTCCCACATGCTCAGAATTCATTTGATCGAGCAAGACGGGGAAGAAACAGCATAAATTGTAACTTTGCTTCCGGCTGTAGAGCCAGCTATGTCCAAAGTTTTATTTTTTATTTTTTGGTGCAGTCAAGTATTATGAAAGAAAAATAGGGGGCTGTTAGAGGACTTCGGTTGGAGCAAGTCGGCCTTAAGGTTGCAGCAAGGGACAGAGGCATACAGAGGGGTTGTTTTTGGTTTGTGTATCGTGCATTACAACTTTGGTCAGTAGAAAGCATCAATTTCTATTGGAACTGGTTTTCATCTGTTCGCTGGCTATAGACAATAGAACGTTTTTTGCTTGGTAGTACGTGTCTCTACGGCGAGTGGGCATCTTCGAGTATGTGGGTGGGGTTACCGAAAAGAAGGTATCGGGATGGGTTTAGAATTGTGAAATGGTGGAAAGTAAGTGGGGTGGGGTGGGGAGGGGTTGACAAGAAAGAGGAAAGTGATGGGTGGGATTAACGGTTGTAAGATGTGCTTTTCATTTCATATTGTCACCGTGCCATCGGCACGGGTCGAGTACTAGTTTATATTATAAAAATTATTATATAACTTTATTAAATAAAAACAAAAATGTTATAAAAAAAATAAAAATAAGTTTCTCGTGCAAAGCGTGGGTTACCTACTAATAGTATGTGAAAATTTATCGTGAAGATGACAAATGGATCTCAAAAATAAACAAGTGATGAGCCGAAATTAAAACTTGTACTGTATTGCCAAAACGATAATGATATGTACAGTGAAAACTCAAAGGGAAAACTCACAGTGAAACACTGTAATCCGTTGGATTGTAATAAATGTTTGTGAGCCCCAAAACGAATAAAAACTCATCCAACGGTTTAAAGTGTTTCACTATGAGTTTTCCCTTTGAGTTTTCCCTATGTGTATCACTGTAATCGCCAAAAATACCAATATACATGCGGTGGTTACAGTGGTTAAACACCATGTGAAGTGTGGGAGGGAAACCAAAACGCGAAACCTGGTCGCACTCGCCCCCCCCCCCCCACCCCACCTCGTGCATATCGCCCTCTCAGCCACTTCGTCGTCTTCATTCCTCTGTTTTCACCGCTCCTTCTCCATTACAATAATCGATCCCCCATTTCTCTCCCTCCCCCATTCCCCTTCCCATCCAATTTCTGTAAAATCGAGCAATGGCTTCCTTCTCCGTTCCATGCCCCAAGACTACCGGTTTTCTCGCCGCTTCGAACTCCAGCTCCAAGCACAACCCCAAGCAACGCAACGCCTCCTTCATCTTTCGATCCGATTTCAAATCGAGTCGGTCTTTGATCGCCGGATCTTCCTACGTTCAGGTTCGATTTTTCAATCTCCGCCCCAGCATTACCCTTACATTTTTTGAATTTCGCGACTCTTACCTTCTTAGTCTTCGGTTGCTAATTGTTGGCTGGTAATCGGTATTGTTTTTTCTTTTCAAATTGGATATCCTTGTCTGTAATTTGAGTTTGGATTTGAATTCATAATATTCATTTTAGAAGACCGAGAGTAGAAAATATTTGTCTAAGCAGAAATTGTACCGAATTAGTTGGGATTGATGACGTTGTGTCTCGTTGCAGTGTGAGCAGTGCTGCTTAGTTTTGCTCTATCGTAAAATATTTAAGAACTTCTAAAATTGATTAGTGAGATAAACTTGTTACATAACAGAATATTTCTCAGTTTGGATCAAAGGTGTTTTGAGCAGCACCAAGCTTTGTTAAACTTTTGCTAAGGTTTATGTATTGGAGAAGTTCCCTTTTCACTTTTTAAAGTCACTTTGACTATTATTGAATCAATGTATTACATATGTTTGCATAATTGAGAACTTTTGTGTAGTAGATAATGAGTGAGCGGGTGCATTTCTTGTATATGATAAAATATACTGCCTCCGTCCCTAAATGCATGTCTATAAAATTTTTGTCCCAAAATGAATGTCTATTTATTAGTAGTTTCATTCCTAAATGTTTTTACCAAAAAAATTTAACCACTTATTATGTACTTGCACTTGATGATCTAAAGACTGAGAAGTTCTATAACTAGTTTCGAAAAAACCAAGCAAACATGATCAGATCTTCGGATAAGTAAACCAGATATTCAGATTGACTAAGCAAGTAAAAGAATATACAGTCTTTTAGGGTTGAGGGAGTACAATCTTGATTAATTAAAATTCAATCAGACTGTGATTCTGTATGTAGGATTTTCAGATACAAAAGCAGTTTCTGTTCAATTCAACATTCATGGAAAAACTCCAAACATGGTGTAGCTTTTATTGTTGTTACGAGTCAACAACCACTACGTCATATGATGTCTGAGGGAAAGTGATTTCTGTAGGTTACTAAGCGAATGTAGGATATTTGTGATTTGGGAAGAATGTTACTCCCAAGTGTTATTCGTCATTGTTGGGGCGACAAAGCATCTACTATTCAAACACACACTTCTGTCACATAAGATTTTCCAGTGGCGTTTATAAGAGAAGCAGCAATATGTAGACCAACCCTCCAGTTAGTTTAGTATGTTTTGTGTTTATGGATAAGATGTACTCGCTGCGGGGGGATGCTTTGTGCACCAGGCTGCCCCCTTGTTTTTTCTATAAGAATTGACCTGGAATTGCTCCACTTAGTGTATGTCTTTGACTACATTAGTGTACATTGCTTACTTACATTGACTACCTGTCACTTGCCTTCTCTTTAAGAATTTTAGATCTTGTAGGACAGGAAAAATGATTATTATAGAAGAGGAAGGAAAGGAATATGTTGGGCCTTATGTTGGACCCTTTTTTACATATGTGGTCTATGGGAATATATCGTGTTAGCATGTGTAATGTGAATGCGAGTAAAAATGTCAATTTCTAGTGTTTTAGATCAAAAGATGTATAAACAACTGTTTTTCTAATTGTCTTTTCAGTTATTTTTGTTCCACCGCCTTCCATTTTTCTTTGTTCAACCCACACATTGACATCTCTAAACTTTTAGTTGCTTCCATTGTCACCTCTCTGATCCTTTTAGATGGTCTGTACAGAGATCAGAAATGATTGAGGAGTAAGGATGACAAAACACGGACATGAAAACCATATTTACCCCATTCATAAGTTGCACCATGCATATTAATCTGTTCTTGGATGCTGTACAATTCTGGTCACTGCAGCATTTGTTTAAATATCATCCATTTGCTTTAGTTGTTTTTGTTCGCTATCAACTTTATTTCCAGCTTTTAGACCTGAACATATCTTTGTGCATGAAATAGATTGGACAAGATAGTGTACCTGTAGAACTTTTAGCTAGAACCTTGGTGGCTATTGTATGTTTTAGCACTGAAACTTGAAATTAATGAGACAAGGAATGTACATTAGATCATCCTAACAAAAATATAAATAGAAGGTGAGACAATGTGGACAAATGCGTCAGCTACACCTTTCACTACTTGTGATGAATGAAGTTACCAGCAGTAACAGACTTAACATGTCCCGTCCCTTGTGATTCTGCTTCTTTTGTGCTAGCTGTGATGTGATCAGAGATTCTGGCAAGAGTGGTTTGATTTGGTGTTTCAGTTACATGCCTGAGCTTAAAGTGATTGTTTATTCACTGTATTTCTGTGCAGGCATCTAGCCGGAGCCAGAGTGATGTTTTAAGGTGTGTGCCCAGCTTAATGAGGTAAACTACACATTATCATCTAATATCTACATGCTCTCCTTTTGTTTTCCAATTTACTGTTTGTTACTTTGCTCTTCATTGTTTATCTAATAATTTACTCTTTTAAGGTTGCCATGGAGCAGTCATCAAATTCTTCACCAGCTCCAGAGAATAAGGAGGAATCAATCAAAAAGCTGGTCCCGCTGCCATTGCTGATGCTGCAACCATTACAGCATTTATGAATCAAGTATCAGACCTTGTTGAGTGCGTCAAGATCCTTATAAGATATACTCCCTCTATCTCTGAAAGTTTGTCCCATATGACTTTTTATGGTCAACACACATTAACTTTGACCATGCATTGTTGTCAATCTAATGATCATAATGAAATTCTAAAACTTGTTATTGATAAATTTCTTAATGATTTATCAATAGCAAATTTTAGAGTTCCACTAGGATGATTAGACCGACATCAATGTTTGGTCAAAGTTCATTTGTGTTGACCATAAAAAGTCAAATGAGACCAACTTTCCAGGAAAGGGAGTATTTTGTTATCTCGTACAAACTGAAAACCATCTTTCCGCCTTATAGTTAATGGTATCTTTCTATCCAGGCTAGTGGATTCAAGAGATATCATGGAACTGCAGCTAAAGCAACAGGACTGTGAAGTCCTTATAAGAAAGAAGGAAGCTTTACCACAGCCTCCCGCTGCTCCTTATGTTATGATGCAGTCCCCCTCTCCACAGTATGCGCCTCAACCACAGGCTGCTGCTCCTGCTTCTCCAGCACCAGTTCCATCTCCATCTTCGGCACCAGCATTACCTGCCCCTGCAAAGCCAAAGTCCTCCCATCCTCCTATGAAATGTCCCATGGCCGGAACATTCTATCGCTCCTGGGCCAGGAGCACCTGCTTTTGTGAAGGTAAATAGATGTGCTCAATTGTCTATAATCATTGTTATACTCCCTCCGTTCCGGAACAAATGTCCTACTTCCCATTTTAGTTTGTGCCAAAATAAATGCCGCATTTTGAAAAACAGGATACAAAGTTTGGTGATCTTCCTTAACTACCCATTTTAGTAGGAACAATGCAATGCCATGAAAAATGCAATGACTCTATGCATATGAAGAGATAGGAGTAGTCAAGGAAACATAACAAAAAGCCTAAATATCTTGACTTGTCAACTGTGACATTTATTTCGGGACGTAGGGAGTAGAGAAATACCCTCTCAAAAAGCTTGATGTAGCTTTTCTTGTAATTTATCTAAAGCCTCCCATCTTCTATATATTATCTCTCTCTCATTATTCATTTGGATATCTTGAACAGTTTTGACATTGTTAACGTGTCTTAATCCTCACACTTCTTCAATTTAGTATAACCATCTCTTATTCCCCTGTTGGGTGTCCTTAGTGAAGTCACCTTTTGACTGCTACGAGTCATATTCGCCAATGTGGTCAGTCATGTATCCGTACTGTTCACCATGTACCAGTTAGTAGTACCAATTTAATAGCACCGTATGTTCTTATATTCTACCTTAGTGGTTTGGTTAGCAGCTTAGCTATTTATCTGATTTGATTACTTTTTTTTTTCTCAGGTCGGAGACAAGGTGCAGAAAGGTCAAGTTATTTGCATCGTTGAGGCCATGAAACTGATGAATGAAATCGAGGTACCTAACTTGCACTTCCTGTCAAGATTTGCCAATTTAGCACTTTTCTCCATTACATCAAGTGATTCTGTAACCCCTTCTGAAAGATTATCCTATGCCCCCCTCCATCCCATAATGACAGTCCTACTATATGACTACAAACATTTTACAACCTATTTTCTTTTCCACCACTATCCATTCATAATATAGTTTAATTATTACACCGTTACTCCATATTCTTCCTTGGTTGGCTCTCATCCTCCCCTCTCTCCGTCTCCTTCCTTGGTTGGCAATCTTGGAAGTTCAATGAGTTTAACCTAACAATTTTGAAATGAGACAATCTTTGGACAATCAAAAACGGCAAATGGTACCACCATTTTGGATAGAGGGAGTACAAGATAACTGATTTGCTTGAGTGCTCTGTTTTGGTAATAGAGCGAACTCATTATTGGAGTTGAACAAGAATCCTCTTTATTTGTTTTAGGAAGAGCGCCATTAAGTACCGAGATGTTTTGCTTTAGATGCCCACTATATCTTTGAACGCATTTAATTACCCAAAAAACATTATTTTCAGTAGTTGCCAAAAAGCCCCGTCATAATCCCATAAACTTAATAGAGTTGCTGGCATGAACCACTTTTCATACAAAATGAAGTAAATTTTTTAAGCTGGCTTTTTAATACTAAATGTGAAACTAAAGAATTAAGATAACCCATAGGTTGTTAAAAGGTCAATGTTTGCAGATGAGTAATCTTTACTTGCTACTATTCCATCCAATATTCATGACAACCAGTTTTTGGACTATGAAATCACGTGCAACACAGCAGTTTTAAGCTAAATACTCGTATGACTTGGTCATAACTTTTAGCAGGCAATTTTTTTCTTTTCAATGTTATTTGACCAACCTTCTTGCAAACACGATGACATCTCTGCAAAAGCTCCAGTCATCTTTCATTGGCAAAGGATTAAAATACTGATTCTTGATTTCATATTCTTGTATCAGGCTGATCGATCTGGAACCATAACTGACATTCTTGCAGAAGACGGGAAAACCAGTTAGTGTGGACACGGTAACTCTCTCTCTCTCTCTCTCATGTTTCGGTTTTGCTGTTTGCCTAAAACGACATCCTTTTTGCAGCCCTAGTTGTAATCGAGCCATGAGGAACCATGTGAAGGCTTTCAAAGATGGATTATACATGTGGAAGCACATTCTTATTTTGAACTCTTAGATCTTTTTGTGTTAGTACTACTACTAAGCACATGCTGAGTTTGAACTGTTAGATCTCTTCCCTCCCTCCCCTCCCCTGAAGCAATTATCTGTCAGAATTTTGCCCAATATTAAAGAGAAGTTTAGAATTTTGTTGGTGTTGAATCCATGGAAATACCAAATGAGATTTTACCTCATTGTTGGCCTTTTCAAAATGAGAATAAGTGAGACAAAAAACTACCAGCAAAATTGCAAATGCTCATCTCCATCTTCAGTAATCTATGAATGTGGTAGGTACTAACTGACAAGAGTTTTGTTTGATTTTTCTTTTAAAGTTTTTTGGATAAAGGACTTGCGATATTTATAGACAAATTTTATATAGAGTTACTTTCCATATTTTATGATGTAATAATAAATGTCAACGGTCTTAGCTCACACGGCATTAACCTTTGCCTTCCTTTAGAAAGGTAAATTTTCAAGAACCCTCACCTGTTGGAAAAAAAAAAAAAAAAAAAAAAAAAACTTAGTACACATTTTACCGTATAAATTTTGTTATTTGGTTGATGCTTTATTTTCCTTGCATGTGATAGTGTATGCAGTAAATAACTTTAAATTTCTATCTATTTTTTTTTTATCAAAAATAAAATTCTAACTATTTATTAAAAGTCTGTTAGTAATTGTTAAAGTCTCGTTTAAATTCTAATGATTTTTAATGTGCATCATGATAAGTGGTAAAGTGGGACAAATTCAAATGTGGATCGTTTCTTTAGGACGGAATTTG